>CM052437.1:8911311-8962134 GCA_028533085.1 Varecia variegata
CCTGGTTACGTGTATCTAGCTGACAGCAGTGTCTGGGACAGGCCAACAAATACAATACTTTCAGGTTTGCACTTGCTAGCTGCTCCCATGAACTTTCTTAGTTTTATTAATCCTCATTGCTGCAGGAGGAGGTTTGTGGTTATTGTTCTGTTTCTGATTTCCATTTGTATTTTCTCTACTCCTCGATGTTGTTCATGAGCCTCCATTTAGGATCTACTTAAAACATCATTAAACACTACTTAGTCCTTCTTTGTCATCATTAAGGTAGATGTTAAGCCAGTCAGGAATTCTCAATCACCCCAGGGGACCTCAGACTTGATGCCAAGCAAGGACACAGGACCATTTATCATTTCACTTTGCTTTCTTCCAAGAGCATTTTCAAAACATGTGCTGATTTTCATCTTCATAGAATTTGAACTAATTTTAAAACTAAATTATCGGGATGCACTAGGTGAGCCAATTATCTAAGGCCAGCCATGGAGTGCCACCAGGATCATTTTTTTCCCACAGGATGAGTCATGCTACTTAGAAGCCAGCAGTGGGTGCTGAGACTCATTCAGTCACATGCTGTTTGACAGGTAAAAAGCCAATTCTGTCAATGTTTTTGATTTTCTCTTTTAATATTTGTTTCATTTATTCATGATTTTTAATTCAACCATATCTTACAATTTGCCATCCTTGGCTGTCCTGATTTTTTAAATTATGCTGTTTATTTGAAGGAGGTGAGGTGTTTTGTTTTCTGGTTTTGGGGGTTTTTTTCTTATTGCAGTCTTTTTCCTTCTGAAAGGTTTTTGTTTTGTTTTATTTTGTTTTGTTTTTCCCTCGTGAGCTACATATTTCGGTGGGAATCAGTAGGTAGACTGAATGTAAAGGGTCCCCGTTAGCAGCTTGGGCTCTAACCCAGAGTGTCTGAGCTTCTAATCTCATCAGATTGCCTTTTGGGAAATTATTGTTCTCTCTCCTCAGTGTAAAGGGCATTGAAGACAAAAACGAATCTTTGCCCAACTCCACATATCAAACCCAGCCCCCACTGGGATGATAGTAGAGGCTGACATCCATTAAGTAACAAAATATGTTGAAAATGAAAAGAGCCTGGGTTTGGGCATTTGATCTAAGTTCACACCCCAGATCCACAATTTATGACGCTGCATGACTTTAGTCAAGTTACCAACTGTCAGCTCCCACATGTGCAAAATGCAGATAATAATACCTAACTTACAGAGCTAATCTGAAGATTTACAAAATGATGTTTAAAAAGTGCCAAAAATACAACAGGAAGTTTAACATGACATTATTTGGTCCCTCCAGCTTAGTAAGATGTTGCTGCGCAATAGATGTTCCAACATGGATTCCCATTGATAATTTTCCTATTAGCCAGGCAACACCTTCCAACAAAAGGTCACTCCCAACAGCAATGACAGTCAGCAGAGGTGATTGTACCAGAAATAGCCCTTGCAGTGGCCGCGCCAAGCAACTGTTGCCATTGAAGAGTCTCCATGGGGCCTCACTCTCTCCTGCTTGCTGGGCCCCTTAGTCACAGGGACTCCTTCAGTTCTGTCCCAGCAGAGCACAGAGTATACCTCTGTTCTGTGCCATAGGAGTCTACCTCTTGGAGTTAATTCACTAGGAAATCAATACATCTCCAATTCTCTCCCACAGTTCCCAGATGCCAACCCAAGTCCATGACATAACCTCTCACTCCAAGTGGCCTCTCCCAGGTCCATCCACTCCTTGAGTGCCATTGGTACCCAATGCATTGAGATGACCAGGGGCTTGACCAGAGCCTGAAATCCTTTTTGTCACGTTCCTTCCCCAAGGCACTATCTAATGCTATGGATTGTGCCTGAGAAATCACTCCGATAGCCCATCATTTCTCAAGGTACAAACGTCTCTAACAGGGGCTACTTGCTTACCTACGTACCGTGATTTCACTTTCTATCATAATAATGAAATGCCCTTCTAAAACTTAGAATAGAAAAGGTGAAATCAGGTACATATTGTATTAGGATCACTCTCTGCCATGAAGTATAGCAGGAAAGAGCACACAGCCAGATTGATATTTAAATCATTCTAGTAGCAAATAAATAAAGAAATAAATACATTTTTAAGACCCTCATATGAGTCTAGTTATTGCAACCTCATAGTTTAAAAAACATATGATACCTATTGGCCCTTTAGATCCTCATAAAATTCCTATTAATTAGTTCAGTCATCTTAGTTTAATAAGTGAAAAAACTGCTGAGGATTAGCAAATTGAAGTGATTTTCCCAAAGCTAGCTAACCAGTGACAGAACTAGCATCTGGTTCTGATGCAGGTTTGACTCTGAGTCCAGTGCTCTCCTCGAGACACTAATAGCTGTGGACATGTTGAACCGCCATCAAGAATGACCTTCAGTTAGTGAAAAATGTCAAAAATTCCAGCAAGCAAAATTTTGTCCCTTGTATCACAAAGGTTTGTGGACATAGACAAGGTGAATAACCTCTCTTTGAACGAGTCTCCAGCAATTCCAAACACATTTGATAATCTAATTCCAAAGAAATCTCCATTCTACAATGGAGAAGTCAAGGACTCACACACAGACTAACAAATAAGTACATCATCAACCTCAAGATATGCCCTTGGTGTGGAAAATACCCATTAGAAAAAGATTTGCCAGTTTCTTTTTAAAGGCCGCTTTAAAAAGTCTCCAACTATCAGCCAAAGATTCCTAAACTTGAACTATTAAGATTATTAACATTTCTAAAGCCCAAAATGAAGCTGTATGTGGTTGTTACCTTGAGTAGGCTCAATAAATAATGCAGGAAGTAATTAAGGCCAAAGCTGTGAAAAAATGCAAGATGTTACCACACCTGCAAACTAGTAAAGTAACCTGCCACATTATAACTACCCATGTGTACATGTATATGTAAGTGTGTGTGTGTGTGTGTGTGTGTGTGTGTGTGCAGAGAGAAGGAGAGAGGAGAAGGAGGAGGAGAAGTAGCAGCAGCTTGTGTCAGTTTCCCATATGACATCACACTACTAGACTTTAAAATATACTAGAAAGCTGGAGTAACAAAACAATATGGTACTGGCATAAAAACAGACATAGACCAACAGTAAAAAATAGAGAACCTAGAAATTAATCCACACATCTACAGTCAACTGATTTTTGAAAAATACACCAAGGACACTCACTAGGGAAAAGACAGTCTCTTCAATAATGGTGTTGGGAAAATTGGATATCCATATGCAGAAGAATGAAATTAGACCCCCACTTTCACCCTAGAAAAAAGTCAACTCAAAATCTGTCAAAGACCTAAATATAACACCTGAAATGATAAAACTACTAGAAAACATGAAACACTTCAGGACATTGGTCTGGGAAAGATTTTATGAATAAGATCTCAAAAGCACAGGTTACAAAAGCAGAAATAAACAAATGTAATTTTATCAAACTAAAAAGGTTCTGCACAGCAAAGGAAATAATCAACAGAGTAAAAAAACAACCTACAGAATGGGAGAAAATATTTGCAAACTATTTCGGATATTAATTCTGAGTTCTTTGTATATATGAACAATGAACTAGCTTAATGTACGAGATACACAAGAAACTCAAACATCTCAATAGCAAAAAAAAATCTGATTTAAAAATGAGCAAATGATTTGAACAGATATTTCTCAAAAGAACATGCGAATAGCCAAGATATATATTTAAAAATGCTCAAAATCACTAATTATCTGGGAAATGCAAATCAAAACCACAATGGGGTATCATCTCACAGTTAGAATGGATATTATCAAAAAGACAAAAAATAACAAATGGTGGCAAAGATGTACAAACTAGTATAGCTATAATACTACAAAGAATAGTATAGAAGTTCCTCAAAAACTAGAAATATATCTACCATACAATCCAGTAATCTCACCACTGGATGCTTATCCACAGGAGAGGAAATCAGTATATTGAAGAGGTATCTGCACCCCTGTGATTACTGCAACACTATTCACAGTAGCCACTATATGGAATCAACCTAAGTGTCCAACAATAGAAAAACAGACTTAAAAATGTGGTGTATATACACCATGGAATACTATTTAGCCATAAAAGTGAATGAAATCTTGTCATTTACAGCAACATGGATGGAACTGGAGGATATTATGTTAAGTGAAATAAACCAGGAATAGAAAGTGAAACACTGCATGTTCTCACTCATATGTGGAAGCTAAAAAAATTCTCATAGAAGTAAAAAGTAGAAGAGAGGATACTAGAGGCTAGAAATCATGGAGAAAGGGAGGGAAAGGGAAAAATTTGTTTAAAGTATGATAAAATACTACAGCTAGATAAGAGGGATGAGTCTTAGTGTTTTATACCTTATCAGGGAAAAGTAAGATATATGGATATCCAATTTTCCCAACACCATTATTGAAGAGACTGTCTTTTCCCTAGTGAGGTATAAAACACTTTAGTGGTTTATACTATAGGATGACTATAGTTAATAATAATATATTTCATAGTTTCAAATATTTAGAAGGAGGATATTGAATTTTCCCAACAAAAAGAAATGATAAATTCTGAGATGATAGATATGCTAATTACACTGATTTGATCACTATACATTATATGGATTGAAACATCACTATGTATTCCATAAATATGTATAATTATTATATGTCAATGAAAAATAAAGTAATAATATAGAAATAATAAAGAATTAATAATGTCAATTGCTATGCAAGAGTACTCCTAAACTTTGCTCACATGGCTGCAAGTTTAAAATCTATTTCTACACATAACCAAATAAGTCAACCTTAGTTTCTGAGAATCAGATAAAAATTCATCTTTTTCTGAAATAAAAAGTTGTTTTGCTTAGATTTTTTTTCCTTTTTATTTAAATCCACCTGACTTTCAATCAGTTTATGCAGAATTTCACACATATACAGGAATGTATTTCATGCAAAAAGCTGCAGCCTTTAAGTGCTGTACATTTGTCCATCAAGTGTGCTTGTGCACATAAGAGAATGCACTTTCTGCATTTCAATAAGCTACAGAACAGTCCAGTTCAAAACATGCAGTTTAACAAAATGGTAATGATTTCATTAATATATCAAACCATGCCTAATTCCTTTCAAGGAACATGAGACAATTTACATTCACTCTGAATGCATAATAATTAGTTCAATTGGCAATAGATTAAATTGGTTCTCTACAATCAGAGTCCTGATGTAGACATTGTTTCAAAATCACTAGAAATTGTTGTAAAGGAGCATGAATTTAGGTATAATGTGGAAATGGTAGAATTTTTTCTTCTGGTTATAATTATACATGAGGTAAACAATTAAGCCAAAATTCAAAACCTTATTCATCAAAAATTTTGAATTCACAGCTGCCTATCTGATTCTTGTTAAAAAGCCAAAGAACTGTTTTATATCCTTTCATACATTGTTCCTTGGAAATATCTCTGTTCGGGGTGGAGAGAGGAAGAGGAGCTACAGTCGGAGAGAGAGAGAAAGAGAACCGGAATTGTTCGGAGAGATGGCTAAGGCAGCTCCGTGGTCTGAGGGACTCTCTGCCAAGCAAGTCATAAGTATATCATCTTATTTTCACCTCATGACCACCTGTTAGGAACTGAATGTTTGTGTCCTCTCAAAATCCATGTATTGTAATCTAATCACCAATGTGACGGCATTTTGGAGGTAGGGCCATTGGTAGTTAGTTAATTCATGAGGGTAGAGCCCCATGAATGAGATTAGTGTCTTTATGAGAAAAGGCCATAGAGCTGCCTAGTGCTCTCTGTACCATGTGAGGATATGAGAAGTCTGCAGTCTGCAGCACAGAAGTGGGCCCTCAGCAGAACCTGAGTGTCCTGGCACCTTGACATCAGATTTCCAGCCTCCAGAACCAAAAAAAATAAATTTCTGTTGTTTATAAAACACTAAGTCTATAGTACTCTGTTATAGCAGCCTGAACTGACTAAAACATCATCCGGTATAGCAGCGGTCCCCAACCTTTTTGGCACCAGGGACATTTTCATGGAAGACAATTTTTCCACAAACTGGAGCAGGGAGGGATGGTTTCAGGATGATTCAAGCACATTACATTTATTGTGCACTTTATTTTTATTATTATGACATGAGTTTAAAGTCTTTAACAGATTAAAATCAACCACCACTTATCCAGCACCAGGCGCTATACAAAAAGCTGACAATGTAGAGATCAATAAGACAGTGACTTTGAAGGAATGCAGAGTGCAGCAGGAGAGGCCAAGGTATCAATAATTATAACCTGTGCTGAGTGCTGTAGAAGAGGCACCCTAAGAGGAATGAACAGGAGGAGTATGTAGCATTACATCATCTCCAGAGCCTGCCACCTAGGAGGATCTGCACTATTATGTGTTGTTGACTGAATTAATTAATTCTGCCTGTGGGAAGGCTCTAGAGAAGAAATGGCAAGTGACCTAGGCCTTGAAGGATGCATAGCACACATCAGGCAGAGGAGGGGTATGGGCACTGACTGTATTCAGTCCCATCAGGAAGGGCTTTGGGGGCTCATCCTAGAGCTAATTTAAGCATTCACCCACCTTGGCCCTGACAAGGGACACAAGACTTCTTGAAGAAGCAGATCTGGGCTCACAGGCCTGGAGAGACACGCAGCTGCTCAGCTCATGATTGCTGGTACCCATTGCAGGCTTCTGCAAAGCACACAGCAGGTTGAAAATACCAAATTCACAAGAACCATAGGCTTGTATTCTAACAGAGATTATCCCAAAGCTCTCTCAGGTCACATAGAACGAGGAGACACTCTTTATTCAGGAGAACTGGGTCTAAGTCTCAGTTTAGTCACTGATCATCTCCATGATCTTGGGGGTTCAGGTTCCCCAGAAAACAGACTTTGAAATGGAAAATTATAAGCAGTAGGATTCCTCTTGGGAACATCACCTGATGTAGTGAGGGAAGCAAGACCGGGCAGAGGGAGAAGTTGAACCACTATGCAGTGGCCTCAGCTGTGGGATGTCCACAGCTAACAAGTATGGCTGCTGGGGAAGGGTGCCCTGGTCCTCAAGAAGCAGGTAAGGATGATGCACCCACACCCACCTCAAGGGAGACCATAATAGCTTCCTTGTACAGATGCAATCAGGATTCGATGAACTAGTGTTTGTGAAAGGTTGCTTTACAAACCTTAGTGCTCAACAAATACTAAGTCCTTTGCTTTTCCTCTCAGTGAATGACTTCCTCACATTCACTACCATCTAAGACAGTGATGTCGGGAGGTGATGTTGACAATCTCACTGGCCTAAATGGAGGACAGTCATTGTCAATTCTAGATTCCAGGTTTTACTACTTGACTTTCCAATAACCTCTATAATAGGCATCTCAAACTTTAACACATCCCCCAAAGGGATCCCTTTGTTTCTTCCCCTAACCTACCCATGCATCACATGACCTTTCCTATCAATAAAATGAATCCATTATCCATTGAGTTGCTGAAGCAAAAAACTTAATATTCATCCTTGTCTCATCTTTACCTTTCAAGTTCCTCCATATCCAATCCATCAGAAGATCCGTAACTTCCAAGATGTGTCTGTCCATTCCTCCCACCTCCGCCATCACCCCTGAGTGCCAGCCACCACCATCCCTTGTGGTTGCTGGATCTTGAAGAACTTGCAACTGCTCTCCTTCCTTCCATTCTAGCATCTATGTCCATTCTCACATCACCTGGAGTGATCTATGTAATATTTTTAGAATGTGCTTTATTTTAAAAATATCTTATTTGTACACATACATATATAATTTTATGTGAATGAGATTATGCATATGTATGCTTTTCTACTTCATCTTTTATCTTTTTTATTTTGTTCCCCATTTTCCCCTCCATCTACATCAACCTCTCCACTCTGTAGCCCATCTTGATAAGCTATGTTTCTCCATGTCTGCACCCATGTTATTATTTTTCTGTCTTATTTCAATTCTACAGAGATATATGTCCATATACATCTATCTACTTGCATATATTAATAGAAGGCATTTTTGTCAGTTTGATTTACAAAAATGGAACCCCAATGTATATATATTTCACTGCATCTTGCTTTTCTCACTCAACAATAGTTAGTAGGAGGTCCTTCAAATCAACTAACTGGTTAATTTTTTTTTTTTTTTTTTTTTTTTAGAAAGAGGATCTTGCTCTGTTGCCCAGGCTGGAGTGCAGTGGCACGATCATAGGTTCATGTGATCCTCCTGCCTCTGCCTGCCAAGTAGGTGGGATTTTAGGCACATGCCACCAAGCCTGGCTAATTTTTTTATGTTTTTTTTAAAGACAGAGTCTTGCTATGTTGCCCAGGCTGGTCTTGGACTTCTGGCCTCAGGCAATCCTCCCTCCTTTGCTTCCCAAAATGCTGGGATTACAGGCATGAGCCACAACACTCAGCCTCATTCTTTTAAGGACTGTGTAGTATTCCATGGTATGCATTCAACCATAATTTATTCAGTCATTGCTTTATTGATGGATATTAACTTGTTTCCAGTTTTACTTTGTTTTTTATTTTGCTTTGCCACTATGAATAATGCCACATGAATCATCCCTATTCATGAGTCCTTAAATCTTGGGAATTTAATCTTTGTGAGAAAGATCACCAGGAGTAGGTCTGCTGGGACAAAGGATATATGTAGTTTTCATTTTAATAGATGTTGCTCATTGCTTTATAAAAAGGTGATAAATTTTCACATTTCCCCAAGCTAAAACTGAAAGTACTATTTTCCTCTCATCCCTTCCAACTATCAGTTTTATGTTTCCCTTCAAATTCTGCCAATCAATGGGTGTAAGATTATATCTCATTGTCAGTTTAATCCATTTCCTTAACTAAGAGTTAAAAATCATTTAATATGTTTACTGGCCACTGTATTTGCTTTTCTCTGAACTGAAAATTTATGCCTTTTTCTGATTTTATTAATGGTCATTTGCCATCTTGTCAACTTACCAGAGACCTTTGAATATTAAAAATATTCATGCTTTGTTCATTATCAATAATAATATCAAAGCATTGTCCTTGGTAATTGCCTTTGTGGAGTTTTTATATACACAAAATTTTAATTTTTATATATTCAAATATATCCTCATATTCTTATATAGCTTTTAGGTTTGCAGTTTTAGTTAAAAAGGCATTCCCAACTCTCATATTATATATGTAGTTTTTTAGATTTTTCTGTATTTAAGTCTTTAATTCATCTGAAGTGTATTTTACATATAATGTAGAATAAAATATGGCTTAAGAGAGGTGTCTACTTTTATTTTTTTTTTCAGATGAATAGCTGGTTGTGCCAGTACCACTTCTTAATATAAAAGTCTCACATGTATTGGGACATGTTTATGAGTTCTCTATTTTATGTCCCAGTAATCTATTCATCCATTCAAAAACTAACTCCATACTGACTTGATTACAATGGCTTTATGGTATTATGATACCTAGTAGGGCAAACCTGTACTCCCTGTTCTTTTTCATACTTCTCTTGAATATTTTCTCTCTTTCTTATAAACCTTATGATCATTGCTAAATCCCCTCTCCTCCAAAACTGGGGGATCCTAATTGGCATGGCATTAAAATTTAATGTTAATTTAGGGTAGTAAACGTGTGCCAAGAGGCTTTCCACTTATGAACTTTCTTGTTCCACACATCCAAGAACAAGTGTATTTTTGGTTCAGACTGATTTTATTTCAGTTTTTGTTATATTTAGTCTTATCATATTCAAGTAGTTTTATTTGGTCTCCATTTTTTGAGTTGCTATTAGGGATTGCTGCTGAATTTTACCAAATACCTTGGCTTTTATTATTATGACCATGTAGTTTGTTAAAATAATAGATAATGTTTATACATATTTCACTGATGTTGAGCCTCAGTTTACTGAAAAACAACTCTGCCTCATCACATGTTATTCTTTTGATACATTACTGGAACCTATTGCCTCATTTTTAGAATGTTTGCATTTACATGTATGAATGCAGTTATTTTATAGTTTTGTTGAATAGATCAATTGACACAGAAGAAACATGAAAGATAATTTAAAGGACTATTATTGACAAAGCCATCAGGAACTGATGTGCTTGTAGCTGCATTTTAACTAACCTTTAAATAACAGATATTAATAATTGCATTGCTTTCTAACCCAGTGGTTTTCAAACTTTGGTATGAATTAGAAGCATCTAGGAAAGTTTGTGGGAAAAAAAACAGATGCCCAGATCCTCCCAGACTCCAACAAGCCTGGGTCTCTGTATTCTTTACTCCCTTCCAGTTGATTCTGACACACAACAAAATTTGAGAACTATTACTCTAAAATGTTTAGGAAGCTCTCAATTCATTTTTGAAGCCAAAACAACTTTAATACTAAAGTCTGACAAAGGTAGGGCATTCTTATCTTTTAAAAAAAAATAGATTGTTTCATTCCCTTGCTTAAAAATTCGAATAGTTTTATTTCATTGTACTAGAACAAAATCCAAATTCCACATTCTGACCTATGGGGCCTCACATAACTGAGCACGCCACGATCCTCTGAGGTCACCTTGCTCTCTAAGCCACAGTTTTTCTGTCCTCAAACTCAATAAGCTCCATCGACTTTAGGGTTTTTGTGGTTCCCTCCACCTGAACACCCGTCAGTCAGATGTTGACAGGCTCACTTCCTGACATTCCAGTGTCAGCCTAAGGACAAGCACGTCTTTCCCTAACTACAGTCCTAAAATAGGTCCCCATCTCTATCACAGTACTCAGCTGTACTTTTTAGAGCATTCACCACTACTTGAAATTTTCTTGTTTTATATGCACCCACCCATTTGTTAAATCTCTCTCTCTCTCTCCCCTCCCCAACCCTCCTACCCAGAATATAATTGCCATAACAGCAAGGAATTCATCTGTCTTATTTACCACTAAATTCCCAACACCTAGAATAATACCCAACACACTGAGTAAATGAATTGATTCCCTTATTAGACTGTAGGCTTCTGAAAGATACAACCTAGTCTGGTTCATATGTATAGCCTCAGATCCTGGTATAAAGCATGTGGTCAGGACACATTTGCTGAATGAAGAAATGAATGCTTGCAGGTTCTCACTCAGTCCCAAAAGGATTCATAATATAGGATTGTTGACTTTAAAATATTGCTTTTAAAGCTTATAGAGAACTCTCTAAAAAACAGGAGGTGAGACTGGCATGAGAAGGAAGGTCTCACTGGAAGGGTCCAGCTACAAATTCTAATCGAAGCACCTTTTCCCAAAGGTATGACCACCTCAGAACATAATTGGATTATAAATCTTATCCTGAAACTAGCAGGGCCGGACTCTGCCTTCGGGCTGGTTCACCATCGTTATACTTACTTTATAATAGATGGAGCATGTTAGAAACAATAGAAAAGAGGGACTTTGGGATCAGAAAGGGGGAAAATGAGGTAAAATATAGAAGTCAAACTAAAGTAATTTTAGCAAACTCTTGGGAGAGATAAAGGCATCTGAAGAAACCTATTACTGGACCATGAAGTACACTCCTGCGGGTATTGCAGTGAGAAGGACATAAAAAGGTCTGATGTTGTCTGGTCAAAATATTCTGGTATGTTTTAGTGCCTTGTATGTTCCGGGAAGGTAGCATCAGGTGACGCAGCCCAGAGTGGGGTGAGTGTTCTAGCAAGGCAGCATCGGCCCATGCGGCCCAGAGTGGGGTGGGAGGTGGGACAGAGAGTCAGGGAGCAAAGATGATGGAGGGAGCCAACCTTTGTGTTCAGGTAGGGCACCTGGGCATGATGCCGCACGGAGTGAACCAAGTGAGTTGGCATCTATTTCCACCTCGAGTTTCCTAGATACCAGATGCAGACGACCAGAGAGAGCGAATAACTCCACCAAGCCGCAGCACTAAGGTTGGAGAGGAAGCCGGCAGAGTGCAGACCCATCTCCCATTCCAACTTCACCATTGACTGCCTGAGAGGCGTTGGCCGTTGCCCTTCCCAATGTCACCTGTCAAATTAAGGGGAGCAGGAGGAAGAGGGAGATCCTAGATGCTCTCAACCCAGACTCTAAAGTCTACTATTTGTAGAGTTCTGTCAAATGAGAGCTGAGAATTCAAGACAGATGTTGCTCAAAAGGATTCATTCTTCAAAAAATGTTAGTAATTTAGTCCTCTGAAAGACAACCTTTTCAGCATGGAAAAAAAAAAAAAAATCCAGTCTCTCAGCCTCCACTGCTCACCAGGGAGGAAACTCTTCATCCTGTTGTTTCTGCTCTTAATTAATTTAAGCAGCTGTCTGTTGTCTTCAGAAAATCATCTTCTGGGAAAGTGGAGAAGTTGAGATTTTTAAGCACAATTTTTTCCCCAAAAAACAATTACACCAAAGGTCCTAGCAGTAAAAAGACAGGACATATTCTGGAACAGCTGGAAGTTCAGGGGGTAGAGAGGTGGGTTGCAGTTAGAATTCTGTGGACCACAGTAATGCTCAAGGTTACAGTGGGAGTTGTGTAAGCAGGGTGGTGACTGGTCTAGGATTGAGCAGGGTAAACCCAAATGATGAAGCCTCAAAGGCTCACGGTAACAAACTCTCAACACTGCTGAGCTGCCCAGACACAGGGGCTCCTCTGACCCAGCCTGACCTTGGCAGTGGACTCCCTTCCAGATGACACTGCCAAGCAGGGAGGACAGAGCAGGTGTGAGTCCCCCTCTCCCAGCCACCAAGGCAGAGAAGGGGAGAGTGGCAATGCCCTGAGTGTGGGGTCTATAGGTCATACTCCAGCTCATGCCCTGACCTTTTCCACCTTGGATTTCTAGTGTATCGTCATAAATACAGATTGTGCAGTTCATGCTCTAGAGCAGGGTTTCTCAGCAAAGCTGACATGCTGGGCCAGGTGATTCTTTGCTGTGGGACTGGTCTGCACATTGTGGATGCTGAGCTGCATCCCTAGCCTCTACCTGCTAGATGCCAAGAGCACCCCCTCTGCTCCCAGTTATGACAACAAAAATGTCTCCAGACACGGCCAGTCCTCTAGTTGAGAATCACTGCTAGAGAGTGTGTGTGTCAAACTGGCCCTCCAGGTACAATGGAAGGTCCCTGGGTACCGTGCCGTGCTCTGCTTTGTCCCTGACACTGCCACAGCACCCAACCTTTGAGTCTCAGATTTGCCACTAAGCCTCCACTCTATCATTTGACTACAAATACAAAAAGAGGATGTACAATTTCTAAATGTTTTCACATAACTTATAGATTCTCTAGCAACATCCTAATCAATGGCCATCAAAAAGTATAAAGAAGCTCATGAATTTAGGATAATTGACAGAAGATTGGGAGCTACAAGTGTTGTCAGGAATCTCATATGATTAACTGCCAGCTCTATCACTACAGAGCTGTGTAAGCTTGGACAAGCAGTTCAGCATCTCTGGGCCTCAGTATTCTCATCTCAAAGTGAAAGATTTAAGGTCCCTAACAGTGAAGTATGGAGAGTCTGTGATCCAAGTCACAGCCAAGCTGCCCTACACTCTTGGCAGATGCTACATGGAGCTCTCTCAAATGCAGTCTTGGCTGAGGCCCCAAGACAACGAGTGTCACAGTCCACAGTGAGGTCAAGGACCCCTGACTGAGTGCCCACCTCTGGCCTATACCTGAGGTTGGATAAAGGACGAGAGAGAGGGAAGCTGGATTGGGGGAGGGAGTTGGTGTTCTGTAGTCCCACCTCCTTTCCTCAACTCTAGGAGGACCTTTAGGAGAGCTCATCCCACATCCCAGAGTTTGTAGGACCCAGCTCACTCATGCCTGCAAAATCTGCACGACAGGGGCCTGTGGGTGACCAGCTGCTCGGGCAGCACTGTTGCAAGGAGAGAGGCTGAGGTGCTGGGCCAGCATGGCTGTGGAGAAACTCTCACAGCAAAGGACGTGAGGCCAGATGGGGCCTTATGAGGGTTAACTGGCCATGGATCCTGCCAAGGAGGTGGCCCCAGGAGACTCCAGTAGGAAGAATCTACTGAGTGTATCCCTGGATGGCTGGGAACTGCGGCACTAATCTCAAGTAACCAGCCAGAGAAGGAGGAGAAACCACAGAGCTTTTGGCTGCAAACATGCTCCATTGTTCAAGACAAGGGAAGAATGACCCTGAAGCCAGTTCTTAGGTCACCAGGCTGCCTCCTTGGCTTCAGAGGGGAGTGGGTATCACCTCGCTTCACACAGGCCAGCCAACCTCTGCCCAAAGCCATAAGGGCCAGGCCACCCAAAGTGTTGGCAACTCAACCCCTGTCCAGCAGAACCCTGGGGCAGGACTCCTGCCTGGCAGAGCTTTGGGGGAAGGACCACCACCTCAGTGGGTCTGGAAGGTGGCACGGCCACCCCCACGGGCCTGGAGGACAGAGCATCAGGCCAAAGAGGATCGTTCTTGAGATGTTGTTTAATGTTTGCCCTGTTAGGTTTTAGACTGTCTTGGGACCCATCACTGCTTTCTTTCTTCCTACTTCTCCCTTTTGTAATGGGAATGTCTAGCCTACGCCTGTCCCACCATTGTACTTTGGAAGCACATCACTGGTTTGGTTTTACAGATTCATAGCTGGAAAGGAATTTTGCCTGCAGATTATTTATACCTCGAGTCCCACCCATCACTGATTTAGATGATGTTTAGATAAGACTTTGGACTTTAGGCTTTAGAGCTGATGCTGGAACAAGTTAAGACTTTCAGAGTTATTGAGATGGAATGAATGTATTTTAGATGCGGGAGAAGGGGTGAAATGTTTTGGATTAAATGTTTGTTTTCTCCAAAATGCATATGTTGAAACGTAATCCCCAAAGCGATGGTGCTTGGGGTGGTGCTTAGGGTGGGGCCTCACTAGTCCATGAGAGTGGGACCCTAGTGAGTGAGATTAGTGCCCTTGTAAGAAACAGGAGAAAGCTTCCTTCCTCTTTCTGCTCTTTCTTCCATGTGAAGACACAGCAGGAAGTCAGCATTCTGCAGCCCCGAAGAGGGCCCTCACCAGAATCTAGCTGTGCTGGCGCCCTGATCTTGGAGTTCCAGCCTTCAGAACTGTGAGAAATAAAGTTGTTGTTTATAAGCAACCCAACCTGTGGTGCTTTGTTATAGCAGCCTGAACTAAGACAAGCCTTAACAAAAAGCAAAGAAAAAAATCCCACTACAGTGAATGTCCTGTACATCAAAACAGCTTCCAGCTTTAAGCCTATGCCCTGCACATCTCAGTAATGAGAGTATGGGGGAGCCAGGTGCGGTGGCTCACAACTGTACTCCTAGCACTTTGGGAGGCCAAGGCAGGAGGCTTGAGGCCAGCAGTTTGTGACCAGATCTCAAAACCCCCATCTCTACAAAAAATAAAAAATAAAATAAAATTTTGAAAAATCAGCTGGACATGGTGGCATATACCTGTAGTCCCCAGTGAGGCTGAGGCGGGAGGATCACTTGAGCCCAGGAGTTCAAGGCTGCAGTGAGCTATGATCAAGCCACTGCGCTCCAGCCCGTGTTACAGAATGAGACCCTGTCTCAAAAATAAATAAATAAATAATAAGTAGAGTATGGACACATTAAGTGCCAGTGGACTACTCCCTGGTCAATCTTTTTCTGTTTTTTTAAATTCATGTAATGCATGAATACATGTAGCTATTAAAAATTCAAACGCTGTTGATTAAGCAGACTACTATAGGTCCCCTCCAACCACCTCTGTAACCCCCACCCTCGCTCAGGGGAAGACACTATCAACAGTTTGATGGTTCCCAGCCGGCTTTGTTCTTGTGCATTCACACAGACACAAAAAGCTTTGTTTTCAGTGGCAGGGGAGGATTGTTAGCATAAATGATACATTGGTCTGCATTTCACATTTTCTCTTAATAACATTACTCCGAGAATTTTCCATTTCAGCATGTATAGCTCTAATTCATTCTCCTTTTGTTAACTGACGTATAGTATTTCACAGCATGGTTATGCCATAGATTGCATTCCCTTGCTGATGAGTATTTGAGGTTTTTTTTTTTTTTTTCCAGTTTTTCACTCTTATAAACAATGCTGCAGGCCAGGCATGGTGGCTCATGCCTGTAATTCTAGCACTCTATGAGGCCGAGGCCGAAGGATCTCTTGAGCTCAGGAGTTTGAGACCAGTCTGAGCAAGAGCAAGACCCCATCTCTACTAAAAATGGAAAAAAAAAAAATTAGCTTGGCAACTTAAAAAATAGAAAAAATTAGCCAGGCTTGGTGGTGCGTACCTGTAGTCCCAGCTACATAGGAGGCTGAGGCAGGAGGATCACCTGAGCAATCGCCTGAGTTTGAGGTTGCTGTGAGCTAGGCTGACGCCACGGCACTCTAGCCCGGGGAACAGAAGGAGACTCTGTCTTAAAAAAATAAATAAAATACTACAGTGAATACCCTTGTAAATGTTTCATAATTTACTTATGTCGATGTTTCCTTAAGGTAAATACTGAGAAGTGGAATAGCTGGATTAAAAGTGTACAAATAATTTAAATTTAAATAGAAATTATGAAATTGCCCTCCAAAAATCCAATTTATACTCCCACCAACAGTGAGAATTGTTTTTTGTGTGCTTTCTATTAATACTTGATAGTATCAATGTTTTAGATTTTTCCAGTATGTTGTATTTTTTAAATGATCTCATTGTTGTTTTAATTTGCATTTTCTTGATTACCCGTGATCTTGAGTCCTATTCGTGTTTGCAACCCTACTGCCCAGCAGAGTCGCTAGTATGCAACAAATACTAGTAAGCATTTTTATAAGATTTACCAAATACAATTGCAAGAACAAAACCATTTACTAGGTGATGTGCTAGGAGCAATACTAGATACTTTATACGCATGACCTCATTAATTCCCTCAACTGTTCTCTGCAGTATTTATTTTTCCTTCCCGTTTTATGATGGAGAGATAGAAGCTCTGCAAGGTTAAGTAAATTCCTCAAGATCACATAGATAATGTAACAGTATAAAATTCCAGCCCAAGCCTGACCCCAGAAACCAAGTCGCATTCCACCTTATCATCCCAAATCCTGATTGAGCACTTTATCTGTACGAGGAGCTACAGAAAGTCTCAAGGTCATTAGCGCTGTACCCACTCGAGACATAACTGGGGGAATTTGATGTAAGGACAGAGAATCAGCACAGAGTGACTTTACTACAGAAGCTTTTAGGTTACAGCTCACTGAATGCTTTCTCCCCTGTGCATATTTGGCACTCACGACAGCTCTTCGGTAGACACAGCAGGGCTTATTTGAGCACCATCCGTCCCTGTCTTGCCGATGTAGAAACTGACTCTCAGAGAGGCTGCTTGTTGTCCAAGAGCACACAGCTGGAAGATGAATAAGATGCAAAGTGTCCAGGGAGTGGCCTGGGCAGGAAAGACAATTTGGAACACCTAAGGGGCATCCCTGCAGGCTGGGCAAATAAGGAAGGTTCTAGAAGACCTTCTTCTTCCATACCCCGACTCATGGGCAGGGGTATGGAAGTAATTTAATGTCTTAAATGTCAACACCAAAGGGACAGAAATAGTATTTTTCTGGAGCTCAAATTCATAAAGGCAAAGGATAATCTGATAATGCAAACAGAACTTAGTGCTTTGTTCCTCTGTATGTAAGCGTGGGGATCCCTCTCCTGCCCCCGTCACCTCTAGGGGTTCTGGTGCGTGACTGTGACCCTGCACTCAGGACCCCTCATTTTAAAAGTCAGGCCTGGGAGTGAAAGGCCAAAGCAGGGCAGACCATTATGAGACACCGTCATTTCTAACTTCCACCGGAGTGGGGGCAAATCCTCTTCTCTGTGTCTCCCATCCCGTCCTCACTGTCTGCACCTGCAAGGCCATGATCAGAGCACTCTACAGTTTACAAAATTGTTCTCTGACCAGGGGTGGGTGTGGTTTATCTGAAACCTGGAACTTTTACAATTTGAGGGGCCTTCTATTAGAAAAAGAGTACAAAATAACACAGTTAAAATTAAGTGAAATGAATACTTATTTGGAATTGGAAAAAAAAACTTATAAATTACAAAATGTCAAAAGCAGAAAAATACAGTAAATATCTCGAAATCTAGAAAACAGCATAGTCTTTATTTTTAATTATCTGCCTGATACATCTTTACAATCTTTCTACATTTTGATCGGCACACCCTTTGATCCTCTTTTCATATGATCTCAAGGATTTACTATGCCTATTTATATAGAACCAATAAAAAATTAATTCAGTCTCTCATCTAGCATGATTGATTAAAACTTATTTGTTAGTAGTAGTATTTGGGATGTACGAAACGTGCCTTTACACACAGACGCACCTGCTAAGTGCAGTACCACTGCGCCAGTGGCCCTCGCCCTGAGCCTCTGCTTGGATACACTTTACAAGTATTTTGACAAATCTATTCCATATAATTCCCATCAAACAACAAGAGTACCGTGGGTTCATAATTTTATACGAACATCATCTCAACAGGAGAGAACTTCCATTTGACTATTAAATGAGAACCAAAAAACTCACTTAGAGTCTTGCACAGCTCATGACTGGAAGAAGTTCCCACAGACTAGCCTGGACTCTACACATCACACACCTCATTTCTCCTGCATCGTCTTATGCCTGGTGCCATCAGACATGTCATATTCTTATGTGACCTTTGACCTTACACCTTTGTGTCTTGATACCAGGTGGGTTGGCACAGTGAACTGTAGGAAGATTTCTGGAAGCCCTTCCTCCCCCAGAATAAACAGCAATAATGTAAATATCCCCAAAAGTGACTAAGACCACATGACTATATCCCACTGAACTCAAGCAAACATGTCCCCAAATCAGGTGTCCTCTGACCAACTCCAGGAAGGCTTACAGCTCCTCCCTGCCACCTGGCCCAAGAGGAAGTCAGAGTGGAAAGACACAATGATAGTAACCAATTGCAAGTACAATATCTTTTGCAAATTTTACAAAAAGACATCATCATGTGAACATATAGCAAGGCCCTGAAGCGTCATCTTCGTTAGTCTAGTGATAAACCCCTCTCTGCTCTGGCTCCTGACATATTCCTAGTTCCATAGAAAACTCTACAATTAAAACTATGTAACAGTGACTGACCGCTTGTGACAACAGAAATAGTGGGCATGGAAGACTTAAATTTGAATACAGGCCCTGACTCTGACTAGCTGGGTGTCTTCGGACGAGTGACTTACCTGCACTTGACGCTCAGTTTCCTAATCTATAAAATGGAAGCGATGATAACAATCTCCAAAGGTGGAGTTGAAGATTAAACAGGAGAAAACAGGTGAAAGCGCTGAGAGCGAAGCTGGCCAGCAGGCTCCCGGCGTTCTGCAGTTGCACACCAAATGAACCAGTTGAAAACTGGAATTTCTGGAAGCCAGGCCCCGGCTGCCTGTGCTAACAACCTCTAAGGTGCCTTCAGCTCAGAAACACTCCATGATTCAAAATCCCCGTAGAGAAAAGTCAGGGAAGGACTTAAAGAAATTGTTACATATGATTTTTCACAGGCGCATCTCTGGCTCGCTGCGGGTCAAAGAAGATTAAGGGCTCCTGGAAATTCAAAGGCTGAGTACGTCAAATCCTATCCCAGGAGCCAAGCGGGGAGGGTGCGCTACAGCTCAGTATTCTGCGCACAAGCCAGGAGTTTTTTAGACAAGTGTTTCAGGGGAGGCAAACACAGGGTGAAGGGTTTCCAGAAAGCTGTGACTTTAAAACAAATTCACTGAAGCACAGAGAGCTCAGAGCCTACATACCCAAAGGCCCCCTCCCCGAGGCTGTGGCCTGGTCCTGGCCGCTGCTGGAAACCAGTTCCTTCCTGCAGCCTCTGAAAGCCCAGGGAACTCAGAAAGGGCAGCCCTGGAAGCTGCTCCTCTCCTGACCCCTGACTTCCTTCCGACCCCCTCCCCCACGCTCTGCTAAAGGTGAGGAGGTGAGGATGTGTCTGCACTTAATGGGGAACAAATTAGGTGACAGCTTAAACCTTGTAGCAGGTGAGGCAGGTGGTGATGTGAGTCATGCACCTTCAAGATGGTGATCCGTCTTCTCTGTCTCCGAGAGAGAAAGGCAGATCCGCAGAGGGAGAGGAGAGTGACGAGGACAGAACCAGGGAGGGCTGCTTCTGCTCAGGGCCTTCCAGGAAGGTCCCCTGGGGCTCCAAGCACCTGCAAGGAGCAGGATCCTAACAGCCAAAGGAGGCCTCGACAGTCCCAGCTGCATTTCCCGTTGGCACAGTCACACTCATTGCCTGCACGTACTGCGTCCCCTTACGTGCCAGGTGCCGGGCATTTGCTTTCTCATTGAGCCTCGCCACAGGCCGACAAGGTGAGGATTATTACAGGTGGGAACACTGAGGCTCAAAGAGGTCAGTGACTTGCCCAGGGTCACACAGAGCCTGAACTCACAACTAGGCAAAGGTCTCTGATTACCTTGCCAGGCAGTAAGCTCAATCTAATACTCACACATCTCAAATGCTTTCTCTTTCATCAGTTCATTTTCATTGAACTACTGCCTGATTAAGTTTTCCCTCCCAGGCTAATCCCCTCCAATCTAACTTGCATATCACTGGCAGATTCAATGTCGGCCTTACCCACAATCCTTCAGTAGGAGCTCCCTTTAAGGTCACGCCCCTAATTCTAATATTCACATCACTCTTTGTTCAAGCCAGACTGAGCTGTGTGTTCCCTGGGCAGAAACCCTACCTCACACCATCGGGACTACAGGCCCACACCTGTGGGCTCACCTTGATGGGCTGGAGGCCTGCGTGAGAACAGAGAGGCCTTTCTGGAGGAAGGGAGAGCCGAGTCTCACAGTGGGAGGTTCAAGAACTTGCTTGGGAATCAAAGAAGTGAGCAGGTGTCTGTGAGGACACTCGAGGTCCATGTTTGGAGGAAACTGGGAGCTACAGCCTGGTGCCAACAATGGTATAAACCCGAAGATTCAGGAGCATTTTGTTCTCCCACATCTATTCCCTACATTTGTACCTTTTTCATAAAAACCCTTACCACAAAAGCAGCTGTAGGGCAGGAGGGCCAGAAGGATGACGAGGCAGCATCCTACTCTGCAGCGTGTGGACGGGTCCCCAAGGGAGAGGGTGGCTGTGGAGAGGGGATTAAACCAGGCTGAACAGCTGGGGCGGCAGGAAGGAAAAGTCAGACAGGGGCAGGTGTAGTGGGCAGATGTGGGGAGAGCCAGCCCGTGCTGGGAATCGGCTGCGGACAGCAGTAAGTGATCTTTGTCTGCACACCCAGTGGAAGAGCAAATGAATCCCAAACATGCAAAGAAATCCGCTGCTGCCCGCAGCTGGTTCCTTATAGATAAATCCGCATGGCACATCTGGGCCACGCACCATCTGTACTGTGAGCAACGGAGACTACCTTGCTTCCAAGGGCTCTGCTTTTTTCTTTCTTTCTTTCTTTTTTTTTTTTCTCTTTTCCATACTAAATGGAAATAAGTCCTGGGATAGTGGGACCATTTTCAGGCTTGAGAGCACACGTTCCAAGGGAGACTTTGGAACAAACTTTATTTTAGTGAGTAAAAGTGAAGAGAGAAATGAAGGTGATTTGTGCTTGGGCTCCACATGTTTCTCTATTTGCTCTAAACAGAGACAATATTTAATAGCACATGTGGCTCCTAAATCCTCCTGATATTTCTGGAGCTGAGAATTGCTGGAGGCCTCACGTAAAACCTTAGTCCAAATTGGTTTCTTTTATAAGAAAAGGAGTGACAAGGAGGGGGGCAACCTGGAAGGCCGGTGGCCTTTGTCCTCGGTCCTCGTCTCTAAGTGTGTAATTGCCATCCTCAGAGCTGGAAAATGCAAAAGGGTGTCAAGAATAGTTTGAACCCAAAAAGTGACAATGTCGTGCGCTGGCTGGAGCTGAGTATTGGAGCAGTAATAACCCTAATTTAGTTTAGGTTCTACTTATTATTATCATGCAGGTTGTTAATTGGAATTGAAGAAAGAAAATTGCTGGGAGAAGGAAGTAGAGAGACAAAATTACTCCAGGAAATTGGGAAATAAGTGAAATGAACAACAATCAGGCTAACATATAATAACTTCCAGGGAAGAACAGAGAAGAAAGGGGATGCAAGTGTTTTATGCAGAGGCTCAAAGGAAGCCCTGCTGGCAACGGTCCTGCTTGCGTTTCCTCTGACGGATGACTCGGACTGAGACGAGCACATTCCCTGCCTGTTCTCCATGAGAGGAGCTTGGCAGGGCTGTGAAGTGACTGTACCCCCTTCCTTATGAGAGAAACCATTCCAAGCCAGGCCCCAGGGAAGCCAGACACCCAGAGGAACACTGGCCTCCTGCCCAATAGCAGTTGACTCAATAGTTGGAGAGATCCTGGAATTGCACATGTCAATTAATAACTACATTTGGAAAAACCATAACTCATGGCTTAAACCAGAAAGCACCAATCTTTTTCGGTAAGAGGCCAGATAGTAAATATTTCAGACTTTTTGGGCCACGTGGTTTCAGATGAAATGACTCACCTCTGCCACTGCAGTGTGAAGACAGCCAGAGATAATAAGCATATAAACAAATGGGTGTGGCCACGACCCAATAAAACTTGATCTACAAAAACAGGCAGCATACCACATTTGGTCCATAGGCCATAGTCTGCCTACCCTTGATGTAAATAATGACAGCAAATCCTACTTGCCAGCACTTTAGCATTTACATGGCACCCTTCCTTGCTTTGTCACTGGGTCACCTCTGCAACCCTGAGGAGGCAGAGCAGGGATCACTAGACTCATCTGACAGATGAGGAGTTGGGGTTCATGGGAAACGAGTGCATTGCACAAGCCCACGCAGTCTGTGAACAACAAAAACCAGGACATCACCTCCCTATGTGCCCTGGAGCCCTGCATGTTGGCCCAGCTCCTAGCCCTGCCGAAGACCCCTAGCTTCCAAGGACCTCCAGCTGAGCAGCTGCTTCTATAGTACTCTCTCTCCATGGCCCATGTTGGCTTGGGTGGGAGGCAGCTTCTCCCTCCCTCTCCCTGTGTCTCTTCACTGCTGCCCAAATAAGCTTCCAAAAAGCCATGTTTGAGCATGGCCCTCTCCTACTAAAACCTTTCAATATATCTCGATGACCTACAGGCTAAGCTTCCACCTTCTTGGCTCAGGACACAGGGCTCTCTTGGCTCTGGCTTCTGCCTGACTCTTCATCCTCACCCCTTGCTATGATCCCCTAAACCTCAGCAATTTCACATAGCGTGGCATGCCTCCAAGTCATCCTGCTATGGCACACCTCTGCACCTTTGCCCATACCGCTCCCTGTGCCAGGAAGCCTAACCTGCCCTCCACCCCTTGCTCACACCAGGATTTCTTTGCTAAGGAGGCCATGTGGGTATAGAAGATTTAGGTTCTAAGTCTGGCTCTGCCAGGAACTGGTGGCCCTCTGCTGATGAGCCCACCTTCAGCACTCAGCCTAATTTCTCACCTCGGAGGACACCTTCTGACCCCATCCCACGCTCGGCCACCAGGGCTCCCTGGGATTATAGTAGGCCCTCCTCTGTCTGTCGTCTACAAACTCGACTGTTCAGGCAGAGATCCTCCTGTTAACCTTTCTATTCCCAAGCACATGCCAGTGCTTCGTACAGAGCAGACGAACAGTGCGTGTTGATTGACTGGATGGATTGGATGAATGACTCATGAAAGAAGTTCACAGATGAGGAAACTGAGAAATTGTCACACGGAATTTTACTAATAAAGGAGTTAGGCTGAACAGAGAGAAAATTTAAAAATTTGCTACTATATACCATTTAGACAATTCCTCAGTTGTGTTTCCAGTTATTTAGATTCCAAATGACAAAATTAGCATTCTGTAAGACTACCTGTTAATATGCTGATGCTGCACGATTTGCAGGTAGGTAAGGTGGGGGGAGGGCTTTGCACGGTTGAGTTCCCTCACACTGATGAAGAATTGGGGACAGCTGACTTGACAATAAACTCCCAGCTCAGAACCCCACAGTCCAATTATTTCAGCTATATTCGAGCCTATTGACATTATGCATACAGAAGAATGAACAGCAAAACTGTATTAATGAGGTTTTTTTATAAGATAGAAAAGTAAATGCATTCTGCAGCAAAGCATACTGACAGGGACTCAGCAGAGTATAGAATTAAGATTTTGCAAAATAAATAGAATGGCAGGGTTCTTTTCTGGTGTGACCATGGAACATAGGGAGACCCTATGAGTTAGAACCCCAAGGTCTTTTGTCCTGACTCAGACTTCGGCAAGTCACTTTACTTACATAAGACTCAATTTTCCCCTCTGCACAATGGGGGTGATGATCTATGCCCCGCTTACCTCACAGTGTGATTGTGAGGGTTACATGAGATGATGGCTGTAACCTCATTTTCCAAATTGTAAATAACTATAAAGAGGTGAGGAGTTACCCTATCGTTCCTGCTTCTCTTCAGTCTGGCCATTATTTTCCACTAAAGGACAGCAGGGTGCTTCACATATAAAGATGGTGCTTTGAACATCTAGGCTTGTGTTTGAAATGAAACATAAATGCATTCGCTAGCACATAACAGTGAAATGTCATATGCTAATCGGAGCTCCCTAAGGGATGGTATATCGAAATCAGATTTCAAAGGAAAGAGCACATTCTGCCCAATTAGCAAAGACTGATCAATTTCTAAATATGATCTCTCAAAATAAATATCAAAATCTCGATCATGTATTTTCCAACCTTCCTGAAGCATGCAAATTAGACAAGTCAATCCAGGGACCACTAATTGACCACCAACACCACGTCAGGCACTGTGCTGGGATCTAAAAATGCAATACCACAGGACCCTGAGCCCACAGTCCAACAGAGCAACAGTCAAGAAAATAAAGTATTCCAGCACCGCGGGAGAGGAGTTGATGCCGAGGTCTGAGCAGAACACTGGGAAGCACCAAGAGGGAAGCGTTTCTCTGCGTATTTGTGGGCAATAATTTTCCAAACCACCAGCGGCACCACTGTCCACGTGCAGCTGGAGTGGCCCCTGTGTTCCATTTCATCTCAGAGCATGCAGAAATGCTTCCCACCACCCCATGCAAAAATGCCTTTTCCAACTTCAGACACAAGGGCCTGAAAGCCACCATTAGTGGCTTTCACATAGAGATGCTATTTCTAGTTTGGAAATAAATAGTTTTACATGTGCAGATTTGCAAACCCTTCACTCGGCTTCCTCTAAGGTTATGAAAACTTGGTACATTTATCAAAACTAAACAAGTTACATTGGTACAACACTCTTAACCAAACCACAGACTGTATCAGAATTTTCCCAGTTTTGCCACTACCGTCCTTTTTTCTGTTCCAAGAGTCAATCTAGAGCACCATGCTGCATTTATTCTTTTTGTTTCCTTAGTTTTCTCCCATTTGCGATGACTTCTCTTTCCTTCCTCATGTTTCATGACCTTGACATTTTTGTAAAGAAGTGATCAGGAATTCTGTACAATATCTCTCAATTTGGGTCTGTGGGATATCTCACGATTAGACTGAGCTTATGGATTTGAGGGCAGGATGCAGGGTGGGTGCCCCCTCACATCACATCAGGGCTCATGATATCAACATGACTTACTACCGGTGATGTTAACCTTAATCACTCCATCAAGGTGGAGTCTGACTTTCCTTTCTCATACTACATTCGTTAAAAGCAAGTCACTAAATCCACCTCACATTCAAGGGGAGAGATATTTGGCTCTGCCTTCTGGAGGGAGGAAGATCAAAGAATCTGTGGTCTTATGTTAAAAGCACCACGGTAATTAGTAAATTTGAGCGATGGTATTTGGGGCCTATACAAATGGTCTATTTCTCCTTAAAGTTCCACCCACTCTATTTAGAATTATCAATTGATCTTGACTGCAACTACTATAACTGTGTTGTCCTCATAGTGATTTTGTATTTCCTTTATATTTATTAATTAGATTTCTTCTGTAAGGAAGACTTGTCCCTTCTCCTCTATTTATGTATTCAATCATTTTTTATATCAGTGTATTAGTTTCTCATTTTTCACCTTCCCTAGCCCTAGCATCAGCCACTTCTAGGCTGGTTGCTTTTATTGGAGAGTGGTATTTAGAAACCAAGATCTAAGTGCTGAGTATGCTTATTGCAATGGGGGCATCATTGCTTCTAGGCTCTCTCAGCAAGCAGAGCTGGGAAATCCGTGCATGTGCAGGAGTCCACGTACACTGACAAGAACTCTCTCCTTGACCAAACTTTAGTCAGGCTCCTGTGAGCCCTCTCCCAGACTAGGCTCCCAGCCTGTCTTTGGCTTAGCAAAGAATTCTGCTGAGTCACTCCCCACCCCCCAACCCTTGACATCTTTTCAAGTTCCTCATCCCCTACCTTGAGGTATAAGTCCTTGGCCTGCCTTTGGCAAGAACCCCTTACCCTTGATGTCTCCTCTAAGTAATTTTCCATCTGCTGACACCCTCCCTCTGCTCACTGGTTATAAATCCTTAGCTGTCTTGGCTATATTCAGAGTTGAGCCCAATCTCTTTCCCCTGTTGCAATAGTCTTAAAGTCTTCCTTACCATTTTTAATGAGCTTTGGAATAACTGTTTAACAATACACACATATCGATATTTACTTCTGTGTCTATCTAGCTGTACACACACATGTGCATGTATACACACACACATAATACACATATGCTCATAGTGATATTCCCAAATCCAATCCAGGAACACAGCGTTCGTTCCAACCTCCCTCCCTCTTGCTTATTTCTGTCTTCTATCTCTGATAGTGAGAAATCCTACTCCCATTATCTGCATTTATGTACTTATTTGCTAACCCATACCCTGTGAAAAACAAATTTACCAATTAGAATACCAATTAGAGCATCAACGAGCAGTTCTTTTTTTTCTTTAACCTTATAATACCCAGGCAAACACTGTCTCCAAAGTGTCTTAGCTCAGCCACTTGATTCCTCCCCCTTCACTGAGGCTGCACCACACATTTGTAACATGGATTCATTTGTCACCATCTGCATTTGATCCTGGAATTGCCTGACACTCTCTATTAGGTAAAGGAAGTTCCCCTCTATTCCTAAGTTGCTGGAGTTTGTACGGTGAATGGGTGTTCAATTTTGCCAAATGCTTTTTATACCTCTATTGAGATGCTTGTGTGTTGTTTCTTCTTTACTCAATTAATAAGTGAATTGCATGGATCAAATTTCAAATGTTAAACCAACCTTGCACTCTTGAGGTGAGCCCCAGGTGGTGCTGATGGATTATCCTTTCAGATGCTGACGAATTTGATTTACTAATATTTACTAACATCTCGAGGATTGTTACATCTGTGTTCATGAGGAATATTGGTGTGTAGTTCGATTTCCTTACAACGTCTTTATTCGGTGTTGGTATTAGGGTGACGCTAATCTTATGAATTTGGAAGTGTTCCCTGATTTTCAATTTTCTGGAAGAATTTGTGCAGAATTGGTCTTATTTCTTCCTTAAATGTTTGGTGGCTTTCACCAGTGAAACCATCTGGGTCTTTAGCATATTAATCATAGTTATTTTAAATTCCCTGTCAGATAGTTCCTGCATCTTTGTCATGTCTGTGTTGAATTCCGATGACTGCTCTGTTTCTTGGGAGCATGTTGCTTTTTATTGCCTTTTCATACAACGCATGATTTTTTGTTGAATCCAAGACGTGAATATAGTAGACACTGAGATAACAGCTTTTATGGCTCAAAATGGACACAGCTTTCCTTTGACTGGGCCCCTAGGGTAAGGGTTTGCATTAATCTAGTCAGGTGTTAGGCTGGGTTTGAGATTTATTGTTGCTATAGTTACCCTCAGTGTACAACAGTCGTCAAATTCCTGTAGAGACAGCTTGTGTCGAGGGTTTACCAGAGCAATATCTGTTTGATTCTGAGTCTAGGTCTTCTCTTTGTGCTATGTCTCTGAAAGGGTCCCCTTCCATGTTCTTGTACCTCTCCTGTCCTTCACGTACCAGTATTCTGCTGTTATTTGTTATTGAAACCCTGGGTTGGTTGTGGGACTGGGGGTGGGTAGGTGCCATCTCTGCCATTCTGATCAGGACTTAACCTCAAGCCTGGATGTAGTTCCTGGGTCCCTGAAGTGTGGCCTTTTAGGTTCTCCTGCCTCCTTCCTGCCTGCACTTGTGGGATCAGCACTTGAGCCTCCCCACCTCCCTCCCTCCAGCTGCTGCAGTGAGTGTCCGCCCGGTGCCACGGACAGCAGACACCAGTGCCAGAGCCCTGCAGATTAGCCCGCTGTTCTGCAGCAGGGTTGAGGGGGAGGGATGGAGCAGCGTTTCTCCTCCCCCAGCTCTGTACTCAGATCTTTTATTTGCATGCCTTCACAGAAAAGATGGGGTTCATGGGATTTCTAGACAAAGCCTGCAGGAGGGTGTGCACCCCGTAATTTCAGCAGCCCCAGGGCTTCCCTGGCCTCATCGGCTTCCCCTCAGCCCCCACCAATTAGTCAGCTCTTCCAGCAAAACCCTTCTTACCCACCTGCGTCTGCTCCAGGAGAACGTGCATTCCCGTCTTCTCTCCCACAGGCACTGTCTCTCCTTAGGTTTTCCACGAGTTCTGACCTCTGCAACCTCAGCTCTCCAGTGGTTGCAAAACCAGTCATGAATTTGAAATCAACCCAGCGCTTTCTCATGGCGAGGGTGGTAATGACACTCCCTCCAGCTCTGTACATCCTGGGGCAGAAGTCAGATTCAGTATGTTTCTATAGCTACTTTTAATTTCAGTTCTTAAGGCTTAATTTGAATGAGTTAAAAATCTATCTTGACAGCAATGTTGTATTCCAATTCACAGAAATCTTAAAACTTTTTTTAAAAGAATTTAAAAACTCTCATCACGCATCTAACTCTGAGAAATCTCTTTTAACCACTGTACGCACGTAATTACAGAACTGGGGAAGTTTATCGCTTAGACCCAACAAACACAAACTTTGAACATTGCTCTTCAGGCTCCTGAAGCAATTATAATGAGAATGATTTGAAGGAGGACAGAAAGCAAGCTTCCTCTCTGAAATAAGAGGCGGCTGTTACTGAGTAGAAACGGAGAAGTCATTCTATTTTTATTTTATTTATTTTTTTGCCACTTTAACACTGAGAGTGGTTTTATTTTTAGTTCGTTTTTAATTAGTTGCGCAGAAGAAGAGAGTCTGAGTCAGTTCCAGGCAGGGAAAAAAAGTTATTCTAGCCAAATTGGTATTAACTGAAGTCTGGAAAGCGGTGAATAGGCAGGGATTTAACTAAGGACTAAGGCAATGGGGTGTTGGTCAAGGTTCGCCAGGTGATTACTGGGCCCTGAGGGTGGGGTTCGGAGAGGCAGCGTGGAGGAGGAAAAGACCCAGAATCACAGCAAAAGGATGCTGGAAAGACCCCCGACTGGTGCAGTCCGAGAGGGCAGGGAGCAGCAGGGAAACGCGGGGGGGCTGCTGGTGGGCATGACTGCTTGCCGGGCAGCTGGGGCGTTTTCACTCCAGGTGTCTGAGCCGCAGAAGTGCTCTCTAAAGATGAACCTGTTGAGCAGGGTGGATTGAAACGGGGAGCCCAAGTCGAGGCAGTGGAGTCCAGAGTCAAAGCATTCAGGGTCTCCCCTGGGGTGCTGGAGAGGACTGAGAGAAAGAGATGTGAGACACATGATGAAGGCAGAGGAGAATGAATTCTTTTATTGCCTGACTATAGTAAACAAGGGAGAAGGCGGCAAAGATGGCTCAGGTCCCAAGCCCCAGCCCTGCCTTTGCAAAGATGCAGTGCTAAGGCAGAGCCCCAGGCTGAGAATGGCTGGGCCCCGTAGGGGAGAACTCACATTCTGCACGTGAGCACACCTGGGTTGCCATCCCAGCTCTGCTACTTACTCACTGTGCGACATCAGGCAAGTTACCTAACATCTCTGCCCTGGGCTCCTAAACTGCAAAGTGGGGTTACTGACCTCAAAGCATTTTGTGAAGTCTAAATTAGAAAACGTCCCTTGTCAGATGCTTAGCATGGTGCCTGGCTCACAGCATGCAGTCAATAAGAGATCAGGATTCTTTAAGTCTGTACTCAGAAAATGGCTACTGCAATCTTCTAGGTGCCAAGTACCCTTGCCCAGCAGTGGGGAGGCTGCAGTGAGAAAAACAGACACAGTCCCTGCTGCCTTCCTGGAGCTATAAAGCACCAAGCACTACTCGTGGCAAGATCAACCCAAGAGCCAGGGTCAGGAACAAGCCGACACAGAGAATGTAATGACCCTGCAGTGGGGAGGGGAGGGGAGGGGGGAGAGGGGAAGGGAGGAGAAGAGGGCTGGGGAGGCCAGAAGGCAGCTCCACCTGCCGTCTGTCCAAGCCTGGTGCTGTCTCCCTGCTCTTGAAGTCTGTGATACAGGGGACATTCAGGGGTGGGAAGTAGCCCCATCTTTTCCTTCCATGCATCTCAAAGCATGGTCACCTTCTCCATCAGCCCAGCCCCCGGGCCTTCTCTCCAAGGACAGAAGTGCTAAACTGTGGATGTGTTTCTAATACTAGGAAGCAGATGGCATTGGGCTCTGCCTGGAACAACACTGGTCCCTCCTCTCACCCTATGAGGACCACCTGTACCCCAATCCCAAGTCAAGTGCCAACTCCTTGTTCCACCCAAGGTCAGGCTGAAGGTGACCCGGCTCAAGAACCAGAGACACCACCCAGACACCAGGCTGCGCCCCTGCTCTGACCTGGGACTGGTTCTAACAAGGCAGCCACCTCCTTATTCCTCAGACTGTGCTCCCTCCCGGCAAGTGGCTCCTTCCGCCTGGATTCCCTGCCCTGCAGCCATCTCTTCATTCAGTACATACCTGTGAGCACTGCACCAATCAGATGTGCCCTGCACACTCGGCTTCAGTAGGACACGACACCGTCCCTCCCTCAACGAGCTCCCCGTCTGGGCCATCACGGGGCACTTCAGCGCTGTGGTGAGCATGCGGCAGAGAGCAGGGGAGGCGGGGGCACAGGGGAGGCGGGGACATAGGAGAGGAGCTCAGCCTAGCCTAGGCCCAGGCCGAGAAGCCATCTCACAGGAAGTGACGCCTAAGCGGAATCTCCAAGGCAGAGTAGGAGTCGGCCAGGTGAAGAGGCTCTGCAGACAGGGTGGGAAGCCACAGGTGAGGAGAGGATGCGATAGTGAAGGATTGTAAGCTGCTCCGGGCCAGCAGCCACAGCCCTGCCACCTGCACCCACGGCTCCCGGGCATCAGCTGCTTGCCAAGAGCCCAGGCATCAGCGGCTCCCAGACTCCCGATCCCACACTTCGGCCACCTGCCTGCCACTGCCTGCACCTGCCAGGCTTCCCACACGCTGCCACCTGCTGTGCTGCCTCTGCTTGTTTGCCATGTCCCCTCTGTGCCCTGCTTCTGGGCTGGCTCCCCTGTCCTACAGCCTGGAGGTCCCTGCTACCCGGTCAGTGCTCAGCAACTCACCCACTCTGGGCCCAGGCCCCCTGGTGTGGCCACTCTGAGGAGACTGAGCTGGGAGAGCTTCCGGAGGGCTGTAAAGGACCCTCCTCCTGAGATGCCAGCACCACACGGGCCTGTGAATCTAAACAGGAGCCCTAAGGCCGTTTTCCTTCTGAAATGGGCTGAATTCCCAACCAAGAGGGGAGGGGGAAGCCAGGAGCCCTGATAGATCCACGAGCTCCTTCGGAGGCTGCTGTCAGACAGTGGAGACGAGTGCCCGCTGCCCCCCAGCACGGGGACCACAGGGGGCCACACGCCCTGCCTTCAGCCGCTGAGCCAGGGGAGCTCCCAGGGGACCTTGTAAACAAGCCGGTGACAGGCTCCGGGCATCCCAGCAAGTGCCTGGGGAGCCCACAAAGAGAGAGGCAGACAAAAGCTGGAACATAGCTTTGTCCACGTGTGCGTGTCAAGCCCAGGTAGGCCAGCTGCGGGTGTCTGCTCCTGGCAGCCCCAGACAGCCTGTCCCAGCTCCCGGCCACAGCTGGGGGCCCTGACCTGGGAGCCCCAAGACCTGGATTTTAGCCCAGTTGTAATTCTAACTAGATCTGTGGCCTCTGGCAAGTTCCCTTTCCTCTCTGGAACTCAGTTCTGTCATCTGTGATTACCCAAAAGTCTAGCTTTCTTCCACAACGTGAGGTCTCTACGACTTGCCCCCCATTTCAGCTCAGCAGCGGTATCCTGGAGCTGACCCCAACACACACCCCAAAGAGCAGCCCCTCCTATTCTCACCACATTTTATATACATCCTTTTTCTTAATCCTTCCTTCTTTCCTCTCTCTAACTGAATTTCTGCTATAGGTCCACAATCCTTTATCCAAAACCCATGGGGCTTGAAAATTAACAATTTTCCTGACTTTAGAAAGGAATGGCATGCATACAGTGTTTATCACGTGACACCCAGCAAGGTCTCGGGCAGCATGCCACCACCAAACACATCAGCAAGTCTGCAGCAAAGCATCTGACTATGAATATGCACAGGAAAAGCGGACAAAGATGACTCAGCTCACATCAGAAAACAAGAATCAGGATCACAGATGAGGGTTTGTGACGCTGCAGCAGTGACGGTGTCAGCAGCTGGGGTGGGTCACACTCCCCTCAGGAGGCCCAGAGCCCACTCCAGGCCACACGGATGGGAGGGTTTGTACAAACGTGGCTGACGGCAGTGTGACAGGCGGGCCTCAGACTGGGCGCCTGGAACCCAGGTTCCATCAGGGTTTCCACCTGCACCTGTAGGCTTGGACACGTTCTGTCCCCAGAGCCTCAGTTCCTGTGTCTGTGAACAGAGAGCATGATACCCCCACAGGGCTGTAAGGAAGAAGAGAGACCAGGATGAAAGAAGGAGGGGGGACAGGTAGAAACGCCAGGACAGGGAGTGGGGATGCCCCTCCCCCGGGCCTGCCCAGCCCTGAGTTTCCTCCACACCACAGGGTCGGGGTCTGTTTGTCTGAATTCCTGCCACCCAATAAGCCCCTCAGGGTATATACTGGGCCTTTTCTGTCCATTTCCCAGTACCTAGCAGAGAGTCTTGCAAATCATGGGTCTCAATATGTTTGTTGAATAAATGAAGAAGAGAATGAATTATGAAGGATGCACTCAATGATTATTTGGTGGCTGAACAATGAAGACATCCCACATCTGCATGTCCCTGAGCCAGTGACCTGTTGTTCGGCTGCCTGTTCTCCAAGCAGCCACCCTAGTCCGTCATAACCACTATGAAAACAGCCGCAAAACCGGCCACGTATCAGTCAGTGACCTGAACAGCATTGTGTGCAGGGAGCCAGCCGGGGGAAATGTGCGTGGAATTTATAGGCACGCTGACATTTCATGAAGGTGTGAGAGAAGAGAAGGGGTGAGTTGCAGGTGGCTGACAGCAGCCCAGGGTTCCGAGTTGGACGCACCTGTTTGTGGGTTCCAGCTCTGCCACTCACCAGCTGGGGCTTTGGAACAAGAAACCTAACCCTCCAGGGGCCTCAGTTTCCTTTTTTATATGAAAATAATAATAAAACCTGCCTCCAAGAGTTGTTGTGCATATTAAGATCACAATGTGAGCCGTCAGAAGGAGGCTGTTATTATTACACCTTGTACACGATTGCTCTTTAGAGCAAGATACAGTATTACACCGTCACCATAATTAGGCTAATAGCTTTAATACGTATTGCAATTAAAGCACCTATGTTTGTCTCAGGCATCTTATCACACACATCACTTGATACTATCCTGAGTGTCACTGTGGTGATGATCAAGTCAGTGATTGACAGATGGCAGGCACCAATTAAGGGGCAACCCACATTTGTCTTTCTTGCCACTTTCTAGAAATGTTCTTTCCCTCCTCTCAGAATGTTCATACCCTACCCGTTTTTTTCAAGAGCCAGGTAAAATGAGGTCTTCCCCATAAAAACTTTCCTCCTTGTCCCCAGTTGTAAGTGGTCTGTCCTGCGTCTGTGCCTCCTGTAAGGCCCTGATCACTTATTACGGTGACAGTGTCCTTGTCTCATCCTCCTTCTTGACTATGAGCATCTTGAGGGTGGAGACCAGGCTGTACTCGTTTTTGTCTCTCTAGTGCTCAGCACAGAGACTGACACTTAAAACATCCCCAGCAACTAAGCGATCCCTTCGTACAAAGTTGTGAGGACAAAAGGACTGCTCCGTGGTGCACTGGGAACAGCCGCAGTGGCCACGGGTTGGGTGGCATCCCACCAGCAGCTCTCTTTCCAGTGGGGCCTTGATGTACTGAGACCCAACCAGGTACTTTCCTTCCCCCCAGTGGTTTTCAAACGGAGGTGTGATGTCTCTGGAGACACCAGACGACTTTTCCAGGAGCTCCAGGCATAGAGAATGTTGATGGGATCAGCTTCCCAATCCTGGACTTGTAAATACTCTTTCCTCAAATTCTGCTCAAGGACAAACCCCACAGCAGAGGCTGACATGGTGACATGGTGGCTCTCATCTCCCACCTCCCCTTCCACAGCCATCCTCTCCCCACTCTGCAAAAGAGAGACACACCCCTCACTCCCCTAAAATCTCTCCAAGGGGCTTTGCCTCTGGAGCACAGAACAGGAGACTTTCCAACCACTGTGTCCAGCCTCCTTGATTCATGGCACTGGCAACTACCCTGATCCATCGAAGACATAACTTCCAATAGCATTTACTTCTTGTATTTAGTTAATAGGTATAGAAATTTGCAATCCATGTATTTTGTTCTGATAAACTGCTTATTAAAAATAATTACAGCAGTAACTCAATACAGAAAACAATGTTAACACTTAGCTTTAATAGATAAAGTAATTTAAAAATTTAAATTTCAAATGATGTGCATATTTTTGATGCAGGGATGTATGATAGGGTGATTAATAAAAGACTTTTAAGTGTAAAACTATATTAATTTAAAATTCTGAAGGGGAAGAGAAACGGAAATTCAAAGTCAAGAAGAAAAAGGAACAATGTAACTTTGCAACGGTTAAAAAATAGTTTATTCGTATGTTTTTTTTTAAATGAATGATGGTGTGTATAAAATAACTATTGTTTTTACATTGTATTGCATACATTAAAAGAAGGGATGGAGCATTTTTGTTATAAAATGTCGATGGTTTACAGGAAGCCAGAAATTATGTCATTTGCAGCTTTTTATAAGCATGATTAAAATGTTTAGAAGCAACTTAAAAAAGGAGGTACCTTGATTTTAAAATTACTTCAGGGTATACCATGTTCTTCTTATCTGGACTTCTACATTTTAATAAGCAAATGATCTGCTGAAATCTGAGATGGCAAAGGTATCAAGGAAAATACCATGACATAGAAAGTCAAGGAATTACTAGGGGTGAGTAGAGGACAAGACAGGAGGGAACTCAGGGTGTCAGATTCCAGCCCCGGCTCTGTCTCTAAGTCACTGTGTGACCTTGAACAAGCCCCTTTCCTCCTCTGAGCCTCGGTTTACCCACAAAAGGATGGAGGTGGACAGGAAATTCTCTAAGGCTTGTCGTAGGTATAAAATACTTCATTGCCTAATTTCTAGAAAGCAGCGCTAGCTCAAAGAGGTAGAATGAACCCAAAATTGAACTAACCTGAATTAACCTCCTCAAACAAAACTCTCTCCAGGTGTGAGTGCTCTGGAGAAAGAAGAATGAAAGAGGCCTGGTGTCCTTTCCCCTGCAGACCCTGGGCTCATCTCGGGGTCCAGCCATCAAGAAGGGGCCTCGAGCACCTGTGGTAGCCTCCAAGCCTTCCCAGCCTGCACATTGGCCCCAAGACAAAGTGGAGAATAAAAGAGGGAAAAGGCACAGAAAGAGTAGACATCTCTTCTCTCTGATCCCACTTCAAATCCCAGAAGCAGCAATGAGGCAGCTTTACTTGATCCCTTGCAATTAAAAAACAAAAACAAAAAAACTAGCCACTAGATTTTTGAAGTGTTATGAAGAAGTGGGGAAGTGATGTCCCCAAAACCAACTGAGACAATGACTTTGTCATGGGTCACAAATCCGCTCCACACTGGACTCTTGAATTCAGTGCATACACTATTTAGAAGTGTACTGCGCTGTGTTTACTGATTTCTACACATGTGATAGCCTCTTTGTGCCTAGCTTTTTACACACACTCTCTTTCCATCGTTTCCGCAAACCTTGGGATAGGTATCACCTGTTTCATAGGTGAGGAAACGTACGTCCAGAGAGGTTAGGTAAGATGCCCAAGAGTACTCAGCTAGTATCACAGGGTCAGTGTTGATGCCAAGGCTGCTGTTTCTGAAACCTAAGAGGCAGAAGACTTGGGTTCAGGCACAGTCCTACTACTGTCTACTGGTGTGGCTTGGGAGGACACAGAGAATGGGGCAGGCCACTGCAACGGCCCACTTTATAGAGCTTTCATCCTGACAGCCACCCTTTTAACTAGGACTTTCCTCATGCCCACGTTCTAGATGAGGAAACTGAGGCTCAGAGCACATAAATAACTTGCATATACAAAGTAAGTGGCATAACCTGATCTCAAATCCCGCCAAGCTGTTATGATATGCGTGTGCGTGCCCAGTTTAAGAGAGCAGATGTTGAGAGTGTTTACCATCAGCACCTCTGTATCTTTCAGACCAACACAGAAACACACTCGTGTTCCTCCTTCTAAAGAACCTCCAGATCGGGCCAGCTGAATCCGAGTTGTCACGTGCTCTCCTGTTTGCTCAGGGCCTCCCGGATGTGTTTTCCAGAGCATCATTCACACAACACTTCCGAGTAGTGCTTTCCACGCTGTGCTCCATTTTTTGGCCAAATAAATTTGGGATTGAGATTATCACCCTCTTGAAGATTTATAATGTCCATTAATATGGTAAAAGGCTTTTCAAAGCCCTGGCTAGCTGAGATACAGCTTCCACTCTGGGATATGTCATCTATTACATCTGCCATTGGATAAATGACACTCGCCCGCAGCTCGCCCTGTGATGTTGGACTGGATGAGGTCATGCAATGGTGCAGAATGAGAAGAGAAGGAAACCAACTCCTAGCAAGCATCCTATTTTAGGGGTGTGCCAAGGAAACTATCAGGAGTAAGTCTGAGATGAGCCCGGTGGAGATATGGTGGAAGAAATACAAGAGAGAGTAGAGATACAGAAGCCAAGGGAAAAGAAGCTTTCAAGAGAGAAGACATAATCAGCAGTGTTATCTTCTGGGGAAGGATCTAGAACCAGTGAGGGAGAGAGTTCTCTGCAGGGCAGTGGGCGAGATGCAGACTGATCGCAAGGCAAAGAATCACAGCCCTTCTGCCTTCTCCTGCTCCTCTTCATCTCCTCGTCCCTTCCTGAACAATCCAGCCCTAATGCCACTGGGTAAGGCTGACCAAGGGGACTTCCCTCCAATTGGTGGCTGGGACAGAGTGGTGGAGGAGCCGCAGTGTCCAAATGAGAGGATTAGGAACCAGAGAAGGGTGAGGACAGCACCCATGTGGGTGGGACAGGGTGGGGACGGCCGAGCGGCCCAGCATCAGGGAGGGGGCTGTGAGTGGCACATGGCGAGGACGCTGGTTACACACAGAGTGGATCAGAGAAGAACACACATTAGGAACACGGGAGTCAGGCTGCTCACTGTTAGAGAAGGGAGTTTCCAATATGGACAGGGAGGAGACTGGAATGGACCTCATTGTGTCGGACTAGAATTAAACATATTGTGTGAATTTATGGTTTTCAATAGTTTTAAGCTTTGTTAACTTCAGAGTATAAATTCTGCAGACTGACAAAACACACTATTTGAAAAATTAATCATTTATATTTCTTTCTACATTTACTTAGTTTTGTACATTTTGAATGACAAATTTTTTACTTTAATGTTTTCAGGCCCTCTGAAGATGGCAAACACTGATTGAAAAACTGAAAACTGATTCAAAATTTACAAAATTGTTTACAAAAGCTCCTGAAAGTCAAGAAAGACTTAGGAACTGTTCCAGACGGAAGGGAACTTACGGAGACATGACCAGTACATGCACCGCGTGACTCTGAACTGGACCCATTTGCTGTAAAAGACGTCATTGAGACAATTGGCCAAGCTTAAGTGGGACAGAGGATGAGATGATAGAAGAGTATAGTGCTGATGTCATGACTTTGTGTGTATATTGCGGTTATGCGGAAGATCATCCTTGTCTGTGGGAAATTTACTCTAAAGCATTTGGTTGTGACGGGGACAGCAACCTCCTGTCAAATGCTTTAGGAAGACAAGTTTTTTTGTGTTGCCCTTGCAACTTTTCTGTAACTTTGAGATTGATTTAAGATTGTTTTTATTAAAATAAAGAGGAAAATGTTGACTCATGGGAGACTCCATTTCCTCATCTGTCATATGGGAGTGCTGATGTCTGTCAAGGCCTATTGAAAGAATAACAATGCTACTGCAGAAAACACTTTGCAAACACGAGACACTAATTAGAGAACATCCTGGGGGACACTGGAGGACAGCCAGGCATGGAAAGGACTGGCTGCACCAAAGGCAAGAAGGAACTCCTTGGCGCTAAGGAAGAACGAGTGCGGTGAGGGGTAGGTTTCATGTCTGCTAAAGACCCTGCTCTCACTGTCCCTTTCCCAGAGTTTGCTGACATTTGCAAAGCCAGTCTAGAGCAGTGGCCTCAGCCCGGCTGCCAGGCCCCTCGGGCAGCCCCACAGAAGTAGCAATGACAAGTGTGGCTTTGTTGTAAAAATCCACAACACCAAGTAGAGCAATTTGCACACACACACAAAAAAATGTTGCAGGACAGCTGAGTGGTTGGACAGAGGGAGAGACTGTTCTTGTATTCTTTGGTATCTTTGAAATTTAAAATCACATGAAAAGATCAGTGATTCTCAATGGAGAGGACAAGAGGCAATTTGTCACCCAGAGGACACTGGCAATATCTGGTGACATTTTTGGTTGTCACAACCAGAGAGAAGAGTCTTACTGGCACCTAGTGTGTACAGGCCAAGGATGCTACTCAGTGTTCTACAATGCTCAGGACAGACCCCCACAACAAAGAATTGCCAGTCCAGAGTGTCGATGGTGCAAAGGTTAAAATACCCTAGAGTTTATGATCTAGCAGAAAATAACCACAAATAATAAAAAAAAAAATCTTTGGCTACTATTTTGAAGCAACAAATACATTCATATCACAGATCATTGAGCAGACAGCTGTGGACATTTTAATGGACTACAGCATATACAGGACATGGGTTGAAGTTCCTAATTTTCAAGCCTGGCATGACAATATAGAGCATTCGGTGCCTACCCTGCTTATTCTAATCCAGGTTATTGTAATTGGAGGGTGAGATAACGTCCCTGAGGCAGAAATGGCCTGGGGTAATAGAGACCTCATGGATCAGAGGGTCAGAAGGTCAGAATTTAATTTGGTTCTATTGATTATTACTTTCACAACTGGCCCAGAATCTCCACCTTTTCTCCTCTGTAAAATGTGCTGAATGTCCTTGAATCATTGTTGTCTGTTCTTCTCCTTGGCTGACTCTGACCTCAAAGGCCAGGTTGCTTAGGTTTCCTTCTGACCATCTTGCTCTTTAAAATTCCCATTCCGAAAGTCCTGGTTATAAACACCAGCTTCAGAATCCACTTCTAGGCCATCTATTTGAGGAATGTTCTGCCTCCCCCACTGGCCTTTGAACCTCTGTGTTTCAAATGCTTTCTGTTCGGCACCTGTTCTGAGAATCCCTCTATTTTTCTGATCCCTGGCCCATGCAAAATCTGTCACCAGACTGTGGTCAATGCTGAGTTCGTAACCACACCCTGCTGAGGGGTGTGGAGAGTTTGAGATGATGGATTTGGGTACAATTTCTAAATGCACTACACTTCACAAATGTAGGGAAATCGTTTTTATGAGGACAATACCTTACTTTCTCTCCTATCGTTAGGGCCTGGCACCAAACCTTGTACATAACTGATGTTCGGTCAATGCGCCTGGTTGATGATGCAGCTCAGAGGTCCGGGCTGGGGAGGCGGAGGAGTATAAAACGCCATGTACATTCTCAGGGAGCTTCCCGTCCTGGGGAAGGTAAGGCCACTGCGAGCCTATCAGGAAACAGAGCCAGGTGTGATGGATGCACACAGCATCTTCAGAGATTGCCTCACTTAGAGCCCTAGGGGCCCAGCACGCGGCAGTGTCCTCCCTACACACTGACCTGATTAGAGCCCACCTGGGGTGTTACACTTTCATTGTTCAAAACATGCACATCCAGAAGCACCTCCAGGAAAAGGCAGTCAGGACTGAGACATTCCTAGATTCTGTCTCCCACAAGAACAGGCCAAAGAGATCAAAGGTGTTGGCCCTATAGAAGAGAAGATTTGGGCTGAAAACGTAAATTCCGTGATGCTCTGGAGGCCTGGATTAGGAGGAAAGGGGAGATTCCAGCTCAACACAAAGAAGAACTTTCCAGTAATTAGAGTCAGTCCACAGTGGGCTGGACGCAGTGGCTCATGCCTGTAATCCCAGTACTGTGGGAGGCCGAGGCAGGAGGATCAATTACTTGAGGCCGGGAGTTTGAGTCAGGTCACAGCACTAAGGCTGATCCACAGCAAAGTATGTATCTTTAGTCATGAACTAATGACGATAGGGAAGGATGGCAGGGCTGCTAAAAACAAACTCCACGCAGAAGTCTGGTCATGTAACACAGCAAACAAATGCCTAGCCAAGAGTAAGCGAGTCTGGATGCCAGCTCTGCCACCAACATGCTGAGTGATGGTGCATGAGTCACCTAATGTCACCAGGCTTCTGTGCAGTCATCTATAAAAGGGGGATAATTAAACCCACATGCATCAAAACGGAATAAGACCCATAAGCTCACTTTAAAACAGCATAAAGTGAGCCATGAAGGGTGTGGTTTGTGCCCCCAATCTCTGTCCCCACTTGCCATGTCCCCGGAGCACATCCCCAGCTCTGTGGCACCTCCTCCCCATCACTGTCCCACCTGCTCAAGTCTCAGGACCACCATCTGTGCATAAAGAAAACTGTCACTTAGTGAGAGCAGCACAGAGAGAGCTCTTGATTTAATGACCCTGGTGGACTACGTCGGGCTGTCTGTAGGAGGATCATATTTTATTGGAACGAGGGGGAACACAAACATGGGGCCCTCTGAGCCCTGATTTCCTTCTCCTCTGGTCCTGGCAGGCAGCAGCAGTGCGCTGAGCACACACGGTGAGCCTCGTCCTCCTGCTCACGGGGCCTGGGATCGTCACAGCAGGCAGACAGGCGGCACAGCGGTGGCAGTGGGCTAAGGGCGGGACGTCAAGTCAGGGGCAGGAGGGGAAATAGGGGATCCCAGATCTGCCACTTCCCCATGGGTGATTTGAGACTTGTAAGCTCTCTGAGCCTAAGTGTTTTCAGCTGTAAAATTGGGGAGATTATCATAATCCTTCCCTCCAAGGAGGTTGCCGGGAGGATTAAATGAGATAATGCTGGACATCGCCTCAGTGACAAGAGAGATAAGGGAGGCGCGTGCTCACTCCCCCAACTTCCCAGTAAACAAAAATGGTACAACTGTCAAACACAACAGGAGGCTCAAAAGTATAAGAAATCTGCCACATGATTTATGACATGCAGATGGGCTCAATCATCCTGTAATATATGTTTAAAAAATCGCATTGTTTTCACTTACGCAGAAAATAAAAACAAAGACAAGGCATCAGTACTTGCTTCTGAGCGAGACTAACAAGAATAATTCAGGGCTGAGAAAGAGACAAATAAAACTGTGTCCTGGGGGATCGAAACTGGAGACACAAAACTCACTCCCATGGGGTGAAACACAGTCTTTTCCAAACGAGCATGTGACGTGCTCACACACACACACACACACACACACATGCATTGGAACTCGACTAGGTCTAAGATGTTGGCTGAGAGGCAGCATCTCTGTGTAGGGAAAAGAACAAAGGCTTTGGAGTCCAAACTGCATCCCGGGCTCGGGGTTTTCTTATTAGCTTTATGACTCTGGGCAATCTGCTTTCTCTGATCCTCATAATAACTAATTTTCAAAGCTGTCATGAAGATTAAATTAAATCATATATATAAATTACCTAGCCTAATGCTTGGCACAGAGTGAATATCCGATAAATGGTAGTTTTAAACAGTAGCCGTTCTCTGCGTTAACGGACGAGATTGCACTAAAGCGCTGCTGTGTGTTGGTGGAGGTGAGGCCCATTTGGGCTGACATCTCCAAGGTCACTTCGGACGTGGTGGCTGGGGTACAAACCCACAGTTCCCATGTCCCAGTCCTGTGCTCCATTCACCTGTTTGGTGGGGACTCCTGCCCCTGGGGGAGAGCAATTCCAGAGCCCAATCCCAGTGCTCGGCTGGGCTGTCTCCCGGCTCCCTTCCAGCTCTGTGGGCGATGACAACCCAGGAGGAAACAATCTCAGTGTGTGTTTATGGGAACCATTTGTTTGCCAAATTCCTTCTTGAATAAAACCTCTAAAATCCTCAGTTTTTACTTCTCCATCTGTGGTTTCACAGGAGAAGATAAGCAAACCTTAAAGGAAAATGCGACATAATCGAACCAGCAGGAGGGCGGGGAAGAGGAGGAAAGTCAGGGGCTGGCGGGAATCAGGATGGCGACCACCAGGCCATCCAAGACGCACAGCCCAGAGGCCAGGAAGCCCCTCCAGACCTTTAACAGGAGAGCGGCCCAGCTAGGTGCCATCTGCTGGAATTCAGGCGGGACATCCCAGTCCCGGGGAAGCATCGTGTCATCATCCCACATTGACCAGAGAGGTCCTTCTGGGATTCCCGGCAGAAGCAGCGGGCTGGGCCACTGGCATCATTTAGCATTTCTCCAAGACTCAGCCTTCAAATATGACCTGCCACAACTTTACACCAGAAAGGACGTCTCAGCCATTGAGCTTGAAGGTTACCTCTTGGAGCCTCTTCTATTATCCTGTGCTATCACTGAACAGAGAACGGACTCCGTCAAGCTGCACAGAGCGATGAGATGCATGCCTGAGCTGCCAACTGGGCTATTTATACTGGTGGGAGGGTATTTGAAAACCCCATTTCAGTGTTTAACCCAGCATGATCCTTTTATATGCAATTATCCCCCAGTTTGGCATGAAATCCAAATAAATGTTTAGAAATGCTCAAACCTCCGGATGAAAGCTATAATTAATGTATCAATGATTTTCTTCTAAAGGGCACGCAATCAAAAAGAGGAGCCAGCATATTAGAGCAATTAATGGAAATTACAGAGAGTTGTGAGGACAATGGATTTGCATTCTGGTTTCGAACGTTTTCAGGATTCAGACATTGTCAGGTCAACATTTGTTGTGGGCTGACACTCAAACTCTGATTAACATTCATGGTTTACAAAGAGCATCACACATGTAGACTGAACTTTTCAAACTGTAAAATACAAAAGACAAGGACGTGCCATGTGGAACTTAAAATCTGAACAATATGTGAACTAAATAGCAGGGAGAAGCTAAGTGTTCAATCAAAACAATGTGGTCAGGGAAGGGACATTAGGCTGAGGAAAGAGGAGACATTCAGGAAGACTGGAAACAAAGCCAAGGTTATAAAAACACACAGTGCCCTGTACCTAACATTGAGCCCTGAGCAGTGCATCGAGGCCTGATTGTTGGAGACACAGATGTTCCCCACAAGCAACTTCAGATGGCTGTTCTGTGCTGCAAACTTCCCTATCTGTCTAGTATGTTGCCACTCCTTGGCTAAAACGACCCCTGGCCTGGAAGGTGAACAACTCAAGAGCAAGTCTTTGTCTTTATACTCTCATCCCTCAGCTCAGCACCTAGAAGAGAGTAGATGCCCAGGAAATGCGTATAGAATTACATGTGATTAAGAACTGACATCTCAGCCAGGAGCAGTGGCTCAATGCTTTTAATCCTGGCACTTTGGGAGGCCAACACAGGAGGATGGCTTGAGGCAAGGAGTTTGAGAACAGCCTGGGCAACGTAGTGAGATCCCATCTCTACAAAAAATATTTTTAGGGGAGGGGGCGGAGCAATATGGCCGAATAGAAACCTCCAGCAATCATCCCCACACACAAACACCAACTACAACAACTATCACGTAGGCAAGCACCTTCAGAAGAACCAGAAATCAAGTGAGTGCTCATACTACCTGGTTTTAACATTATGTCAAAGAAAGAGGCACTGAAGAGGGCAGAAAAAACAGTCTGCGTTGCCTACGCCACCCCTCCCCATGCCCCGGCAGTGCCACGCCAGCGTGCTGAGTGGGGAGAGAATCTGTGTGCCCAGGGGAGGGGGGAGTAAAGGGATTATAGGAATTTGCATTGAAACTCAGGGCCCCACTGGCAAAGGGAACACAGCACAGGACAGAATTCAGCCAATGCCCACAGAAGGAGCATTTAGACAGCTCAGCCAGAGAGAAATTCTCTGCCCCAAAACCCGAGTTCTGGCGAGCCCCACCACTGGCTGACAAAAAGCAGCCTGGGACCTGGACTAAATTCGTAAGGCAGTCGGGCCACAAAGGCTGCTTGGACAACTCCTGAGGCTGTGCTAGCTCAGAGCCAGTGGACTGCAGTGCATGTGACTCAGTGAGACACCAGCAGTGGCAGCCATGCCAGCCCCTGTGTCACCCCTCCCACAACTCTAGGCAGCGCAGCTCAGGGAGTCTTCTTCCACTTAGGGAAAGGAGAAGGAAAATTTCAGAGGACTTTGTTTTGCAACTTGAGTACCAGCTCAACCACAGTAAAATAAAGTACCCAGCAGACTCCTGAAGCCCTGATATATGCCTTAGTTCCTGGATAGCATTTCTGAACCCAGCCTGGGCCAGAAGGAAACATGCGGCCCTGAAGGGATGACCCAGTCCTGGCAGGATTCACCCCACCGGACTAAAGAGCCCTTGGGCTTTGAATAAACATCAGCGGTAACTGGGCAACTATCACCACTTTGGGTGAGACTGGGCCGGATTCAGGTGTGACCTGGTGCTGGTGGCCACGAGTGGGCGCCCACTTCACTCCTCCCCCAACTCTAGCAGCCCAGCACAGAGAGTGAGGTAAGAGAATGAGAGACTTTGCCTGGTAATCCAGGGAATTCTCCCATATCTTACCCAAGTCTACCAAGGTGGTACCACCAGGAGTCTGCAAGAGTCACAGCATTATTGGGCTTAGGGCACCCCCTGTGCTGATGCAGCTGCAGTGACCAGAGACTTAGATCACAAAGCTCAATCGTCTTTGAATATAGTGACATCAAGGAGATAATTATGGTTAAAAAAGGTCTTAAAAGGGGGGTTCTAATCCAATATGACTGGTGTCCTTATAAAAAAAGGGAGAGACATCCAGAGTGTACAGGCACAGAGAAAAGGCCAGGTGAGGACACAGCATAAAGGTGGCTGTCTGCAAACCAAGAAGAGAGGCCCCAGGAGAAACCAAATCTGTAGTACCTCCATCTCCAACTTTTGCCCTCCAGAATCCTGAGACAATAAACTTCTGTTAAGTCACCCAGTCTGTGGTGCTTGTTATGACAACGTTAACAAACTAATATATAAAGTACAGAGGGTAAAACCATCTTCTATTTGTCCTTTCTCCTCTAAGCAGTAGAAGGGGAGACAGGGACATAGAAAACAGAGGAGAGGAGAGTGTCCAGCGTATGTCTGTTAGGCCCATTTGCAAGTCTGATGTTTCCTACTGATTATCCATTCGGTTGTTCTATTCGCTATTGAAAGTGGAGATTTGAAGTCTCCTACAAGCTAAGCTCAAAGTTAGCAGAAGGAAGGAGATAAGAAAGATTAGTGTACAATAAGCAAAAATAGAGAATAGAAAAACAGTAGAAAAAATCAACAAAACTGCGTTGGTTCTTGAAAAGATAAAATTGGCAAACCCATAGCTAGACTAACTAAGAAAAAAAGAGAGTAGACTCAAATAAATAAAGTCAGAAATGAAAGAGGAGACAGTAGAACTGATGCCATGGAAATAAAAAGGATCATAAGGCTACTATGAACAAGTGTTATCAACAAATTAGATAACCAAGAAGAAATGGATAAACTCTTAGAAACACACCATCAACCAAGACTGAAACATTAGAAATAGAGACTCTGGACAGACCAATAACAAATGTGGAGATTGAATCAGAAATCAAAACTGCCCACCAAAGAAAATCATTTCACTGATGAATTCTACTAAACATTTAAAGAAGAATTAACATCAGTCCTTTTAAAACTCTTCAAAAAAATCAAAGATGAAGGAACACTTTTCAAACTCATTTTATGAGGCCAGCATTACCCTGATAGCAAAGCCAGACAAAGACATTACAAAAAATTTTTTTTTAAAACCCATAGGCCAATATCTCTGATGAACATAGATGTATAGATCAAAAATCCTCAATAAAATATTAGCAAATCAAATTGAACAGCACATTAAATGAATCATACATCATGACCAAGTGGTTCAACATATGCAAATTGATGAATGTGATAAAACATACTAAAGAGAATAAAACATAAATATTACATGATAATCTCGATTGATGCAGAAAAAGCATTTGACAAAATTCAACACTCTTCATGATAAAAACTCTCAACAAACTAAATATAGAAGGAATTTATCTCAACAAACTATAGAAGGAATGTATCTCAACAAAATAAAGGCCATATAAGGTATATTAATTAGCTGGAATGTGCTGATTATTTCAAAATGTGTATATATATCAAAACATCGAGCTGTATACCTCAAATGTATACATTTTTATATTTTACTGCTATCACAATAAATCTGTCAAAAATAAATAAATAAAGGCATATATGGAAAATCATACTCATTGATGAAAAACTGAAATCTTTTCCTTTAAGACCAAGAACAAGGCAAGAATGCCCTCTCTCGCCACTTCTATTCAACAAGGTTCTGGAAGTCCTAGACAGAGCAATTAGGTGAGAAAAAATAAATAAATAAAAAGCATTCAATTCAGAAAGAAAGAATTAAGAGTATCTCTGTTTGCAGATAACATGATCTTGTATGTAGAAAACCCTAAAGATTACATTAAAAAAAAAAAGTTAGAACTAATAAATTCAGTAAAGTTGCAAGATACAAAATCAACATACAAAATCAGTTGTGTTTCTATACACTAACAACAAACAATCCAAAAAGAAAATTGAGAAAACAATTCCATTTACAATGACAATAAAAAGAGTAAAATGTTTAGGAATAAACGTAACCAAGAAGGCAAAAGACTTGTACACTGAAAACTACAACCTGTTGATGAAAGAAATTTAAAGAGATACAAATAAATGGAAGAACATCCCATGTTTATGCATTGGAAGACTTAATATTGTTAAATTGTCCATACTATACACAGCAATCTATAGGTTCGATGCAATCCCTATCAAGATTCCGATGGGCTTTTTTACAGAAATAGAAAATCCTAAAATTCATATGAACTCACAAAAGACCTTGAATAGTCAAAGAAATCTTAAGAAAGAACAAAGCTGAAGGCCTCATACCTCCTGATTTTAAAATATATTACAAAGCTACAGTGATCAAAACAGTATGCTACTGGCATACAGAGAGACATAAAGACCAATGGAATAGAATATAGAGCCAAGAAATAAACCCATACATATATCGTCAACTGATCTTTAACAAGGGTGCCAAGACTACAGAATGAGGAAAAGATAGTCTCTTCAACAAATGGTGCTGGGAAAACTAGATACCCACATGCAAAAAAAAAAAAAAGAATTTATTCCTTTATCTTACACCATACACAAAATTCAACTCAAAATAGATTAAGGATTTAAATGTAAGACCTATCAGGTAAACTCCTAGAAGAAAACAATAGGGACATCATGATATTGGTCTTGGCAATGATTTCTTAGATTTGACACCAAAAGCATAGGCAACAAAAACAAACAAATGGGACAATATCAAACTAAAAAGATTCTACACAGCAAAGAAAACAACCAACAGAGTTAAAAAGCAACCTGTGAAATGGGAGAATATATTTTCAAACCATATATCTGATAAGGGGTTAATATCTAAAACACTGGGGAACTCATACAACTCAATAGCAGAGAAGCAAATAACCTAATTTTAAAATGGGCAAAGGACTTGAACAGACATTTCTCCAAAGAAGACATACAAATGGCCAACAGGTACATAAAAAGATGATCAACATCACTAATCATCAGGGAAATGCAAATCACACCCACAATGAGAACCTTACTTCTGTTAAGACGGCTATTATCAAAACCGCACATCTATTAGGATGACTCCTATCAAAAAAAACCAAAAGATAACAAGTGTTTGCCAGGATGTGGAGAAAAGGGAACCCTCATACACTGTTGATGGGAATGTAAAATGGTGCAGCCACTATGGAAAACAGTATGGGGGTTCCTCAAAAAATTAAAAATGGAACTGTCATATGATCCAGAAATCCCACTTCTGAGTATATATTCAAAGGAAATGAAATCAATATGTCAAAGAAGTATCCGCACTCCCGTGTTCATTGCAGGATTATTCACAATAGCCAAGTTGTGGAATCAATTTAAGTGTCTATGAACAAATAAATGAATAAAGAAATGTGATATATACATACAATAGAATATTGTTCAGCCTTAAAAAGAGAAACCCTACGATGTACAACAATATAGATGAGCCTAGAGGACATTATAATAAGTGAAATAAGTTAGTCGTAGAACGATAAATACTTCATGATTCCATTTATACAAGGTATCTAAGATAATCAGACTCATAGAAACAGAAAGTGGAAAGGCGGTTCTCATGGGCTGGGGAGGGGGAAATAAGGAGTTACTATTCAATAGATACGAAGTTTCAGCCCTACAAGATGAATAGGCTTAGAGATGTGCTGTACAACATTGTGCCTATAGTTAACAACACTACATTATGCACTTACAAATCTGCTAAGGTATATCTCATGTTAAGTGTTCTTACCACAAGAATAAAGAAAGAAATATACATAAAATGAAGAAAAAGAAAACATTCTTGAGACGCAATTTGAAATTAATGGAGAACAATACACAAAGAACTTGAAGGTCAAAAGAAAAAAAGAAAAAGGGAGGTGACTTTAGCCTCTAAGTCCCAGAATTTAACAAGCACTTGATAATTTCTAGAATTACTCCTAGAATTGTTCTAATTATGAACATAGATTTAGAATGAGACAGAATGATCCAAAGCTGGTGAACTTTGGAACTGAGACCTGGATTTGAATTGCAGCTCTGCCGTTTACTGTCTGTGTAGCCTCTGGCAGGTCACTTGCATTCCCTGACCTCAGCTTTCTAACATTTTTCCTCATATTTGAAACATCTGCTTACCTAGTGTTAGCCTAGACTGCTGTGAGCGCTAATGGGTTTGTGTGGGTGAAGCTTTTGTCTTGATTCGCATATTCATAGATGCCAAATTAAATGGCAGCTATTAATACAATTAAGAAGGCATCCAAAGTGGGAAGAAGACATAAATTTTGGAGACACTGAGGAAGATAAGGGCCCGTACATGCTTCCTTGGAAGGTTCTGGATCTCTACCGACAACTTCATCCACACCAGGATGAAAGGCAAAAGCAAACCCCAAACCCCACTGTGCCACCCACTCACTGTGCAGGCTTGAATCACGTGTCTTTTCTTGGGCAGAGGTGATGTCCTATCCATCTTTTGAACCCCGAGGACTATTCAATGGAAGTTTCAGTAAGTTGTATTCATGTAGTAGTCTTAGTTAGTACTAGGAGGATTCATACCGACTCTGACTTGCTTTTCTAAGCAACTGCTGACTTGCCCTAGCAGCCCCATGCAGTGACCGCAGCCGAGAAAGAGTGCATTTTCCTGGTTCCTGAAAATCCTGGACACTAATCTCTTAACCTACCTGTATTCATCAATTTTCTGTTGCTTATAACAGAATACTTGCAACTGGGGAATTTGTAAGAAAGGGAATTTAGTTTTTACAGTCACAGAGGCCAAGAAGTCCCAGATCTAAGGGTGGCATCTGGGGAGAGCCTTCTTGCTGGTGGGAATTCTCTGACGAGTCCAGATGCGGTGCAGGGCGTCACACGGTGAGGGGCTGAGTGTGCCAGCTCAATCCTCTCTTCCTCTTCTCATAAAGCCACCTGTCCCGCTCCCACGATACCCCATTAATCCGTGAATGGACGAATGCATTCAGGAGGGCAGAGTCCTCTCAAAGGCCTCACCTCTCAACACTGCCACAATGGGGATTAAATTTCAACGTGACTTTTGGAGGGGACGGATATTCAAACCATGGCACTACCCAAAGAGAAAGGAATGTGCGGACACACACATTTAGCCTCTTTGTGTCGGATTTGTCAAAACCCGCACTGCAGGATGCTCAGGGCTCCCTAAAATAGCTCCCGGTGACCATGTCCAGTGGTGAAGCAGCTTTGGAAATTGTCAGGTTGCCCAGGGAAGAGACTCCTTCAGTCATGACAAGAGCCCAGTGTTGTTCTCAACACTTCATCCTGAAATGATTACCTTCCGAGACTCTTGAGCCACGCTAATGAGTTCTTCTTCTGAAGGATCTCCGTCTCTCAGATCACTGAGCTCTGAAGTCAGGCTCACTGTGGGGACTGCGGATCTTATCATACTTGCAGTCAGGCTCAGGAAGAAAAAAAAAAAAAAAACGGATCTGAGAAAGATAGCAAAAATGGCAAATGACACTATTAAAACTACTTTTCACATTTCGAGGGATTAAAAGCCAGATTTTTCTCACCTCTACATCTCTGTAAAATCTTCAGTCATGTTGAGAGAGAAAAAAATAACTTTTCAAGGATTGTCTTTCTCTGTGACAGCATCTGCATAAAACATGGATGACAGAGAGCAAAGACAGACCAATGTTTGGTTCTGTCTGAACATCTGTGAAAAATGAAAGCAGATAAGCGTTACAACAGAGAGGCAGGGAGTCAGCACGGCTTGGGAATTGGACTTATCCGGTGGCCAAGACATCGCTGAGACCCTTTCATGGAGCCAGTGCAGCCAGTGACCCAGGGGTCGCACCCTCGCCATGAGGA
>CM052437.1:8962634-8981393 GCA_028533085.1 Varecia variegata
TTTTTTACCCAAATGACACATGAGCACATCTTATCCTTTTGCTTCTGAAGGTAAGAACATCTTCATGACATCTACACAGTGTCTTTTCAGCAGGAGGTGAGGATTTAAAGCACAAGATGTCATGAAAACATTATTAAGGAAAAAGTAAAGTGCATCAATTACGTCTTTGTCCTTGAAGGCTTTGTAGAGTAAATGCACATGCAAACTAGGGTGAATATCCACACAAATTCATATTTGTCTCTTTACTTGCTACTTGCTAGTCTCTACTTGAATTTTTCTCTCTACTTGCCCAGGACGGCTCTCTAGAAGGGATTACTGCTTCAAAGAGTTATTTGTTTTAAGGTTCCGAAGATATTTTCTCATTACTTTCCAAAGTTTTTACCAGGGGAAACCCCCTCTAGCAGTGCCTCATGGTTCTTGCCAGTATTTTTATATTACCTTTAATCTGTGTTTATTTACCAAGTTAAGAAAAATACTGACCTTGTTGTTTTAATTGACTTTAATAAGGTTCAGCTTGCTTTATTTGTTCATTGGCCATTGATTCTCCAGTGACTTTCCTGTTCAGGTCTTCTGCTCATTGCTCATTGCAGTTTTAGTGTTTTTTTACTGATTGCTGTGAACATGTTTATACATTAAGCATTTGAATCTTTTACCATACTATTATAAGTATTTTTCTAATTTCTCATTTGTCTTTTGGATTTTTTATGATGTTTTGGTAGTATTGAAGATTTTTTAAACATCTTTAAACAAATCCATTTAATCCTTTGTGATTTCTCTGATAGAGAGGAAGTTCCTCTTTAAATAATCAGGCAAATATTTTCCTATTTTAACTTTGGTTTTGTGTTTATAATTTTATAAACATATATTTACATAAATATTTAAACAGTCTCAATACAATGTGTTAAGAGAAATGATAAATACACTAAGAGTCATGGAAAATTGAAAATAATATGGCATTGACATTTTTCATCTGAGAATATCTTCCCATTTTATGTATGACTTACTTATGTACCCAGTAGACCTTTTTGATTAAAAACAATTATGAACATCTAAGACATACAAAAGAGTATAAAGAATAACTCAGCAAATTCTTCTGTATCCTAGCTTTAGGAAAAAAAATAATACCAAAGGTGCCTATGTCCACTCCCTGGCTGTCTCTCCTCATCATACTGTGAGCAAACACATTCCTGAATTTGTGTTTATTGTTTCCATGCATTTCTTTTCACTTTTACTACTTAAATATGTATTACTAAGTAAGATATATGTTTTTATGTTATATACATATCCATAAACATGCATATATATAGATAGATACATTCGTACATACATACACATAACATTGTCTTCCTCTGTAACTTACTCTTTTTTACTTAATATTATGTTTGGGAGAATCATCTGTTTTGATGCAGATAACACCAATACATTATTTTTCACTGATATATTACATATGTCTTAATATATCATCTTGTCAATAGGCATTCAGGCTTTGTATTTTTTACACACAATCTGTTATTAATATTCTTGAACCCGTCTCCCTAAATAATTTAGAAATGTTAGTCAAAATGTCAAAGTGATATTTTTAGAACTAGACATGATGATTTTACAGTTTATTGGGGGAAAACATTTGAAAAACTCAGAAAAAATCATGAAAAAAAAAATCTCTAGTGAATAATGGTGTAGACTGACCCCAGATATTAAAATATCTTATAGAGCTAAAATACTCAAAACAATTTGGTGTTGGTTCAGGAATAGATGGAACAATAGAATAGCTCAAAGAGCTTAAACAGAGATTCAAGTCCATGTGAAAACATAGGCAATATTAAAGGAGGTATTCTAAACCAATGACAAAAAGGATGATTTAACCAACAATGTTATGACAACTGGCCAGCCATTTGCTAAAACCAAACTAGATTCCTATCTTATTCTTACATAAAAATTAATTCCAATTAGATTGAAAATCAAAGCACATAAAGAAGAAAGAAAGAAAAGCGAGAAAGAGAAAAGAACATGTTTATATTTTTTTATTTTTTTGGAGATGGGATCTTGCTGTGTTGTCCAGGCTAGAGTGCAGTGGCAAGATCATAGCTCACTGCAGCCTCCAACTCCTGGGCTCAAGCGGTCCTCCTGACTGAGTGTCCCAAGTAGCTAGGACTGCAGGCACTTGCCACCATACCCAGATAACTTTTGTATTTTTTGTAGAGATGGGGTCTCTCTCTGTTGCCCAGGTTGGTCTTGAACTCCAGCTCAAGCAGTCCTCCCACCTCAGCCTCCCAAAGTGCAGTGATTACAGGCATGAGCCACCATGCTCCGCCAAGAATGCATTTATAATCTCACAATGAGGAAAATCTTTTAAACCAAGCAATGAAAACAAGACGTCATAAAGGAAAATAGCAACAAATTAGATTTGATAAAAATGAATAACTATAATATGACCACAGGAAAAAAAATCAAAAACATATCAACATACAAATAAAGATCTGTGTGGAAAAAGGTTTACAACTTACATCACAGATACAAGGCTAATTTCTTTAATAGGCAAAAGCTCTTAAAACTAATATGGGAAACATTAAATCCACAAAAAAAAGCAAAGTAACAGATTTCAAGAACCACACAGACATAATTTAAATGGCCAATGAACATATAAAGAGGGAAAACTGAATTCACAGTGAAAGAAACATGATATAACCTTTTTCACTTGTCCAAAGGTCAATGATTTAACAATGGACAATACCCAGTGTTGGTTAAGGGCGTACCAAAAAGCTGCTGGTAGAACATAAATTTGGGTAATTTGATAGAATGTATCTACATTAAAATGCACATACTCTTCAAACCAGTAATTCTACTGCAAGCAGTTTATGTCTTTGATAAACTGGTACAACTACACAAAAATTTATCTACCAAAAATGTTCATCTTCCTTGTTGGTAATAGCAACAAACCTGGGATAACCTAAATGTTTTTCGATAGACAACTAGATGAATGATTCATGGCAGAGCTACACAATACTGGGAAACATTTTTCAAATGACAATATATCCATGATAGATTATTAAATTTAAAAAAGCACACACCTGTAGTCACAGCTACCGGGAGGCTGAGGGGGAGGATCACTTGAGCCCAGGAATTCAAGTCTGCCTGGGCAACACGGCACGTGTGTTAGAGGTCCACGCTCCACTCTTCCACTCCCTGCCCTCTGCCCCTCCCCAAGACACACTTGTGTGGACCTGTCCTCTGTTGGAATCAGCCACTGGGGAGCCCAGAAGCACATCAGTGGAGAGGAGGAGAGAAGGCCAAGTTCTATTCCCCCAGCTGCCCCCGGAAAGGCTGCCTGGTGTGGCTGCACACTCCCAGCCAAAACGCAGCATTCTGCTCCACCAGACATTACCTTCTCCATTCCAGTGACAATCCTACCCCCAATTCCTTCAGAATTAGGGCTACTAACGTCTCTGCTGCCACTAGCCCCAGTTTCCTGCTCTGTGTTTTGTGGGTCCCCAGTAAGTCACCCACACCCACTCTGTAACTAACTGAACTCTCTTCAAATTATCATAATTCCAATGTGCCATTTGTTTCCTATTGGAACCCTGATATACTATGTATATATAATATGATGCCATTTATGTACCAAAAAAAAAAAAAAGTCACATGCACAGAAAACACACACAAAACTGGGACTAGTCATTACCTCTGGGGAATGGAGTTGGTTGGTACAAATTGAGAACAATGAGTGTTTTACATTTCACCTTGTACGAATTTGTGCTAATTGGGTTTTTTCAAACAAAATGAACAGTGTTACTTGTTAAATGTAGAGAGATATTTAAAGATAGAGAATTGTACATCCGCCGCTCGGCCTTCACTCTCTAAGCAATTCTTTGAGGCAGAGTGACTTTGAACAGCCAGACCTCTTGATAATAAGCACCTCTATTCTCACAACCTCTCCTCTAATAACTACCTCTATTCCACACGTGAGCCCTTGGAGCTTGAAGCCTGTTACAGCCTCTCCCCTCCACTCCACACTGAGAGCAAAAGTCGAAAAGATGAGAGTGTATGCTTTGTCTTATCTGACACGAAAATTCTGAGGTTTGGCATGGAACGCCCAGGAGTCTGGACACGGAAGATTTAAAACATTTTAAAAAGTCTTCTCAGTAGAATAGGAACTAGAGTTTTGCAGACTCAAAGGGAAATAGTGGAAACCAATATGCCCTTTCTCCTGATTATGTGCCATTTTAGCCATGATAATTTGGAGGTTAAAATTTAGAGAATATAAAAGGAGATTAGCTTATATAGAATTGTTGTGAAAATGTCTCTCCCAGACTCGGACGAGGGCTTGACGTGAAACCTCTCCCAAGGGAAAAAAGGACCTGGGGATACCAGTGCAATTTCTGCTCCACTAACCCCAGAGGCTGATTCTTGGTGGTCCAGCGAGCCACAGTCCTGTCTGAAGTCACCTTCCTACTGAGACAATTTCCATTTCACTGTGGCATCAGGTTAGCAGATACCGTCATCATTGTTGACCAAGCCAGTAGTCAAGTTGTCCCCAGAGATCTTCCTTCAAAATGCCCCATCTTATAAACCAGACTGGTCAACACCTCTGGCTGTGCATCTGTACTGACGTACAAGGCCAGTGATTGTGTATACAGTTGTGCACTTGGATGTCCCACCTGCGACTTCACTTCTTCCCAGTCTGTTTCATCAAGGAACGGAGCAATATTTCACAGTGGCTCGGAGCTTTTAATAGGGTAAGGATTGTTGCATCATAACTCAAACAAGCAAGAATGAAACTAAACTTATTTATGATATACAACTAAATTGTTAATTACACGAAGAAATTTCCATTTTTTTTTTTTCCTCAAGATGTTTCTGTACTACACGCTGTTTCAAGACTCACACTGCCAGGATCATGATGTTCCTCCTGTGTGCGGCTCAATGCTTCAGTTCAACAAGCTTCCTCGGTGTGGGTCCTCTGTGTCAGTCATTTGCCTGGCACTGGGAATACAGTGATGAATAAGACACCATCTCTCCCATCCAGGAGTTTATGGCCCGTTAGGAACGCAGAAAAGCAAGCACGTAAATGCAGCATTGGGTTTCACGTAACGGTGGGCGAAGACGTGAGCTACGGGTGTGATGATGAAGTGTGTGATTCATTCAGGAGGGGAAATGAGGCCCCGGAAGGCTTCACAGAGAGGTGTCTGGATCCTAGTTTTGAAGATTGTGCAGGCATTTTCAAGGTATACCCTAGGAAAAAAGGCATTTTGGACATAGGGCCAAGCATACGCAAAGGCCCTGAGATGTAGTTGGATTTGCTGAGGCTTAATGCTCAGAGTAGAGAGTGTCAGTAGATAATCTGTATTCCTTAACACAGAATAGAATTTTAGCCTGCAGGCAATGGGAAGCCCTGAAAAGCTTTCACGCAGGAGAGTGGCAAGGTCACTCCCTATGAGCCATTTCCCTACGGTGGTTGATATGGGAACTGGCCTAATGGGTGTATCACACACAGCACTACTATCATAAACAACAGTGGGGATATCAATCAAGCTAGCACAACACACATCTCTCAGGAGCACCTTCTTCTACTGCTAGAAATAAATAACACTTTGTCCTGCAACCATTCTTTCTTCTAGAAAGTTCAAAGAAACTTGTTGACTTTGCCTCTTTGATCTTATCCAACATCTCTGAGAAACAGGATGAGAAAAATAACACTTCCATTTGGCACCCACAAAGCCTAGCCCAAGGAGGACTTTGATCTCTGTCAATTTCGCCCACTCTCTTCTTGGGAAAAGGACCCTCTCCGCCGACCTCCTGGGCTGAGACAGGGTTTGACGACTCTGGATCTGAGACTCAGACTGCTGGGCTGTGCAGACACATTTCCACGTAATGGGCTTTTCACTGTAAAAACATACAGAAAAAAACATAAAAACAGACATATAAATCAGTAGTTATTCCATGACCCAGAGATGATGACTTTTAACATTTGGATGCATTTCCATCTGGTCTTCTCGACCACATAACAAAATCAGGATCAAAGAGAATATATGATTTTGTATCCCAATAAATTTCAATCCTCCTGAAGGCGGAGTGAGACATGAGCAAATGTGTATCATATAAGGAGTGAGAAAGGCAAAATGTACTACTATTTGTTATGATGATCAAGCTCTGTGAAACAGAAAACTGAAGGGAAGGTCATCTCTACTATCACTGTTATAATCTTTCAAGCAGGAAAAGTGCAATAGAGTTTTAAGTTATGGTTGGACTGACTAGGTGACCTCGGAATCCCCTTCAAATCCTGGATAATCTGGCTATTAAACTCTGTAAAGTGACAACGCACCAGATTAATCTCAGAGGCTTTAACTCTGGCCAAGTTTGCTTTTTCTGAAGAGAGGAAATGTGAAATTTCATCCCAGACCAAGATAAAACGGGAAACCTATCTCAGCCACTAACGACTTTGTGGCCTTAATCAAAACACTTAATTACTCTGAGCCTCCGTTTCCTCACCTGTAAAATGAGAAGTGATATTTCCTCCCTCATAAGTGTTTGGGAATTTAAAAGAGATGATATGGAAGCATGTCACCATCCTCACTGTCAGCTGCAGGCCCCTAAGAAACTAAGAAACCACTGCTCCTTTCCGAGGCCTCTGGTGGGATCTGTCAGGGCCACCTTCGCGCCTCCTTTCCAAGGACACAGGACCTCCTCGTTCTCTCTACGAACCTGAGCCTCTCGCCATCACCCCTGCAGTGACCTGTGAAGCAGCAGGACCTGAATTATGACACGCTTAATTTCTGAGGCTCTCCTCCTCATGAAAGTGCTCTAATTCCCATTTTATCTAATTTATCCAACCCAGTCCCAAGACCCTCTTGGCAGACGTCTCCTTTCCTCCCCTGATTCTGCAGCCCCTGGCACAGTCCTCTGTGTGGCACTCACCACCCTGGGTTGAAATTTGCTTGCACATCTTAACCTTCTAGCCAGTGGTGAGCACTTTGAGGGCAGGACTGTGTCTTAGTCGTCTCTATAGAGCTAGTTCCTAGCTCCAAGGACCAGGCACAGAGCACATAACTAATAACTTACAGAAATGTGATGTTTATAGAAATTCAAACTTATTTGACATGATTTGTACAGCTATTATGTTGACAAATCAGCAGCTCTTTTGCTACCACTGTCTGACCTTGACATACGATGAAGGACAGAAGCCCTCCATCTGACCCTGGACGTTCATAGAAGACGAGGAAGCCAAGGAGAACAAACCCCACCCTCGGCCCATGAGCCAGACCCTCTGCCCCAGAAGCCAGTCCCATCGTACCCTGAACTCCTCGGCCACGTCCCAGCCAAGAAGGGGAGCAGGGCTTTCTCCTCTAGCACTAGTAGACTAAGAAGGCTCGTGGCTGGAAGAGGACGGCACTTCCTCCTTCAGAGCTCCAGAACCACGACAGTCAATCCTGTCCCTTTAAGATCAAGTGCACCACACGCACCTAGAGATGAGGTGTTAGATCTGAGCTGATGAGGATAAGGCCTTCGTCCACAGAGATTCAACTTCAGAGCCATAGCCGTCCCTAAATGCTCTTGCATGCCAATGATACCCCCTACCCCTCTCCAGAAACATAGTTCTTATCTGACCAACACTTGAAGCCCTCCCCAGTCTGGGAAAGAAAGAGGTCTGGAGGATGACCATTCTGGTTATCTATTACTTCATAGCAAATCACTCCAAAACTTAGTGGCTTTGAAACTCCAAACTTAGTGGCTTTAAAAAAAATCAGTCATGCTGCTGTATCTCATAATGTTATGGGTCCAGAGCTTGGGCAAGGCTTAGCTGGGTAAGTTTTCTGCTCCACGGGGTGTCCACTGAAATCACTCAGTGGAACCCAGTTGGTGGGTGGGCTGGTCTGGAAGACCAGATGGCTCCACTCCCATATCTGGCACCCTGGAGTGAGGACTGGACTCTTGGACTGAAGAGTCTACATGTGAGCTTTCAGCATGACCGCCTCCAGGTAAGCAGACTTCCTCATGGTGGCTTGAAGCTCTCAGAAAGATAATTTGAAAAGCCAGGAAGTATAAGCTCCCAATTTCCTAGGGGCTGTAATAGCATCCCTACAACATTAGGCTATTGTTCACAAAGCCCACCCAGACTCAAGTGGCTGAGACATAAACCCTCCCCTTGATGGGAGGGCTGCCAAAGAATTCACAGCCCCCTTTAATCCTCTAGATAGAAAAGAGCCACCATGCAAAAGTGGCTGGCTCCCTCCCCTGAGTTATCTCTGTCTCTTGGTGTTCTTCTCACACCCATACGGCAGAGCCCTAGATCAACCAGTTATCTCTGCCTCAAGCAACGCAAAAACCATTTTCCTTGTACCCCAAACATCCCTAGGTCTCACTGGCCTGCAGATTGCAATGGGGTGATATTAACTTTAATTTAGGATTTTGACTAGCATGTGATCCCTACCTGTGTAATTGTTGACTCTCCCCTTCCCCCTAAGTCTCCCCAGGTTACTTCTGAGAGTTCCAGGGGATATCTCCAAGGGAGGAATATTCAAGATGGTATGCTCAGGAATAAGTAATCTCGGGTTACTTATGGATGTTTTCACTCTTTATTGAGATCCTCAGCATAGATAGACAGAAACAGATAGATAGATAGACAGAGAGATATCTCATGGGCCACATGTACTTATTTACCTACTATGAGTTTATAAGAACAGTCTACTGCACCCAGCCAAAGCCTCCGATTCAACGGTCCACAGTCCACTGGCTTTCCTAACACCATGACCTCTTCGTCCAAATGTGTTACCCCAGAATACCATTCTGGAGAGAGCTGCTCACAACGCAGCCACATCCTTCTCCAGACTTTTTTCACTAGAGAGCAATGCCCCATGGGCTCAGGGGCCTCCCACCTTACTTTTCCTGGGTAATCACGGTCAGGGGTCTTTCCCTCATGAACCGAGAGCCAAATCGTCCTGCTCAGCCTGTTATGCGATTGCTGTGTGTTCCCTGAGTCAGTACGGGTATGACTCAGACCCGATGAGCCATGTAGCCCAATTATTTGACACTTTGCCTGCCACCCGGAAGGCCAGCTGTTATTGTCCACTCAGAGAGGCTGCGTCTTTGGCAGGCAGTGTAACGTCGCTTGGAGTCAGGCACCTCTGGGTTTGAATCACAACTCTTCTGCTCACTGGATGTGTCACCCTCAGAAAGGTTTGTAATCTTTCAGCCTTAGTTTGCACTTCTATGAAATGAGGATAGCGATATCTCTACCTAGCAGCGGAATTAAAAGAATTAAATTAAGAAAATGTAACATAGAATCTGCCCCTCCCAAAAAAGTGCTCAAAAATGGTAGCCATTAATAAGGTAAGGATAGTAGTAGTGGTGGTGGTGGCGGTGGTGTCATCAGACCAATTTACCTGGTTACAGCCCTGAGCCCTGCCATGCCCTGAGCCTAGTAACACCCCGACTCTGCATCACACGGATCCTTCCTTCTGCCCCAGTCACTTCCGTTGGCTCTCACAATGCTCCATGTCACTCATCCATTAACTCACTCACACACAAATGCTATCCAGTCACTCTTATGAGCTGAGCACTGTGCCAGGAGCTAGGGATGCAGCAGCGGGGGAGAGATGTGGTCACTACCCTAATAGGTCCACTAGCATCACGGCTCATTTCACGTTCTGAATCAGGCGATAGCAGACTACCCAGACTCACAAATGTCAGAGCTGGCACCCTCCTCGGTTACGATCTCCCATTCTCTCTCTTGTTCCCGCCTCTACCAGTTCCCCTGAGCAAACACCCCACCAAATCATGCCCAGTCCCCCGGGTCCAGGGTTTGCATCAGCTCACGCAGCCAGCACCATGGACCCAACAGCTTGCTTCCCCAAACTCGGAGAGCTATGAAAATCATAACACCTACCATTTCTTAGGTACCCCCAAAGCACTTTGCATGCCCCTTTCATTGACACTCCCTGCAGTGGGTACATGCTTTGCGGCAGAGGGAACTGAGGCTTCACCAGGCACAAGACTTGCCCAAGGTCAGCTAACAAGTAACAGAGCCACAGCTGAAACCCAGGTTTGCCTAAGAATTAAAGATGAGAGACTGGACATGACTAAAGCTACAAAGAAAGTTAATGGACAATTTCCTTCCTTCTTTGGGGAGGTGACTCATTCTTTGGAATATTTTCATTTGCTCTCATCTCCCTGCGTTGGGCACGGCATTTAATTAGTAGGAAAGTGGCTTTGTGCACAATGGAGCAGAGACATGCAGTGAGCAGGGGGTGCAACGGTGCCCACCTTAGGTGGAGGGCCAGCAACTAGCCCAGTGCCCCCTCCCACCCCTTGGGATACAGCTGGCCTGTGCTTTCCTTCAATACCTCATTACCCTTGAGCCAGTCTACGTGGGTCTCTGCTTTCTGCGACACTGCTCCCTATCTAAGCCGACAGCCCAAGGGCAGGGCCTGCCGCCTTTTCCCCTCCACCTCCCAGCAGCAGCCCTGTGCTGGGCACCATATGGGCACCCAAAGCTGGTGTCTGACTACACAGCAGCAGCTTTTTAATGCTTTTAGAATAAAAGTAGGTTTTCATTCTTCCTGTTTTTCCCCTCAGGTTCATTTGGAAAGAACGAAATGTCTTCGTCTATTCCACATGGAATAGGTACCTCCTTCAGCACCATTTGCAAAGTGCTCTAAAATTGAAAATTGTTTTGGGTTAAAATTGTCTGTCCTCTTCTGCATTTTTATTCTGTCTCTGAATAATGCCGTGATGAAGAAAGAACAGATGTTTATTACAGGTAGAGCCTGCTGTACCAACATAATATACAGAATCATGAAACCGTTTTCATCCATCACAACAAGCAAATTGGTGTGGATGTGTTCATAGCAGGGGAGGGCTTCCTAAGGAGGTCTTTGGGAATGGCTGGTCCGCCTGTCTAAAATCGGCTTGTTCTCACAAAGCAGACAATCACAGAAGCTGGAGAGCAAGGGCTTTGGGGTCAGAAGACCTGCGTGTCACTCTCAGCTGTGCAATCACCAGCTCTGTAACCTGGCACAAGTGACTTAATGTCTCTGAGCTTCAGTTTTAACATCTGCAAAATGGAGACAAAATGCGGACTGTAGGTTTGTTGGTTAGACCCAATACAAACACTTACATAAAAATAATAAATGTTCTCAGGGAACTCAAGGCCTTTTACATTTGTCACTTGTCCTCCCTTCTCTGCCCTCCCCCTTGCAAATGTCTGGGAAGTTGGCTCATTCATGGCGTGGAACATTTGGACAATGTAAAACAGAATAGATTATCCTCAAGCACTGTAAACCACGTTAGAAGAATTCACTATGTAAAACTCTCTTGCTTTGGTTACCAGGATGGTTCATTTCATGTGTCAACCTGTCAAGGGATGCCTAGATATTTGGTCAAACATTATTCTGGATGTTTCTGTGGGGGTGTTTGGGATGAGGCTGACATTTAAATCAGTAGACAGAGTAAAGCACGTTGCCTTTCCTAATGTGTGTGGGCCACACCCACTCAGTTGAAGATCTGAACGGAACAAAACGCTGACACCCCTCCCCACCCCACACACCCCACTCCCGGGGGAGAGAATTCTTCCCACCTGACAGCTTTCAAACTAACATCATTTTTTCCTGACTTTGGACTTGAACTGAAACACCAGCTCTTCCTGGGTCTCAAGCCCACCAGCCTTTCTCACCATCAGCTCTGCGGGGTCTCCAGCTTGTGACTCACCCTGAAGGTCTTGGGACTTCCCAGCTCCATAATCATGTGAGATAATCCCTTAGAATAAACCTCTTTACACACACACACACACACATACACACATCCTATTGCTTCTGTTTCTCTGAAGAACCCTGATACAGTCACTATGCATCATTCTTGTCTATTTATTAAAATAGGTACCCGAGTAACTTCTAGGCAATATCAGCCACACAGTAAGAAGCAGTTAGAGAAGATAAGCAGTGGGTTCCTTAGCGTGATGCGTGTGTGGTCAGGCTCTGTCCTCCTCAGCCTGCCCTTCATCCCTAACTGGCCAGACTAATGATGTTTGGCTGCAGCGTTACAGATAAGGAAGACAAAGTGACCTGCCCAGCTCTCCCCTGCAGGGCACCTGGAGGAAGAAAAATAGTCAGTGTTCGCAGGGAACTCATCAGCTGGTCAGCCTCTGAAGCACCAAGAAAAGACAACCTTGAAACTTTGGTGCCTTTCAGCCTGGGAAGGACGCCTGTGCCTGTGCCTCGGAGCAGGGGCTGCCCAGCAGCTACGCTGACAGCAGGATGACGGCAAGTCAGCTAGTGAGAAACAGATGGAAGTGAGGACGGACACCGTACCGTGTTAGAGCCGGTGCACCACTGCCGCAGATCGCGCTTCTTCCCTTTAGCTCTGCCTTCACTCTGTCACCCATTCTCTTACTCACTCAGCAGGTATTTCCTGGGCCCTCGCTGTGTCCAAAGTCCCCGTGGCAGGGGCTCCGTGCACTAACCCTACGGTCAAGTAGGGTGCGCTGGCGTTGGAGACACAACACACACACACAGCAGAAATCCTGCAGAGTAGGCAGCCTGTGCCCAGGGCAGTGAGTGAGCTGCATGCCCGGTTGTTGAGAGGAGGAAGAGGACGTGCTCAGGGCAGACGTCGGGGAGCTGAGCCGCCCCACAGGAGTGGAGTCCTGGAGCTTCTCCTGGATTTGTGCAGGAGGAAAGGCGCATGTGCAGGTCAAGCAGGAACAGGGGACACCTGTGTGGGGAGGACAGGAGCGGAGGGTCACGGTTTCCCTCACTGGTGGGTAGCAAAAGGGGTATTTGCAGCCAAAGGAGGGAGGGTCTGTCAAGGACAAAGACTATAGGGACAAAGATTTTTTTTGAGTATGTGCTAGGAGCTGCATTTTAGAAAACTCAGTGTGACCTGACAAGAGACAAATTTTAACCTAATTTTGATATTTTTCTGCTCTTATTTTTAAATTATTTCTTTCTGTTTCTCTGCAAAGGTCCAGGTGTTGAACATGAGTGACTCTTAAAAGTGGAGGAAAAGGAGACAAATGACGCTTCTTTCCCCGTCCGTGCCAGAGTCTCAGGTGTGTGTTTTCTCTCTCCCACTGAACGGGAATGGCCCGAGACCAGCAGCCGTGGCTTCCTGAGGTGCCCCTCTGGGCCTGTGTCCTGTTCTCAACATCTGCCATCTGCCCAGGGGGACCTGGCAACTTCTCTGTAGGCTTCCCCTCGATGTTTCCTGTAGCAGCAGAGGATGAACCTTAGGACCAGAGGACGTCAGAGCTGAAGACATTTCCTCCAGTCTCGCACAGGTGAAAGAGAGAAGGAACGCGAGCAGGACCACACGCTAAGTCCGTGACAGACCCAAGGCAGGGATCGCTAACAGCCACTCCTGGTCTCACCGGTCCCCTTCTCATGCCCAGAAACCAGTGAGGATGGGAGAGAAGACGTGAGGATTCAGGCCTGGAACACGCACGGGGCTGTGTACTGCTAGGCCGGACTCACACCGTCAGCACCACACAAGCACAAAGCACGGGTGTCTGTGCCGACAGCACCATCCCTGCAGCCTCCCGGCCTGCGTGCAAGGTGGACGCTAACCTCACAGCGCAACTGCCCCCGCTGTGCCCCCTCTGTGCCCCCGCAGATCTTCCACGCTGCTGGAAGGCTTGGTCCCACCATAACAATTTACTAATGGCTTTGCAAAGGCTTCACGAATTTTAGGATTCTTCAGGGTCAAAGAAATGTAATTGCCTCTTAATATATACCCAAAGTATTTTAAAATTCCTAATTACCCCAGAATCACAAATCTGAGAGTTGGGAGAAATTCTGGACCCTATCTAATCCAATTCCTCATTTTACAAATGGGAAAACTGAGGCCTGGGGAAGATAAAAGCCTTGCCCAGTCTGGTGTTTGCAGCACTGGTTTAGAGCCGAGGCCTCAAGCTCAGACACTCACAGGCCAGGCATCTCATGGAATAAACACAGGCCGGGCGGACGCAGGGGAGGAAACACCACACAGTGACGGGCTGGGGGGTGCACTAGGAGCAGCCCCCCTACAGCTCCAGAAACCGTTGCCATGGTTAAAACGCCGGCTCAGTGTCAGAAATTCTTTTTTCAATAGAAGCTGAAGATCAGTTGTTTAAGTGAAATCACTGCCTTTTAAAACGTCGACAATTGAGTCATGATTTTTAAACATTCTCCAGGCCAAAAACATATGTAGGACTCCGAACTGCGACCTCTGGCCCAGTCGATGGAAGCTTAGCATGTCAAATCACTGTCCCCCGCTCTGGCCTCTGTCATTTTCTACACGTGTGTCTGTCTCTTTAAGCTTGTTTGAGGTGTGAACTAGAACCAAAAGGTTGTGTGAGGTCCTCATTTCAGCTCTCTCCATGAAAGCCCACTCCCCTAGACACAGGCAACTCTGTTCTCCGTGGGTGAATCACTTTGGCTCCACAAAGATCTCCCCAGCTTAGCTTTGGCTTTCATTCATGTAAAATATTAAATAACTTTGACATAAGACATATGTATCTGAACCATAACAATGTGACGGGCTGACCCAGCATTCATATTCTTGGGTCCCCGTGGGGGCAGGTGTTTTCAATGCAATACTGCAGGACTGTCACCTGGCCAGAGCAAGCTATAAGAACCCAAAGAGAATGGAAAGAACATCCCTTTACCTTTACTCCCAAACCCACTGCTGACAATTAACAAGACCTCTTTGAAATTGTGTGCCAGATAGAAAAGTAATTAAAACAGGAAAACCTGGTCTCATCTCGTTACATTTCCGGTCTCAGGGAAGACCCACCTGAGGCCGTGGAATCTCTCTGAGTAGGTAGCTAGCACGGCTGACACCTGGATGCATGTTTATACTGACATTTATACTGACAAAAATCCCCGTTCCTTATTTGGAAAAATCACAGGAAGCAAGAGGTCTTTATCTGAAAGTTCTATAGCATTGGATAAAAGGCATGTCGAACGGTTTGCACACTCCAACCTTATGAATCCTAAACTGCTCGATTCTCAGAAGTGCTTTTCAGCAATCTTGTTGCGTACGAAATCCTCAGGCCGACATGAGGTCTGGCTAAGCCCATAGAGGGTCCTGAGCTCTGAAAAGATTATGGTACCCAACCTCCAACCTCACCCACACTGTTCAAAACACACTCCAAACCCTAACACAAACAAAACTTAAACTATGATAACGTTAAAATAGCCTTTTCTGGCTGGGTGTGCTGGCTCACGCCTATAATTGTAGCACTTTGGGAGGTCGACGGGGGTGGATCGCTTGGGGCAAGTTCAAGATCAGCCTAGGCAACATAGTGAGACCATGTCTCTACAAAAAATTTAAAAACTACCTGGGCGTGATGGTGCACACCTTTAGTCCCAGCTACTCAGGAGGCTGAGGTGGGAGAATCACCTGAGCCCAGGAATTTGAGGCCTCAGTGAGCTATGATTGTGCCACTGCACTCCAGCCTGGACAGCGGAGCGGGACCCTGTCTCTAAGATAAAAATAATAATAATAAATAGCCTTTTCCTAGACTTCTATGGTTGAAAAATTCTAGATAAGTTCATGAAAGTGGAATTTTCTTAACTTTTCCGAGAGTCTCAAACTTCAAAAAAGTTTGGCCTTGCAGAATAAGAACTCAGTGGGGAAAATAAGGCTGGACCACCCGGTGACATAGGACACATGCCACGAGAGCTCCCTCAAAGACCGTCTAATTCAATGGCCTTCATCTACTTTATACAGTTGACCTCTGAACGACAGGAGTCTGAACTGCATGGATCCCCTTATACGTGGATTTTCTTCCTCCTCTGCCACCCCTGAGACAGCAAGAGCCACCCCTCCTCTTCCTCCTCCCCTTCAGCCGACTCAACATGAAGTTGATGAGGATGAAGATCTTTGTGATGATCCACTTTCACTTAATGAATAGTAAATATATTTTCTCTTCCTTATGATTCTTAATAACATTTTCTTTTCTCTAGCTTACTTCAGTGTAAGAATACAATATATAATATATATTATAAAATACAAAATATGCATTAACCAACTGTTTATGTTATATGTAAGACAGGTCAAAGAGGTGGCTATTAGAAGTTAAGTTTTGGGGGAGTTTGGACTGCACAGAGGGTCAGTGTCCCAACCCCTGCATTGTTCAAGGGGCAACTATATATAAATGGAGAAACTGAGGCCCTGGTCACAGTAACACAGTGTGAACTTGAGTCCCAAAATTTCAAATACACCACACTGCTTCTCCGTTTCAATTGCCGGTCAGTAAAATGCCCACCCACCCCTGGTTTCAAAGCTCCCCAGTAAGGAAAAGAAAGTACATTTTCAAGGCTTCCCATAGGGATGCCCGGATCCCATTGTTAAACTACAGAGCTGTGGTGAGTCAATTTGCATACATTTCAAAAAACTTACCTAGGATGGTTTCAGGAGCCCGGCAAGATAAATTATGTACCCTTGGCAAAGTAAAGCACTGCGTGTTCTAATTAATCAGCTATGCGAAACACAACCAGTATTGGCCCTGAAACAAAGGAAAGGACTTGGAAAGTTCAGGGTAGAGATTCGTAAATTAGCTCTGAAAGAAATGAATTAATTGCTTCTGCATTTTGCACACCCTCCCCCCATTTTGTTCTGCAAACACGTTACAAGTCTTTGCTTCCCTTCTGGCTTTTCAGCTGTGGCTCTGAAGTCCTGGTTTCTGCAGTAACGTGCGCCCCTCGCCTGGCTCCAGGGTCCCGTCTGTGAACGTAGCCAGAGCGTCCTCCAATACGTCCAGTGCATGGATAATTAGTCTGAACTAAAAACATAATCTGCTCAGGATAATTGACTCTTTAGGAAGCCAGCTTTTAAAGAAAAAGGAAAGATGTCTACTTTAGGTTTCGCGGATTTGCATATGACATGATTATTCCTCAAGTCAAAATGAAATCACAGGTGGTCTAATCCCCTCTTAGGTCGGGTGGGTCACTGCTGGTAATGCTGATGGTGGCGGAAGAAGCAAGACAAATTCCTTAAGCATAGCGCTGTATTTTTACCCAAAGCATAAAATTTAAATAAAATTATTCTAAACTATTCCTGGGGATTAAAGCTACTCAGACCCAGCAGGGCATTATCCCTGGCACAGGAGGCAGCCAAGGCCTTCCGCCAGCCAGCGAGCCGGCCCAGGCTCCCCTGCAATCTCGATTGCTGCCCAGTAATCGAGGATGTGAGATGAAAATTAAAAGGTATTATTGTATTTCTGCCTAGCAAACGTTGACAAGCATGTTCAACATATACTTCATATGTTCATATGTGAAGAATTAATTGGTACGAACTTTCTGGAAAGCTAATTAGTAATTTGTTTAAACACTGACCCAGTCATTTCATTTCCAGAGTGGATTCAGGGAAATTGGTCAGCAATACGGATAAAGATTTCCTATGGGGAAGTTTATCAGTGTTATTTACACAACTGAAAAACTTGAAAAAAGTAAATGTCCAACATTAGAGAATTAGTTAAATAAATTATGTTATGACCAAAGGTTAAATAATACATGAAGTCATTTAAAATGGTGTTTAAAACATCATTAAAGACATGGAGGAAATGCTCACAATATGAGTAGTCAAGCCTGGCTATTTTTTTTTTAGTGTAGAGAAAGACTGTATTTTCCCAATATATTGCAACAAAAATGTATTGCTCTTATAACACAAAATATTTTTAAATCGATGACTGGCACAATACTTTATAGATGTAAAGTGCAATTTAATTGTAATGGATTTTTTTTAAGTAAGCCTAGTTTCTTGTTACTAAATTAAGAGACTCAGACAGTGAGTTGTGTCATTGGTAATGATAGTTTCAGAAAGACATACAACCTGTGGAGCCTTTGGTTCTAGCCACGCTGAAGAATCGGCTTCACATTTGATGGATCTCATTTTAAAACATACAAAAGGAAGCTGCTGTAAAGTCAGACCCATAAAAAAGTCATTTGCCTAGACCTCCCATTCAAGTCCAGCGCAGCCCTCGCTGGCTATTAAGGTAACTGTTTGGAAAGAACACATTCCCCTCTCTGGTAATCAAAATGCGTCTTCCTCTCCATCTGCCTCGAAATGAGAAGTCATAATCTTCTTTTTATGACATCTCCATAAAAGACATCAATAGAACAAAAAAATACGTGGGCTCCTGGTAATAAGGGTGTTTGTTACGGAAATGGTAAAATGTTGCCACATAGGTTGCAATCTGCTTTAATTAAGCCTTGTTAAAGAACACACTTTCAAATTGTCTAAGTCAGATATTGCAGAGACATGAACTTGCTGTCATGGAAAAAAAATGCACCTTGGGGATTAAGCCTGGGGCGGAATCAATTTTCTTATTAAGAGCCTGCATGCTCAGGACATTTGTAATGGCAGCCAAGTCAAGCCTCTGGCTTTACGTTCAAGCCTGGCAGTCAAGGGCTGAGAGCTTTTCGTGCTTAGCGTGTGGGGACTGCAGGGATGCAAGACTGTGCCAAGCTTCCCTCAGCTGGCTGAACCCCAAGGTTCTGAAAGGCGCCCCCCCCGTCGGTCCCCTCCGAAGTCTGCCCTCCAGGACAGAGCCGAACCTGAGGCAGAGAGATGCAGCGGGAAGCTGCCGGGCTCTCAGCACAGATCCCAGGTGTCAGGTTCTCCAGGAAGCTTCCAGGCAGCGAGAGATGAAGCAATTTGGACCTGGACAAATTCTAAGGAGGAAACTATAACTTTCTTTTTATATCGTTTAACCCTTTTATTACATTCCTTCTCAAAAATTATAAAAATGACATGTGTGACACATCATTTTGAAAAATTACTAAAATA
>CM052437.1:8981893-9002379 GCA_028533085.1 Varecia variegata
TTGTATTTCTGGAAGATGGAACACATGCACTAATCTCTCCCCCTTCCCCAAAAGTTCATTAAAATGACAGTAAAACAATTTAAAAAGTGTGACTCCACAGAGACAAGAAACTAGAAAAGGCTATGAATGGAAACAATAGAGGTTCATTTCTAAAGCTGGAGGAGTGGATAAGGGAAGCTGCACCCCAAGGACGACAGAGACAAATCCTGACAGGCGGTCACCTGAGAACTTGGGACAAGGAGGCACCAGGTCCACTGAAGGCAGGTGTACGACAAAAGGCTGAATAAAAGGAAGAAAGAGGAAAGTCTGCATAGAGAGGTAGTTGTGAGACCCCCAGGCCACTGTCTTACTATAAGAAGCCTTCCCTTGCACAGACATTTATTCTCTGGACCAGATGTACAAATCCCAGGGGAGTAATATGCAAGGTAATTTATTGGGTTATGGGAATAAAATATTACAATTTCTAATTATTTCTAAAAAAAATGAAAATAAGTTCTACTAACATTTCATATACTGATTGGGAGTAGTGTATGTGAAGAACTCATACATAAGTGTACAAAGATGGACAGCAAGAATAAAGACTGTTTTAGTTGTAAAGAAATTGAACCAGAGAGGTTGCAGCCTACGTGCCAGAGTGTTGGAGAGAGTTTGAAAAGAGGCATCATGTAAGGATCTACATACCAAGCATTGGAACCCTCAGACCCTTTCTCTGTCCAAGGAAATACCTCCCATGCAGGAAATTAGAGGGTTCTTTGGGGAATGTGATCAATGTGAGAGAAAAGACCTAATCATACTGACATTCAGGGTACTCCAATGAAAAGGCCAGTTAACCACAAATTCACTTATTAACAAGCCCTCTTCCCAACACAAATGCACAGAGAAAGCTACGTTTCACTTTTAATTCTACTCTTAAATATGAACAGATAACCAGAGATGAACAGAAATTTAAGAAAAGCCTCCAATATGAGAGACAGGAACTAAAATAAAGAACATAAAGGAAATAGATAATGCTGGGATCATGGGAAAAAATATAAAATATATATATATTTTATATTTATATTTTATTAATATATATTAATAATTCTAGAATTATTTCCAGGGGAAAATATATGTATAAGAAAGGAGACAAACATAATATATTATTTGATTCAGTGGTACCCAATATTGTTATAGTAATAAATATTGACTTTTTTGTGAAATAACTATATTGGAAGAATGAAGAGAAGAAAAGCAGGTGAGTGGGCAAGTTTGTAGTGAAGGTAAATTCTTGCACACCGTAATTAGAAGTCAACAGGTAATGTTTTCAAATGACACACTAGGAAACGTAGTATAGGATTCTGGGAAGGTGGTAGTGAGATAAGTGTGTCCTTTAATCTTCCCACATCACCCCCTAAAAACACATGGAACAACTGAGATAACAAAAACTAAAACCTATATGCAACCTCTACAGCAAAACAAGGTGACAAGGTGCTCCCATGAACCCCACATTGTGAATGGGTGAGGACAAAGCAACAATTCGAGGCCTGTGTGCCATTAGCATCTGTGCAGAAGGAAGCAGGTAGCAGCAGTGGCAATTGGTGGACCCGAAAACTATCAAATAACCAACAAGAATTCACTCAAAATCTCAGGATGCCAATTTTTGGAACTGAAAGGGGTGTGTACACTCCAATAGCAAGTCAGTCCTCTGTATGTCCTCTACAAGAAGCAGTCTGGGCCAGGCGCGGTGGCTCACGCCTGTAATCCTAGCACTTGGGAGGCCGAGGCGGGTGGATCGTTTGAGCTCAGGAGTTCGAGACCAGCCTGAGCAAGAGCGAGACCCCGTCTCTACTAAAAAAATAGAAAGAAATTATCTGGACAGCTAAAAATATATATAGAAAAAATTAGCCGGGCATGGTGGTGTATGCCTGTAGTCCCAGCTACAGGGTGGGAGGCTGAGGCAGAAGGATCGCTTGAGCTCAGGAGTTTGAGGTTGCTGTGAGCTAGGCTGACGCCACGGCACTCACTCTAGCCCGGGCAACAAAGCGAGACTCTGTCTCAAAAAAAAAAAAAAAAAAAAAAAGAAGCAGTCTGGGAGCTATGAATGCTCAGACTTAATGAGACAAAGTTGTTTTCCAGGAAAAAGCTACACAGGAAAAACTGCTGGAAATGGAACCCACATTGAGAATGATAAGGACAATAAAGAAAAAAAATCAAGTCTCGATAAAATTGGGGAATGAGAACAGAGCCAGGAACGCTTAGAAGACAGCACGTTGACCTTCCAAGAAGTAATAGAGAGGGGAACTCTCCAGCCATAAAGTTAGAAAACTCTCTTAAAACAGGCCTCCCTTATAACTGTTCAAGAAAATTAATTTCACACAAAAAAGTGTCATTAGAATGGATCAAGGCCAAACATCATGCAAAGCTACTGAAAGGAAAAGGAATAAAGCGGGCACAACATCCCAGAGGGTAATGAAATCACACCAGAAAGGCAAACTCACAAAGTAGATGAACATGATAACACAATATCTCAAAATGAGCTAAAACATATTTAAAAGTGGCATAACATCTAAGAGACCCAGTATCGAAACCAAGTTCTGCCACCGCGTGCCTTGCCAAAATGGTTTTAATCCGTCAGGGCAAATAAGTGCCTATGACATGGGAACATTTAACTAGGAAGTTAGATGTTAAAATATATAGTAGTTGAGTCTAAAGTTTGGGTTTGATTATTTAGGCAAATCTACTTTATAAATAGTATTGCAAGGGAAGATTTGATTACATTTGATTAAGTAAAATAGAATATGTAAAAGTGGCCAGCATTTTATCAGGTACATAGGAGATGTGCAAAAAATTTTATTTGTAGTAATTATTAATATAATTATCAAGTGAGGCCCTCAGCAAATGACCAGAACAATAACCACTGAGGGGCCCTTGGCCAGAGCTGCTCTTCAGCTGACTAACTGTCCACACGTAGCTACGTTAGGTCCAACAGCTAATCGCCACGCATTTGTGAGGGTTGCAGAGCAGATGAAATAACTCATCAGTTCTCATGCAGCATCACACGTCTGCAGAAAACAAGCCAAGTTCCTGCGACCAGAGGCTGAGAGGATCGTAGCCACAGAGTTGCAAACAGGGGCCAGTGTGTGACCAACTCAATTCTCCTTGGGATTTAAACACTGATCAGCTTCCTTTGGGCATTTCAGAGTCTGCTGGGATGGTGGTTTGCTCTTGACTGATGGAGAAATTGACCCTGGCACATGTTCAAAAGGAAATTTTCTTTTGAAAGGGTGTCATCGTCAACTCATGCTGCCATAAGAAAATACAAATGACTAGGTGGCTCAAAAACAACAAAAATGTATTCCTCACAGTTCTCAAGGCTGGAAAGTCCAAGATCAAGGTGCCAGCTGATTCGGTTCCCAGCTAGGGTTCTCTTTCTGGCTTGCAGACAGGCAGTTTCTCACTGTGTCCTCACATATCAGACAGAGACAGAAAGATAGAGCTCTGTTGTCTCTGCCTTATCTTAGAAGGGCAACAGCCCTATTGGAATAAGGTCCCACCCTTATGACTCACTTAACCTTAATTACATCCTTAAAAATCCTATCTCCAAATACAGTCACCTTGGGGGTTACAGCTTCAACATATGAATTGGTATGTGGAGTGGGGGATGCAGATATGCAATCAGTAACACGGGCATTAGTCATAACAATAGGATAATGACACCTTACACATGTGCAGCATTTTACAGTTTACAAAGCGCTTTCACACCCCCATTTTCGTTTGAATCTCTCAGCAAAAGGTAAACGGTAAAAGGATTATTACATCACATTTGCAGATGGAAAAGTCTCAGGATTTTTTTAAAAGGTGCAATTAAACCACCTAGCTTTCTTCTTCATTTCAGGAACCTCTTAATATTAATACATATATAGGTTGGATTTTTTAAGAGAAGAAAAAAAAACACATTAAATATATATGCAAAACTCATTTTACCATTCTAGCAAAGGAGATTTGGAAAAGTCGAATAATCATTTTCTCTTTCTCTCATTACTTCTCTCTTGCCTTCTTTTTTCTCTTCCCTATCTGCTGCTAACAAGACCCAATTTTCAACCCAATGCTTCATAAATTACACACGGTACAGGAAGTTTTGCCCTTTGCAATATATCTCAGATCTCACATGGCAAACTGGGAGGCCTGTCTGGCCCACCTGGCAGAGGCCACACGGTTGGGATATGCACAGCCACTTGGAGACTGGAGGTCAGGGTTAAAAAAAAGTGCTTTGTCAACTGTAAAATGATGCCCAGCCCCAGTCCCATACTCACTGGGGGCAACACAGCCTGTTCAAAACAACTCTGCACTCAAAACCAGTGGACCACCTGGCAGACAGGAAGATAAGCTGCAGGGGTTCCAGGTCAATTTTTGGAAAATGCCCTAGCTCCTTCCCCCCAACCCCCCAGTATCCACTCAGGCCCTACCTTGCTGCTGACTCTTGGCTTAGCTCCTGTTCAGGTCCCTGCTCTTCCCTTCTGGGTGTGACAACTGCACTTGGCCTCCCTGACTTTCCTAAGGAAGCCCTTGCGAAATGTGCACCTCAGAATACTTGTCTTGAAACTTATCCTGAAGAAGAAAAACAGAATCTATCAGTAAATTTGAGAAGTACTAGTTTGAACAGAGTTAGACATGTTCCCTAACTGCAGGCCTTCTCAGAGCCTTTGATGGTATGCAGATGTGCTGATATGCTATAAGAAAAGCCTTAGGATGCCTGCTTTTCCTAAACTTAACTGTTCATGGGTCCCTTTTTCTGAAGAAGCATCTCTTCCCATCCTTTGTAGCTGGTAGTACCAGGCACACAGTCTGTGAAATGCGGTGCTATGGACACAGACAGGGCATGACCTCCTTCCACTCCTGTTTCCAGGTCACACCCTTGGCGTGTCCCACATTTGCCCGAGACCCCTCCTCCCACCACGACACTCAAAAAGACAGAGTATGCGGACAGGACGGGTCTTTTGTCTGCTGATGCCTACTCTGCAGCCAGAAGCCATCCAAGCCGCTGGCCTGGGCTGTAATGAGGAGAGCAGGGCGGCAGAGCTCTGTTATCAGAGCATCCCCTGTGTTTATCAGGAACAGGCTTTATTAACAGGAAAAAAGAAACAATTCGTTATTGACTCGCCCCAGCAATTCACTGCCCTCCTGCTCTGCTGCTCAGAAAGCCTATCTCGACTCTGTCAGCCGGGCAGAGGAGGCTCTAACAGGGCCTGAACGGAATCACAGACAATTGATCATCGTGTCTGCCACTGCCGCTGGCTCTCAGCCTGTGACAGTCATTAATCAGGGGTTTTAGGGGCAGCTGGAGCTGGCATGAGTTTATCAATGAAGTTCACTGTGGAAACTCTTGAGAAAGTTTTCGTGTAGGTTAGACATGGGCATGCGGGTTTGTTCTCAACCATTTCCACCACCGAAGAACAAGGAGAGGCGGCGGCTGGTCTGCAAAGACGGAACCAGTGAGCCACCTCGCCTGGTAACCGCGAGGCCACATGGTTAGACCCTTCCCTCCCCTTTCACCTCGTGTCTGAGCTGCCTGATTTGACGCCACCAACAGAATGGAACCCAGGGTGCGCTCCATTCCAGCCTCAGTCTGGAGAAGACCTGACAGGGTGAGACAGAGGATTCGCTCAGCCACTGAGACCAGGTGCACACCGGGCCCTGGTGGCCCTTCCCGTAGGTGAGTTTTGAGAGCCATGACGAGACCCCACCCCCACTTTCGGTGGGAGGTGGCGCAGCAAGAACCAATGACCATCCAATGCCATTTTCATTACAAAAGTGATGTTATACACTATGGTTGGGTTTGCCAGGGCAGTTCGCAAGAGTCTTAGAGAGCCATAGAATGTGCTAGCACACGATTGAGAATGTGTAGTGAGCACTGATTGGAGCGGCTCTGTCGAAGTGTTTTACTTGCATTATCTCCTTTCTCCTCTAAAATAATCCGGTGGGGCAGACACTGTTATTTTCCCTGTCTCACAGATGAGGAACCTAACACTTAGGATATATACAACCTGCAGCTAGTATCAGAGTTGATGCTCAAAACAATTCAAAGTTGGTTCTCTGTGTACAGTGGTAATTATTACTGGTAATAAAATTGCTACTAATATCGATAGTAAAAACTAGCAGGTTTTTAAGGATCCATTTCTGTATGGTTTGGCCGAGATGAGGGTCAAACTCTGAACATAAGTGCATTTGGCTGTGGGAAGGGCCCCCAGGAAGGGGACCTTTGTCACTTAGGTGTCACTGGTCCCACAGAGGCCCTCTGAGAAGCCCCAAAAGCTGCAAAGTTGAGCACCTACAGAGTCCCCGGTGCTCTATCGCCTCACACCATTCACACACACACATACACACACACATCTCCACAAAGTAGAAATTGCTGTTCCTTTTACAGATGAGGAAACTCTAACAAGGTCACCTGCAGGAAGTGGCCCAGCTGGACAAGAATGCTGAGAGTCTGCGTCTCCCAAACCCACCCAGTCTCTGCCTCTACCAGTGACCCAGGCGGGGGTGGGGTGGGGTGGGCACACCTGTTTCTAGTTCTGATGGCCAAAAATGTTCAAAACCAAACGTGGGGCCCCTGGCAGCCCAAGTTGCTGCCTTAATGTAGGCAGTGTGGGCTGGTCTCCTTTCTGTGTCTCTTCAAACCTGTCTAGACCTGGTTATACTCGGGAAACCAAGGCAGCTTAGCAGATACCATAACCATGAACATATTTCTTTTTCCATCTTGATTACTGAGTGCCTGTCCCATGCCAGGGCGCTGGTTGGTAAACATTCTCTAATACGTTGAATCCCCACAACAAACCTACAACGTGGATATTATTATCCCCATTTTACAGCCAAAGAAACTGATGTTCAGAGAGATTAGGTAACATACTCATGCCCGTCCCACTCCAAAACCTGCTTCCTTTTCACTCCAGGTGTGCCAGAGGGATAAGAATGCACAGGTTAATCCTCATGTGCCTCTCTGAAGTCCATGGCTGCTTTCTTCTCATCTTTCCAGGTAGGAAAGTGAGACTCAGCAAGGTTTATGGCTCATTTAAAGTCCCCAGGTATGAAGCGAAGGGTTTAGGGTTTGAACCCGAGTCATTTCCTTTCCATCACTCTCTCCAAGGGCAGGGACTGCGGCGCACTCTCCTTTGGCATTTTGCCCATCAATGTGCCTTATCCGAAAAGGGCTGACTCGGGGAGCAGTGAGCCCCAGGAAGGGAAGAAAGGAGGCTGGAGCAGGAATACACACACAAAGTGGAAAAAGTGTGGGCGAGAGCACCCGTCCTGTCTGCCCTCCACACTACGTCCCCGGAGACGGATTCTGCTTCCTTGCCCGGTATCTCTGGCACGGAGCGCTCCTTTCTGCACACGACCTTTTCCCCAGTAGGATGGCTTTTGTCACCCTCTGATGGCCTATCTGCAGCTTTTCTCCACCTCCTGTATTCTTTTTTGGCTTCAAGAACATCTGTGTTTCACGCAGCCAATAATTTTGCTGAATATCGAATTCATCTTCTGTCTTGAAATAAAGCCACATGGGGATGGGACACAATTATTTCTCGATTTCAAGCCAGCCCATATGTTCACCAGTGTGCAAGTTGGGTTTTCCTCATGGGCAATTTTAGTTTTTAGTGGAATTATGTTCTGGGATGGTGGCCTGGTTTGACATCCTAAACAACAAGCTAATAATACCTCTTTTATCTCTTGGTCCACTTTAGCGGAAATGCCTACCTCCCTTCTGTAAGTGAAGGTTGAAGTCAAGGGCTCCTGCCGTGACCAAGAGCAACGCTGGTGTGTCCGCAGGTGACAGTGGTGGAGACAGCTCTGCGACAAACTCGGATCAGCCACAGCTCTGCAGGGGGCAGGAGAGCGGAGTGAGCGTCACTCTCATTATAGTCGGCAAAGGTGGACAAAGCAATGTCCGGGGTATCAAACTCCAGGACAGACGTTTTTAACAAGGGCCCAAGGATAGAATCTTGGCATTTCAAGAACATGAATGGGGGAAAAGAAATTACATCTTCATTTTCACTCATCTCTAACTGAAATTTAGGTTTTCATTCAACTATGAAAGGAAACAACAAACCAGAGTAGTATTCCTAGTCCTTCAAGCTTTATGGGAGTTATCACATCCACACTAAACATCGCTGTTAGATTTGTTAACAGGAAGCACACGCAGTGTTCAGTACCCTGAGTCATGGCGGCTGCGGGAACAGTCCGTGCCCTCTCAGTTTCCCCTTTGGCTTCTCCTGTCAGACTCGACCCAACCACACCTTTCTCGTGCCCCTTCCAACACTGATTTAGCTGAGGGGCCCCGTGGGGCCAACACACCTATTTTCTGCTTTCTAGTATCCTCTCACCCTTTTCACTAAGGAAAGGAGAAAAGATGGGACCTCGTTGCAGGCTGGGCCGCCCCAGAAGCAGGCCCTGAGATCAGGTGAAGGGCACCTGGTAGAGGAATGGGGACGGACCCAGGGAAGGGACGGTGGCCAATGAGGCGTGTGTTATCAAGCCAGTTACCTTGTGGGGAGTGGGGCTTAATCCCACTGGAGAAGCCTGGGAGCCCAGGTAAGACTCACAGCTCAGAGGGGCGAGGGAGCTGGGGTACTAACATTCCACCTTCCCCCAGTCAGTGGGTGAGAGTGACAAAGGGGAGTGGTGGTGATTCACTCTATGGCAGCAGCACGAGAAAATCCACCAGCCTAGCAAGGCGGTGCCGGCATTCGGAAGTCAGGTGGTAGATACCAAAGAGCAACGGGCGAGAGGCTGTGGCAGGCACCAGCAACACCGCCACAGAGAACTAAGATTTGTTGAGTTCTTATTAGCACTCTCCAAATTTTGTCTTTACCATCTTGCTGTGGGACTAGTATTGTTAGCTCCACTTCACAAAGAAGGAAATAGAGTCTTCCTCCTCATTGGCCCAAGGTCAAACAACCAGTGACATGCAAAACTGAGAATTGGTGACAGGTGTGTCTAGCTCAGAATACAGCTCCTTGACGTTTCCGCTGCATCCTGCTCCCGCTAAAGGCTCACACTGCCCCAGGGCGGGGCCAGCTTCACAGGCGTGTGGCCCCTGCCGTCACACAGGGCTCCAAGCTCAGAGGGCCCAACACTTGGTTCAATGCTCTGCAGTTGCACCATCTTGAAACTGAAATGATCTTTGAACGAGGGGCCCTTCATTTTCACTTTGCACTGGATACGTCAGGTTCTGACTCAGGGCTGTGCCCACCGAAATTTTAATTTCCCTAAGAACCGCATCTCAAATTCTTTGCCACTTAAAATCTGACTGACTCTACAGAATTAATTGCAAAATCCTTGCCACTTGTATAATATAATAATTTTCCACCCCAAAGTTACACCAAGAATTAACAGGTGATAATGATTTTACAGCACACTCCAGCAACAAAGACCAGCCAAATTCTTTCTCGGGGCCCTGGCTGTTACTGTAATCTTCTCACTTCTTCCCTGTGTCGCAGCACAGCAGTTAATGACCGGCAATAAATCCAAGAAGCTGTGATTTGAAAGCTACTGAGGCCCAGCTAGAAAATGGATCTATATTTTCATTGAGAGGTGGTATCTAGGTTACCAGAGCCCAGCAAGAATTCCTGGATATTAAGGCTGTTCTTCTTTAAGACCCAAATCGACATCTCTACTGTCTCATCCAGGGACTTGTATTTTTTCTTTTAATCACCCGTGCCTACCCTTTTATCTAACCTTTCCAGACTGCTTGCTCTTTAAAGTGTAATGGCTGCGTTATCAGACAAAGGTGATCGTAAATGTGGTGTTGAAGGGGGAATGAAGGCCCAGAGATGGCCCGAACAGCTTGAAGGTGTGGCCCCCCGAGACCACACTCAAGTCACGTGCTGGGACTGCAGCATTGCCCTTAGCACCTGAGCCCCCTGGCCCCTCCCCAGATGGGCACATGAGCAACGTTCTGTGATTCCATGAACATTTCCTGGGATCACTAGGCTATATGTACACATTTACAATTCCCCTTGCAGCTAAACTCTCTCTACTTATAGACGCATCTATTTGATATAAGCTAAGTTTGAATTTAGCTAAATTTTTAACTCCAGTCTGCCTGGGAAAGTGCACAAACAAACCCTTTGTTCTCTCCAGCAGTGTCCCTGGAGAAAAACCTAAGGGAATTCCCAAGGGAATACAGGTCCACAATCCCTTATCCTCAATTCCAAAATCAAAAAAAAAGCACAGAAAACTGAGTTTTCCTCAAATTATTTGGTTAAAACCTGACCTGAACCGAAGTAAATACTGTCTTTAATTATGCTTTTTAATGGGGCTAGCCTTACTTTGGCAACAGATACGAATGCTGTTGACAACAGGGACTGCACCAGACCTACTGAAGCTGTTACTGGATACAGGACAGAGGCACTGTAGCACCTTTCCAGATCTGAGCAAATCTAAGTTCCAAAGCACGTCTGTTCCCTGGGGGTTTGGCCAAGGATTGAGCCCTTCCCTTCCCTTAGCACGGCAATCACGAAGCACTCGCGTCTAGGGCGCTGATCAGACACAGTCTCTCGTTCAAGAAACTGGGCATCTGAGAAGAGATGAGACGCGCACACGAATGATCATACCACAAAGTAGGACACGCTCATGTCCAGTTAGGAGAGATCAGCGGGTATGCCACGGAGGAGATAAACGTGACCAAAAGAAACGGACATGGGAAAGGGAAAGGCAAAGGGAAGCAGATGCGCAGAGGCACAGGCGGGAGGGTGCAGGGGAGATACGGGATCGGGGAGCTCACGCTCACAGGAGCAAAAGGGCTAAGGGAGAACAGGAAATAAAGTTGGAAAAGTCACTAGGGTCACGGTGCAGAGGACTTTGACGGCCACACTGAGGCAAAGCGTGGCGGGGCGATTGGGGTTGTCCAAGAAGGTAAACTCCGGCAAGGCTGAGAGACCAAAGCCGGGGACTGGCCAGGAGGCAGTTGCAGGAATCCCACGGCAAGATGACCCAGTAGTGCAGCAGGGTGTGGCTTTTGGAGTCAGGAGGAGGATAGACTCAAAAGGGGCCATGGGGACAGCAGCAAAGGGCCAGGGAAGTGTGGGCACCTGTGATCCTCAGAACACAGCAGCTGCACATTTGAGCCTGGAGCTGGGTGGGCCCACAGCGCCCAAGGGCCGGCCTGGCCTCCTCCCCGCCTGTCTGCACAAGTGGCGCCCACACTGCGTCTCCCCGGGCTGCAGCGAGTCAGGCCTCGGTGCCATCAGCAAAACTCTTCTTCATTTGTATTTCTCTTCTAACCTACTCAGCGAGGCCTAATTATTTCAATCTCAATTAATCCCCGTAAGGGTGCTTGCATGAGAAGTTTGTTTAATTACCTCCTTTACACTCCCCTGTTGCACATGGCCTTCTTCGGTTTATTGATCACTCAACCGCCAAGCTTCTCTCTCCGAGCTGACAGCTGGAGTAGCTCGAAGAAAATTCTGCAAGAGCAAATTCCAAGGGTCACTGTGCTCCTTCTTTTACTGTTTGGGTCACATTACAACAGAGAATGGGGCCCAGGACAGTCACTGCAAGGAGTGGAGGCACCAGAGTCCCATCATCAATGTCCCCCCCCCATCTGCCAGCAGCCCCGCCCAGTGCTACCCTCCAGGAGAGGCATTTCGTTCATGTCCCCTCCCCTCACCAAACGGTGCTTGTGCTCAAGCAGTTTGCCCCACTCTGTGCCCGTTCAAATCCCTGCCTTCCTCCACGGCCCGGTTCAGGCCCTCCCTTCTCTGAAATACTTTCCCTGCCCACCTCTTTTCCATCACCTTGACATTCCCAGCCTGGCTCAGTTCCTGGCCAGTTAGGTGGGTAATTTTCAGTGGGTCAAACTGACCTCTCCCTCCTTTGAGCTCTCATGAGTTTTCTTGTAATCTCCCCAGTTCACAGAATGCAGTTCCTTTCAGCATTGATTGCTTCATTAATTGAGACCACACATTCCCTAGGAGCAGTGGCGTGCCATGTCCTTGCAGCACCTCATACAGAAAGTGCTCAGAAATCGCTTTCTTTGTACATGGTAAAATACATATAACTTAAAATGTGCCATTGGCAACATTCTGTACAATCCTCATGTGCGACCATCACCACCATCTAGTTCCAGAACATTTCCATCGCTCCAAAAGGAAACCCCATATCCATTAAGCAGTCACTCTCCACTCTTTTCTCTCCCCAACGCCTGCCAACCACCCACCTGCCTTCTGTCTGTGTGAATTCGCCTACTCTGGATATTTCCTATGAATGCAACCGTAAAATACGTGACCCTTTGCGTTTGGCTTCTTTCATGCAGCGTGATGTTTTTCAAGGTTTATCCACATTGGAGCAGAAGTCAGTACTTCAGCCCTTTAATGGCTGGATTATATTCCGTTGTATGAATGTACCATATTTTGTTTATTCATTCCTCAGTTGATGGACACTGGGGATCAGACATTGCTTTTTGATTATCAGTATTTGCCTCTGGTATGCTCGCTAGCATCCATGAGCACTTACCCTTCGCACAGCATACGGCACAGACGGCTGAGGGGCAGGCACCAAACATCGGAAGATAAGAAGACAGTCCCTGCAGAGCCCTTCACCGCCAACAGAGCACTTTGGCCAAGCCTGTCTCACGCCATCGTAACAACAACTCTCGCAGGCAGGTCCCCCTACCTCCACTGGACAGAGGGGAAAAATGAGACTCACATAGGGAAGTGACTTGGGCAGGGCCACCGGGCTCCTAAACTGGAGAGCTGAGACCTGGCCTTTATCCTCTCCTGCTACACTCTCTCCGCTCCGCTGTGCTGCCTTTCTGACCCTGGAGCACGGACAGACGAGAGTCATGTTATTGCTCCATGCATCGATCCTCTTCCTGAAGTCTCCCCTAACCCACTCTCCCAACCCCCAGCCTTTTCTTCCCACATTGTGTTCCATGCTGAGTTCCGTGTTGTCTTAATTTCTAGACCAGTGGGCTCCATAGTGGGTGTGCGCCTCCATGAGTCATCGGAGTGCAAGAAGAAAATACTAGAACATTCATGTTTATATATTTGCTTATTTTTGATGTTGCATAGTGCACACAATATATAATACAGTATTCCAAGCATATAATTTTTACTGAATAAAATTGATATATTGGGAGTATACTCAAAACCTTTTTGTATTAAGGGGCTTTCAAACAAGGACTCTACTGCATTCTAGTATGAACTTCTTGAATTCTGATTCTAATTAATCTCTGGATTCACAGTTCTAGTACAGGACCTGACACATAATCTCTGAGCAGTAGAAATATCCTCAGGTGTTCAGTAAAGATAAATTATTTAAAATTTTAAATGAATGGCTTCCAAAGACCTTTCCAGTGTTCTTATATTCAATTTCCTTATAGCAAACTGAAATCTGACTCCTTACCTCTGAGGTTCTCCAGGACAAGAGTCAGATTATATTGCTCCTGTGACCTTCGTCACTGTGAAGCAGCTTCGAAGAAACGGTCCTGGCTGCATTCAGAACTAGATGTGAGCTGTATCTCTGCTCCATCCTAGCTCTGCGACTCTGAGTTCATTACTTCACGCACTGAGCCTCAATTTCTCTATGTTGTTCACTTCACAATCTACAAGGAAATCACAATAAAATGTATATGAATGTTTTCAGAAGATCACAAAATCTTATATATAGCAAGCATGAATTATTTTCTTCAACTATGTAACTATGAGGCAAATAATGTTAACATCAAAAAATCAGTAACTTCTTTGTATTTACCCAAATGAACTGAAAACATGTTTACACAAAAACCTGCACACAAATGTTTATAACAGCCTTTTTTTTTTTATAATTGCCCAAACCAAGGAAGCAACCAAGACGTCCTTCAGGAGGTAAGTAAATAAACGGTGGTACGTCTGGACAATGAGATATTATTCAGTGTTAAATAGAAATGAGCTATCAAGCCCTAAAGACACGGAGGAACTTTGTATGCATATTACAAAGTGAAAGGAGCCAATATGAAAAGTTTACATACTGTACAATTCCAACTATGTGACATTCCAGAAAAGGCCAAACCATGAAGACTAAAAGATTAGTGGTGCTGGGGGTAGAGGGTGATGAATAGGTGGGGCATTTTTAAGGGCAGTGGATGTTTAGACAGTGGAACTGCTCTGTATGCTATTACAATGGTGGATACGTGTCATTATGTTAAATACATCTGTAAAAACCCACAGAACATACAACACCAAGAGTGACCTGTAACATAAACTATGCACTTTGGGCAAGAGTGATGTGTCAATGTAGGTTCATCATTTCTAACAAACGTACCATCTGGTGCAGGATGTTGGCAGTGGATGAGGTCGGGCAGGGAGATTACATGGGAACTGTCTATACTTTTTTCAATTTTTCTGTGAACCTAAAACTGCTCTGAAAAAGAAAGCTTAATTTAAAAAACAGTAAGCAACTCCCTAGAACATTTAATAATTGGAGATCCTTTGTGATAAATTGTCTTAAAAGGAAGATAGAAAATTATACACACACGCACACTTAAAAAACACTGGGAAAAAAAATCATCTAACTGTTAGCCATGGGTGCCTCTGAGTGGTGAGGTTACAGATTATTTTTTAATTATCCTTTATAGTTTGCTATATTTTCTAAATCACCTATAAGAAAGCATATTAATACATTCACAATAAGAAATAACTTGTTATCAAAAAAAGGTCAATCACCTTTTCTGAAGAAATATAATGTATCCTCTGTTTTCAAACTGAGATATATTTAAATTCCTCCATCAGTTCAATTGATGTTAAGGCCTACTGTATGCACAAGTCCTTGTTCTGGTGCTTACGGGTTTAAAGATAAAAAATGAGAAACAGATTCTGCCCTGGAGAAGTTCACAGCCCAGTAGAGGGACCAGAAGTGGCAGAACCTTTTTGGACCATTGATTCATCAGCATTCCCAGGGGGAGGCTTCAAGGAGAGGGAGAGAGGCTCACTTGGGATGACAATAGTGGAGGCAGGGCCTGGGTGACATTAGAAAAGGCATAGTGCTGAAGTGGCATGTGGGATTATCTTAAGAGTCAGGAAATGTCTGAACATCCAGAGTTTGGAGGAGGCTGTTTAAGGTAAACAGAACAGCAGCAACAAAGGTGTCAGGTTGGGCAGCTGTGTGGCTTGGCTAAGAAAGCCGGCAGTCTAATAATTCGGCGGGACCACAGCACACATTCCTGCAGCTTGGAGGGAAATGGTCGGTTGCCACTATGAACAGCTGGGTTTGACGTCTCAGGCCGTGGGGAGCTACTGAAGGATTCGACAGGACACTCAGGTGTGCGTTCAACAGGTTACAAAACTGTGTGGCTAGTATGATCCTGTTTTTTGGTAGAATTAGTGTGTGTGTGTATTTTTAAGTATATATGGGCTAAGTTTTAAAAATATGCATATATTGCTTTCTCAATGGAGAGTGAAATAATAGTTATTTTCCTTTCAGAGGGGGGAAAAAAAACCTTCCTATCTGAATGATCACTTTTTAAGAATGTAGAGGATGAATGGGAAGGGACCAGCCTTCAGGCTTTTCAGACAAGAGGTGTGTGTGATTTCAACAAGCCCTCAGGGATGGGGAGAAAATCCCACCTCCACACCCACCGTCTGCTACATTCTGTTTACCATGCACATATGTGAACATGTGAACACTTCTGTGTGTGTGTGTGTGTGTGTGTGTGATGGACTGAAAGTTTGTGTCCCACCCCCGAGGTGACAGTATTATATTAGGAGATGGGGCCTTCGGAAGGTGATTAGGTGCTGAGGCCTGAGCCCTGGTGACAGGAGTAGTGCCCTTATAGAACAGGCCCCAGGGAGCTCTCGCACCTTCTTTCCGCCACGGGAGGAAACACTGAGAACCCAGCGGTCTACCTGCTGGAGGAGGCCCTCACCAGCGCCCGCCATTGCTGCCACCCTCACGAGACTTCAGCCTCCAGGACTGTGAGAAATACATTTCTGTTGTTTATAAGCCACCCAGTCTATGGTATTTTTGTTATGCCAGTCTCTCACACACACTCCTCTAAATTCCAAGAGGAGAACCCGAGAGCCTCCTGGAGGGTCAACGAATATTCAGATGATCTCAGAAACTAAAAGCACCCAGGACAAAGGCTCCCCGCCTCGGACGGAGCAGACATCTTTGCAAAGCAAACAGGTGGAGACGTAACAACGTGTTACCTGTTGGATTTGATCTTAACATGGGGCTCAGAATCCAGGGGTTTTCACCCTTCCATGCAAGGTCTTTCTATCCCACATCTGTACCGAAGCTACTTAAATCATTTGCTTCTTTATGGCTTGTATATCTACCCCTTTTTCTAATAGTCTATTTAAAGACGGAAGATGAACCTCATTTTTTTCCGAATGTAATTTGCTAGAATTTGCATGATACACGCAGTAACAAGTGGGTCCTGAATTATGTATGATCTCCTCTAATAGGCCAGAGCTTGTTTGGGAAGTGTGATCTTATAAACTACCGGGTTTGCTTTTTATGGCAAATTGAATGCTATTCCCCCTTCTTGCTTTACATATTCTCCTAATTAGGGGAGATAAAATAGATTTTAGACCTGAAAAAAAGTGATTTCTTTCCAAGAGCCCACATTTGTATGGAGAATTAAGCTCATTCCATTCAGCTGCACCCTCCAATTTAGAGCTGTTGTCAGCATAAAGTATAATCATAAAAGATTTCTCCATCAGGAGCTCTTAATGCAATCGAGTTCTTAAGGTGACTTTTTCAAGTTAAGGAGGGGATGGTTAGGTTTGCTCCCTCAGGTGGCCTGGGAGAGGCTGGGATGAGATTTGGGTTTCACCAAGAATGATTTAAAATTGTTCTGCATTTTGCTTATCTATTCCTGGGGAAATAGTGAGTTTGAAATTAATACTAATCACTACCACTTATTGAAAGCTGACAGCACGGCAGGCAGATGAGCTAGGTGCTTTTGTGATGTAGTTCTGGCACAAGGTGGTCCCTTGGTGGCATTCAGTACGTGAGCACCCATGCTCGCCGGTGGGAGCTTGAGGTGCAGTGGTCAGCAAGGCAGGCCTCTCCAGCCCTGCTGTGTGTGCACAGAGCAGTGGGGCAGGGTGAGGGTCAGGGGAAGGGAAGGGGATAATTTATAGTTATCTGGAAACTAGTGAAGGTTTGCAGTCCTGGGTAGCAGAGTTGCTGCTTTCTGCTCTCACTCTAAGTGGGAGGAAACTATTGTTTTGTTTTGTTTTTTTTAATTTCAAAACATTAAGAAGGTACAGTGTTTTTGTTACATGGCATGGATGGAACTGGAGAAACTTTCCTTTCCAAGAGACGGTAACACTAACCCCCCATGGCTGCAGGCCACAGACATGCGGTCTCCGTAGGGAGAGGGCACACAAGTGTGAGGGGGCACACAAGTGTGAGGGGGCACACGGGTGTGAGGGGGCACACAAGTGTGAGGGGGCACACAGGTGTGAGGGGGCACATGGGTGTGAGAGGGCACACACGTGTAAGAGGGCACACGGGTGCCAGGGGGCACACGGGTGCGAGGGGGCACACAAGTGTGAGGGGGCACACACGTGTGAGAGGGCACATGGGTGCAAGGGGGAAAGCAGCAGCACGAAGGGCCATTCTCTCTCGGTTAACAAGCGGCACCTCCATCCTCTCCAGGCTCCATAACAAAGGAAGAGGCAGACAGTCCACAAGCAACGTGTTTTGGGACCAGAAAGAGCAGGAAGATTCCTCCCTTCTCTCCCTACAGCCTATCCTTCTGGCCTCATTTCCAGCTCAGACAAGTCCTCTAGTCAGGTCAGTTACTTATGAGAATGTCTTCTCCTTCTGGAGTGACCCCATATCCACCCACAGACCATAACTGCCAATGGGACAGTCACATCAGAGCCTATGTGGCCCTTTCCAAATGGCAAACTTCCTTTGAAAAAGCCACATAGTAAATATTTTTGTGGCCTGTGCTGCAGCTATTCAAGTGTTCTGTTGTAGCATGAAAGCTGCCATAGACAATATGTAAGTGGATGAATGTTGGCTGTGCTCCAATAAAACTGTATTTACTAAAAGCAGCAGGGGGCTGGATTTGGTCTGGGTGGTAATTTGCCAAACCCTGGCTCTATAGCCTAAATGTTTGTGTCCCATCAAATTCATATGTTGAAATCCTAACCCCCAAGGTGATGGTATCAGGAGATAGGGCCTTTGGAAGCTGATTAGGTCATGGAGATGGAGCCTTCATGAATGGGATTAGTGCCCTTATCAAAGAGGCCTGAGAGAGACCCCTTTTCCCTTTCAACATGGGAGGACACAGCAAGAAGGCACCACCCATGGCCAGAAAGCAGACCCTCACCAGAAATAAAATCTGCCTTGACCTTGGACTTCCCCAGCCTCTAGAATTTGGGAAATAAATTTCTGTTTTTCATAAGCCACTAATTTTTGAATTTTGTTATAGCAGCCCAAATGGACTAAGACACCTGTTCTAGGCATCCTACATCTATCGGTGCTAAATAAAATTATGTTTAGCACATTAATGGTCTAGCCAACTTGTTCTGGCCTCTTCTCTAGCAATAGATGGAGACAATATCTGCCTGTCTTAGTCTTGACTGTCTGCTAAAAAAATACTGTGAATAAGAACGTTCACTTCCCCAAATCAAGCAACTGTTGCACCTTAGTCCCTCCTATACTCAAACAGAGCCATGAAACATCATGTCAGGTAAGGAAAATGCACAATCTTCTTAGAACATAGGTCTGGCTCAACAGTTGCCTGCAACTTACAAGTCCAAGCAGAAACATTTTCCAAGAAAAGATCTGTATTTAAGCTAGTGGCACCTTCAGGTTTCTCCAAAAACACTGGGAGGAGGGTCTTAACTTTAGATTTATATGACTAAAGCCTCTCGAGAGAGTTCTTTTCAGAACACAAGCACCTTGTTTGCCCAGGGAAATTTACTTCTCTATGCCTGAGAGGTAGAAATGTGCTCACAACTTTGAAACGGCAGGTTTTCTGCCTTGTACTCATCAAGATTCCAAAATCAGTCTTAGGGCCCAGTGTCTGCCACCACCACCAATAGCACTATCTACCCCCCAACGCGCAGTGCCCAGGAATCACGGAATCATCTGACGAGCCCCGTGGCAGCCTGTGGGTGGACCCCTCACCTAGATCTGAGCCCAGGGAAGCTTTTCATGGCAGAAGTCACCAGAGCTAAGATCAGAGGTTGGGGAACAGTCAGGCATGCAGAGGGCCAGAGAAAGGAAGAAAAGTCCAGGCAGGGGAAACAGCATGTGCTGTTTCTCTCATAGGGGAGAAAAGGAATGCAGAACCTTCTAGAAACTGAAAAAGATTTAGTGAGGCTGGAAGGAGAAGCCCAAGGATGATCCTGGACAGGTAAGCAGAGTCCAGGTGGTGGTGACAATAGTTGGAAGGGGGTCTGTGAAGCATTTTAAGCACAGGGATCATGTTATCAGATTTGCCTCGTGGAAATAACGATGGTTAGGATTCAGAGCATTTTGCTCTGTGCCGTGAGCTTCCCACACCACACCCCAGTGACCCTCGTGAGCAGCCTGGCGTGATGACCAAGAGCACAGAACCTGGAGGCCGTTGCCTCGTCACGCACCCGCCATGGTCTCCACCCTCCAGGTTCTCCTCTGAATTCAGGCGTCAGACAAAAGCCTGCAGACCTCTGTGTAAAAAAAAAAAACAAAAAAACACCAAATAAATAACTGACCAGGAAAAAAAAAGCAATAACCAATATTCAGGAAATGCTCATTTCATGGCTAATTTCTTCAGACTCTGAATGTATCATTTTTGTGCAATTGCTGAAATGGACTCAATCAAATAATAAAGAGAATTTAGACACTGTAAAGAATAAAGAGTGGGATAATTAAGACACATTTATGAGCTCAGTGTGAGACAAAGAAATCAGCTCAAAGAAATCACCTTCTTCTTGAGAGGAAAAGAGAAAGAGAAGGTCGTCTTTTGTTTTCTCCCTTTTGCCTTTGAGATGTCAAATTTATTTTTTACATCTTAATTTTTCTGCTGATTTTTTGCTTGTTCTTGGAGGGCAGGAGGTGGGAAGGGCTTCTGCTCAAGTGCCCGAGTGTGGATTTGGTGAGTCCAGGGGAGCTGCAAAACAGTGGGGAATATTCTACCTCTCACAGGGAGGCTTCAAGCACAGACCGACAATGACCTCGACCGTGCATCTCCAATTTACGTTTTTCCTCTGAAATGTAATTAAAACAGGCCATTATCATCTTCAAAGAACAGTAAGAAGCATTTTTAAACTACCAGCAGGCAAGGAAGGGGTAGTTTGATGCCTTTCACACTTAGAGAGAGATTGGAGAGTGGAGAGGCATTTAAGATCCTCTAATTTCACAAATATTTCCTGGCCCTCTTCGCCTTGTCTCCCAGGAAACTCAGAGCTTAACCTGGTATTCAATCACTGTAAGTATGATTTTAAGATAGTAATTTTAATGGGAATTACTGTTTTTGACTTTCTGCCTCCATGTTTCATTTTTGATCTTCTGTGGTTTTAGTGTATGGT
>CM052437.1:9002879-9021356 GCA_028533085.1 Varecia variegata
GCGTGGTCAAGCTGGCTAAGATTAGAAGGGAATTATTTATAATTTTTAATTGAGCATTAATGTCAAAAGTATACTGATGCAAATGTAGAATTTGGTCCCCTGTGTTAAACAACAAAGTTTTCTGGGAGTATTGGACAGATCTTAATAGAAAATTGTGAAAGATTTTTCTTTACTTTTTAGATAATTGGCCTAGGAAACAAAGATTCTGTGTTTTCCATGAAATTTCCTATGCTTTATGTTGTCTTTATTAGTTTTTGATCACTTAAGAAAACTGACACTCTATTAAAAGAGCTAGGTTTTTTCTAAAACTATGTAACTTTCTGTATTTGCCTTTGAAGTCTTTCAATTATCACTCCGGTTAAATGAATGGCCTTTGCTACTGTTTGAATGGGTCCCTCAAGTTCATATGTTAGAAACTTAATCCCTAACACAACAGCATTTAAGAGGTGATTATGTCTGCCTTCATGAATGGATGGATGAATGCTGTTTTCACAGGAGTGGGTTTCTGATAAAAGGATAAGTTTGGTCCCCTTACCTCACCCCAACCCTCATGTGCTCTCTTGCCCTTCCACTTTCTACCATGGGATGATGCAGCAAGAAGGCTCTCGCCAGATGTGGGTCCCTTGAACTTGGACCTCCTTGCCTCTAGAATTATGAAAAATAAACCTCTGTTCTTTATAAATTACCCAGTCTCAGGTATTCTGTTATAGAAGCACAAAATAGACTAAGACATTTGTTATTTCACAGTGACTTGTGATCATATTTTGGTCAAGGGTTTTAAGCCCTTTATAGTTATGATAAACTTCCCAAAAGCAAATTCTAAATTAAGTCCTTTTCTTTATCTTAAATTAATTTTGGGATTTTCCATATGGGCTTTGGAACATCTCAAAAGGTTATCTCTCCTTACATAAAGAGATATTAATATATTAAACTAATTGGCTTATTTGATATATTAAATTACATGGGAAGTATTGTCAAGTAATAAGTAATGCTAAAACTTCCTTTGAGTTTTATGTGTATGAATGTGTTAATTAATATGTATTCTAGAAGCTGTACGAAATTCCTAGAAATTTGATCAGACCATTGGACTGGGTAAGAATTCCCAGAATTCTACTGAAGAAACTGATTGTTTCATAAACCTGCTAACCTGATATCAAGCAGAACAAGAATAAATTGAATACCAAAACAATGCTATGGTAGATTTTCATGCTAAGTCAGTAAGCACTGTAATTATTAAGATATACAATTTGAATGAAATATTTAAGATTAATCCAAGTAAATTACCTATGATAACCTATTGATAAACAGTGCTATGCACCTAAATTGGAGAAACAAAACTGGTGTTTAGGAGTATGCAAACTAATGTTATGAGTAGATTCATGGAGAGCCAGACAACCACCAGGTCCTTCCTGAGTCTTAAAGCTTCCATTATTATTACCAAGACTTCTCTCTTCTGTCGTCATGAGACCATTGTCCCCTTCCTCTTTTTCCTGTGTTTCTTTTCTATTTATATGTAGCAGGATAATGCAATAATTAAGAATTCATAATCAATAGCTTCCACAGGGAACTTAACTAAATATTGAATATGTCATGTTAAACTTAAATCCTTACATGTTCTTAGAGGTTCTCTGGTTCACCCTGTAAAAAATTTCACTGATATTCCAAGCACGACTATGTTCAAATCGTATATCTGGTCCTTTCTATAGGATTAGGTTCTTAGATTCATGAAATTAGAGCCTTGTTTAGATCTAAGCATAGGCAACCCTATAGCAAGGGTTTTGAAGTTAAATTAGGCCAGCAATTGAATATGAAAACCAAAATATAATTCAAAGATAATTGAACAGTTTTTAGGCAAATGTATAACCCTAAATTTTTAATTGTCAGCATCTTCCAACCATGCAATGATTCAATAATGTAGCCATAGACACATACTACTAGTGCTTCCCCACTGGTGATGCCTAAAGCACAAGGCATTCCACGGGGAATTGTCTGTTGTGCCCTTCCAGGATGTATTTTTATCTGTGGAGGATTTAATAATCAGTCATATGTATGGGCAACTCCATGTCTCAGTAAGTGGAAAATAAGGGGCCAATGTGGATTAGGAATTCTAATAGTACCACTGTCACCCCATGAGCAATTGGAAACTGAACATTGGTCTACAGCTCTTAAACTGCACTACAGAATAAAGGGAATTTTCCAACAGGCACAAATCCCTCTAAATGGGCATCTTTGGGTAGAATGCTCCTTCCCTGGCTTGGCATAAGTGCAAATGAAGTTATGATTAGAAATCTGTCTCAGACATTAGCCACTATAGCTAACTCTACTGAAAAAGCTGCAGTTGCCCAGCAGATTTCTTTAAATTCTCTTACTAAAGTTCTTTTAGACAACATGATGGCTTTGGACTATCTGTTGGATGAACTGGAGTTTGGGAGGGGGACAGTGTGTGTGACAGCTAACACCTCCTGCTGAACTTAGATAATATATCTGATTTGACTGAAATTCAGTTGTAAGAAATCAACAAACAATCTACTTGCCTAAAATAAGTAGATTCCTCTTCTGGCTCATTTTTTATATACTTGATTTTGATTATTAGTTTGATTCACTGGGGCTCCTGTTGAGGAGGTTACTTCAGTCTCTTAGTATTATTTTCCTGATAGCCATTGTAATAGTCTCCCTGGTGCACCGTGTCCTCTCAAGAGGCTTAAATGCTCTTATGCAGCCATATGTTATATATCAAATGGTCTCACTACAGTTAGAATAACAAAAACATGGAGAGAACATAAAGAAATATTCAGATGACCTGATGTCAAGAACTGTAAATTCCATAATGAGACCAAACAAGTCCATTATGATGGTGACAGTGAGTAGTGTCAATGCTCAAGTTGTTGGTCAATCTTTCAAAATTGAGAGTCTGATCAAAAAGGGGGAATTGTGAAATTAAATTTGGCCTAAAGCTGCCTCTATACTTTGAGCTCCTGAGCAGCAAACTGCAACCTAACTAAGAATATATTCTTGTAACAAGTAGCTGAGCCTCAGCCAAGTGCAGTAGCTGAGCTCCAGCCCATCAGAGGATGCCAACTGTTCAGATCCTGTCCATACAAGGCAAATACCAAGTTGCAACCAGTCAAGCTGTTTCTGTATCTCACTTCCTTTTTCTGTCTGTAAATGCTGCCTGCCCATGTTATTGAGTGGAGCTTGCGGAACCTCTCTGGTTCCGAGTGCTACCCGATTCATGAATTATTCTTTGTTCAAATAAATTCTGGTAAATTTACTTTATCTGCAGTTTTTCTTCAACACTTATAACTATACACTGCCTGCTTTAGTCAGTAACAAAAGGGCCTGTCAGTTCTATTTGTAGCAAGAAAAGGGTTTTCTTCCAAACAGGGAGCCAGTCTATATACAGCTGATATATGATCGGTATACAGGTGAGGGTTTCACATGGAATGGAACACATCTCCCTTCACTTCCGACTTCCTCCTCCAATAAGAATAGTCTTCACAGAAGCAAAGGCAGACAGGAAAACAGATAACCAGGATTGAGGTCCATGGAAAGACAGGAGAGAATGCAAGAGACACAATCCGTTAATGAATAGTTTCTAGGCTCACACAGGTTATACACCAAGATACTGAAGGAAATTTCCAGAGTTTCCAGAGCCCCTTTTGGTAAGAAAAATGGAGAATGATTTACAGAAGTGGTGGTGGGCAGAAATTCAGACACTGCAGCTTGATGTCAATTCCTGGCAAAAACTTACCAATGATGATTAGCCAGATGGTACATGAGTATGTGCAGTGATGCAGAAGTTGCCTAATTCTAATTCACCTTAGAAATGTGCTACAGGCAGATAAATACTACTTTTTAGTAAGATGTGGCAGGATGAGCTGCATGATATGGTTTGAGGTGGATGTTTAGAATGTGGTGCTGCCAGCTTAGAAAACTGCTCATGGAAAAGCAGATACACTCTGCATGGCCCCTGGAGAGAGAACAAAGTCCCAACGAGTGGGTATTGTATGGAGAAAGAGTTTATCTTAATTTTCAATCAGAGCTGTTCAATGATGCAATGAGACTCTCTAAGAGTGAGCTCTACATCACTAGAAGTATTCAAATAACATTAGCATTAACATCCACTAGCATTGCTCTAGAAGTGAACACAATGTTGTGAAGTAAGTTGGACCAGTTCCTTCCAGGTTAAGATTTTAGAATCATGTTATTCACATAAAGGGGTGTAGGCTCTGGAATCAGGCTTCATGCTCTTCCCTGGTGGAAAGGTCTAGAGTAAAGTGAGAAGAGCCAAAATCAAGGATCTACTTCACCACTTATCACCTGCATGACCTTGGGAAATTCACTTATGTCTCTAAATCTTGGCTGCCTTCTATGTAAAATGAAGATAATTCTTTACAGGAATGTTGTGAGTTACAGGAACCTTGTAAGTAATAAATTAAATGAGATAGTGTCCATAAAAGCATTTTATAAACTAAAAAGTGCTGTACTAATGTGTGTTATCATTAAGATTTTAGGAGCTTGGAAATAAAGGGCTCTTGAGGCAAGCAGCATTTTGTACAGACTGCATTATTCGATGCTGGCACTCTGAAGCCTGGATAGAAATAAAGTGCTGCGAAGCATATCATGCCAGCTCTGGCACGCAGGGCATAGATTATTACTCAAACTCCTCATTCAGTCATAATGATTATTTTAAAGCATCAAGGCTGGGCTAGTGTATCTGCTTGGAAGTTGGCATATTTTATTTTGGTTTAATCCAAGTTTGAAAACTGATATATTGGGTACTGTCTAGGTCCAGAGACAGTCAATGAAATTCCCCATCTAATTAAAGAAGTTGACAGATGGAAATGAGTTTCATTAGATTATATCCCCAACTCACAGCTGGACTTGGAGCAAGGTCGCTGGGGCTGCTCTTCGGGGGCCTCGGTGGGGAGAATGACGCCGCAGCAGACAGGGCTGTTTTCCTCTCTGCTCCTCTCGGGGGCTGCATACAAGTCAGTGGTTTGAGCTTCTTAGCTGTGACTTCTGCCTCATTGCTCTGCAGAGAGTTCTAGCTGAAAAATGTCATTCCTGTGTGTCTGGGGGCATGAATTCATTTATTCGCATTTGCTGTGTACCTTCCACTTTCTTGCATGATTCAATTCGGCAAGACTTTGTTGAGTAACTTCTCTATGCAGCAAGCCTTTGGAGCTGGGCCCAGCCCTGCTTTGCCACAAGAGCTGTTCACGTTTCCACCCTAAAAGCTACCACAACCCCAGTCACCAAGCTGGCCCTGCATTTCTTACCGTCGGTGCCTCAGGCTCTAGCGCTACAACTATGGGAATTTTGAGTGTGAGGGGTTCAAGAGTCTCAGACGTGGGGCTATAGGAGAATTTTCCAATGACCCAACCTCTCCAGCGATGACGCAGGGACAACATAGAAGCGGAGGCTGCTCCCTTGACCCTCAGGGCTCCCTACACTAAGAGGATAGTGGAAGCTGGTGATTCCTAAAGACTTTTTCAGTGCTCTACAATTTTACCAGTTTGCTGATGAAGAGTAATTGCATTTATAAAATGGTAGAATACCACCCAGCAAAAAAGCACCAGCCTTGGGGCTCTGTCACTTAACTAGTTGAATGTCCTTAGCAAGTCCCTTAGTATCTCTGATACTCTATCTTCTACTTATAAATAAGGATAAAAATCTTTACCTCCCATAATTGATTGCAGTTCTAGAGAAAAATATGTATGACAAGCCCCTAACAGCTTGACTGGCACATAGTAGGGATTCAATAAATCTTTCCTAGCTCCCTTTTTTTGTTTCAAGAAAGTGAAGACTCACATATCAGAAGGCGTGACAGGTAACGTGCTGGGGAAAGGAGAGCACAAAGAACCTAAGTGAAGTGAGAGAGGTTCTGGTTTCCATCTAAGTCAACTAAGTGGAAGTTTCCAAGACCACTACCCTTGCAGCTGAGGACACCTACCTCCCCAGCTCTGCCCTTCCTCCCCCTGGGAGCTGGTGTCATTTTCCCGCAGCTTAGGGGAGGATCGGGACTTCCCTCTTCTGCATTTGAGAGCATATGCTGTCCTGCCAGGGCTCCAGAAAGCAGAGCCACCAACTTCTGAGCCAAGCCACATTCTGGACATTGCATTTCATGGCACCATATTCACAGGGCTCTGCATTTCTAGACGTAGTAAATCTTCTTCCTCTTCCTGCAGAAGTCATTGCCATACATGCATAAAACTGTTGAAAAGTTTCAGCCCGTTTCTCCGTTCCCTTTCCACTGCGTAAGCATTCCTACAGAGCCCGCTCGGTCGCCCAGATGGTCTACGAGAAGAAATCAACAACTCATCACCGGGTATTTCTCGGTGCCAAGACACACAGAAGGTTTATGTTTCACAATGGAAAGGTAAGTATTTCGAACAAGATAGAACCAGGGTTATAAAAGCTCCTTTTATTTCATACTCTTTTTCACAGTGGTGGGTTTTATTCTGAATCTCACTAGGCACTTGACAGGCATAAAAAGCAACCATTTCCTGCCCTAAAAATGTTGCTTTCTGAGGTTTTTTTGGTCATTGTTTCCTTGAACGGAGCCAGCCTCAGTAAGAGAACACTGTTCTCCACGGGAAGGCAACATGACATTGTTTTTGCACTGCAAAGAGGAACAGCAGCTCTGTGGGGTCCCAGACTCCACCATCCTGGGTCTCTTCCTAAAAGCAGGTGGGAGCTGGGACCTCTCTGAGAGGGCAGGGGGATGGTGCTCAGGCATAGGGGTGTGGGCTGGCTTCACGAACTTTGTTTCTGTTCTTTGATTGCCTGTGTGGAAAGCCGTCTTAGTCCGTTCAGGCTGCTATAACACAATATCTGAGAATGGGTAATTTATAAACACAGAATTTATTGTTCACATTTCGGATACTGGGAAGTCCAATATCAAGGCAGCAGCAGATTTGGTGTCTGGTGAGAGCCTGTTCCTCATAGATGGTGCCTTCTTGCTGTGTCCTCACATGGCAGGGAGGGTGAGAAAGCCTCTTTAAGCCGGTTTAAAACGGCACTAATCCCATTCACGAGGGCTCCACCCCCATGACCTAATCACCTCCCAAAGTCCCCACTTCCTAACACCACCATCTTAAGGGTTAGGTTTCAACATTTGACCATGGGGTGGGGACACAGACATTCAGACCACAGTGAAAGCTAACCTGGCCTGTGCAACTGAGTTCAAGTCTACACTCTGTGGCTGTCTTTCTATGCACAGGCTCTGTGTGAGGCACAAACTTTACTGAACATAATTTTTGGTGCCTTCATGTCTTGAATCTAGCCACTTATGTCACCCTCAAAAAGGTTCTTACTCAGTGTTTCTTAACCTTTTGGGATTTTTAAGAATCCAGAGAAAGCCATGAGCATCCTCCCTCTACTCTCTCTCTCTTTCTCTATCTCTCTGTGTCTTTCTCTTTCGTGTGTACACACACACACACACACGCACACACACACACACGCACACCATATGTGGAATAATTTTGCATGAAATTTCATGGATTTCTTGGACCACACAAAACCCATCCATGCAAGCCAGGGAGTCAGTGGATCCCCTAGTTAAGAACTTTGCTCTAATTTGTACTCAACCTGGAAAATCACATCCAAAGGCATCTTTCCCCCAAGTGCAAGCTGTCTGAGGGGCAAGTCTGTATTATCCTCATGTCTCTATCCCCAACAGCCACCACCTGGGGCCGAGTGGCAATGAGAGACAGACTCCAAGTGCAAGTCAGCATGTGCCCTAGCACCTACCAGACGACTTTGCTTTAATTTATTAACTGTCAAAGATTCTAGCCACTGAATAAAGAGTGCAGAATTATAGCGCAACTTAAGAGGAAGCCTCATTCTCATCCCTCCAATCCAGAAGAGGCCTCACAAATACAATCCAGTCACGGCACTGCCTGGCTCAGAACCTTCTGCAGCTCCTAGCACCTGCTCGGAGCCATCTGCACAGCAGGATGCCCCTACCCAGCCTCTGCTTACTGGACCACCCTGTCACTGCCCAGAGTCTCCCTCCAGTAAGTCTTAAGATACCAACCAGCACAAGCTGAACTGGCCATGAAAGGCAGGTGCCTTTTTTTTCTATCAAAAGCAAAGTATTTCAATACTTCATAGAAAGCTACATCAAGCTGTTCTCGTCCTAGAGAGAAGGGGCGGTCTGCAAGTGTCCCCTGGAAAAGTCAAGGTCCTGTCCTAAGAACTGAGGGAGGGGGAGGACCGTGGAACATAATGGAAAAGAGGAAGGATCTGGAATAGAAATGCCCGGTTCCCATCCCCAGCTGTGCTGCTTAGGAACTAGGTGGCCCTGGGTGTGTCACTTAACTTCTCTTACCTTTGTGTCCTCATCTGTAAAATGAGGATAATAGTTTTTACCTCACATTATTGTTTTGAAAATCCAAGGCTGAGCGTGTGACTTGTACACTGTAAAGTGTGTTTACAAGAGGAATATGAATAATCCTACCACTAGTCCTGAGCTCCGGCCACTGTGCACACCCAGGGAGGGTGGGGACAGTGCCGGTGGGGAGCCAGGGGCCTGTCTGGACCTTGCAGCTCCCTTGCCCTGCACGTCCACCCCATGAGCTGAGAGGCTAGAGCAACAGCACTGATTCCAATGACCTTGTTCCCACGGGATGGACCAGCTCAAGGCCTCCTGGACCAGGAGTCCCAAACTGAGCCAGCAATTCCCTTTTCTGGTAAATTCTCTGGGCTCCACAGCTCCCCGCCCCTCCATGAGCAGACAGTGGGAGCTAACAAGCCTGGGGCGGAGGGGAGCAGGCTGCAGGATCCCGTTGCCATGGCAACTCCTGCAGGTGTTCCTGAAAGGAAGGATGAGGCCAAGGGATTGGGGTTGCTTTTCTCTCCTTTTCTGCAAGTCTGAAAGTGAGAGAGGGCGCAGGGTGAGAGGAGCCTCCAGATGCCAGCAGACACAAGGCCCTTGCCTGGGGTTACACGGCGAGTAAATGGCAGAGCTGAGACGGCCACCCGAATCTGTTCTTCCTCCCACACCGGGCTGCTACTCAGCAAATATCAGAGCTTGGGGAAATTGTGGCTTTGCTGCACCAGCCTCCACACCCCTTCCCTGGGCTTCCAGTGACCTGTTTCCTATCGTTACCCAAAGGGGACCCCAATCAGGGCAGCTTCCAAGCCCGGTCCCCCAGTGCACCCTGCTGCTTCTGGCAGCAGAGCCTGCCTCCCTCAGCACTGCACACGCAGCCAGAGTCAGTCCCGGGGACTCACCAGTGGAGTGGCAGGAGAGGACCCCTTTCCTCTTCCGTGGCTGAGTCATGAAGATGCAGCCCCAGGCTCCAAGTGGCCGTGTGCCCTGCTCCATGGAGAAGGCCCATCTGTAGGGGTGAGAGTGCAGCCAGCGGCAGAGAAACAGAGGCGATGGGTAAAGAGTACAAGCCAGACTGGGGAGGGCATCTGAAGCCCCTGATCCTGTGTTCCCAGAGGCCCCTTGCACCCTGCCCTTGTGTGGTTGGTTATGGGAGTAAACAATTGTCCCTTCCATTGTTGTCCTCTGTCCACAGCACCCTCATTCCTCCACCTCCCGCAGCGTCTAAGGCTTGGTGTAGTGGCAATCACTGCCCTCCTCTCAGGAGACCTGCCATCCCTTTGCTCTTAGGACTTGAAAGCCTCCACTCTTCGGCAGAGACAACGGAAAGGCATCAGGAACAAGTGGGGAGGAATTTGGGCATGATGGCAGGAATGGGGGCTGCCTTTCCAGATCCCTAAAACACACTCCACTGGCAGCCGTGCACCTGTGTGGACTACTAGAGGCAGCACGACCTCTGGAACGTGGGAGTTAGACTTAGGTGCAGAGAGCTCTACAAATTACAGGCTGGGTCATTTAAACTCGCTGTGCCTCAGATTCCTCATCTGTACGTCGGGGACTAATAACACCTGCCTCACAGGGTTGTTATAAGAATTAAATGAGATAATGCATAGAGTTCCAGGAAAGATGGTAGTTTTTGCAGGGCGAGTATAGGTGTCTGACTCTCAGCCCGCCCTAGGCACCAAGAGTAACGAAGGAGGGGAGTCCTCCCTGAGGTCTCACACCCAGGAAGGCGCTGTCTACCTTTTGCAGACTTGGAGGAGCAGAGGCTTGTTACAGAGCAGGTGGGACAGGATTGAAGGAACGTGCTAAAGATTGACTTGCAACTCGCCCCCGAGAATTGAGTGCAGTATCCCAGGGGTCCCAGGGAATAGCGGAGGATCCTGGCAATCGCACTCACCCTTCTGATTTGCAACACTGAGCACTGGAGGTGAGGCAGGGCAGTGGGGGAAGGCTTCGTATCAGCAGATCCATAACTGTGGACTCGGCCGTGGAAGGAGGTGCTCTCGGCCACCGCGGGGACAAACAGCAGAAGCCAGAAGTTAATATCAAAAGTCTACATCAGTCACAAAAACAAAGCTCCCAGGTAACTGTTTCAAAATGTGCAACTGCAGGGTGTCAGAAATTAATGGTAATGGGAATATGACAAATCAAAATTCACAAGAAACCAAAGGTGACCTTTCGAGTGACAAAAAAAAAAAAAAAAAAAAAAAAAATTCCTGACAAACCTGTCTGCCTCAAAAAAAGAAAATTCTAACATACAAAATAAGAAATGCTACATCATATACAACTTAAATACAGAGATTAAAACATAAAGAGGAATGCCTTTTTATAATTCTATCCTAATTTTTTAAACCTGAAGAAATGAAAGATTTTTTAAGAAAAATACTGATCATCCCAATTGAGTGAAGTAGAAAATCTGAACAGTTACCATGAAAAAATAAAAATAGAAAAGTTGTCAAAGAATTAACTCCATTAGATACTGAGTCAAAATGGTTTTGCGTGAGTTATTTCAAAATGCAGATAATACTCATACTAGAGTAACTATTTTAAAGCATTGAAAAATGCTTTTCCGTTATAAAGAGCTAGATTTAGCTATCTAAAATCTCGGAACTTGATAAAGAGAGCATGTATGTGCACACTCACTACAGCCTGTCTCACCTATTACAAAAAAATGTAAACTTTAAAATAAAATACTGTGGTTATCTCCAGTGGCACATTAAACAAATGATTCACCAAAATCCCCTATATCTTACTTGAGAGATGCAAAAATTTGAGACTATGTAAGAAATGCAAATCTTAATAGAGTTATTAGTTTAATTCATCCCAATTGGTCAAAAAAGAAAATTAATAAGATTATCCCATTAAAAGTATAGATGAAATTCAACATACAACCATTTCTGATTTAATAAAACAAAACAACTTTAATTTTTTTTAAAGCCCTCTTCTAGGAATAGTATTCCTCAACATGATGGAGGAAACAACCAAACTCTCTCCCAAGCCAATGGCCAGTCTGTTCGCCAGGCTCACAAGAATGTTTGGCACTCAGATCTCGAATGTTAGTCCAGTTCCCTCATTCTTCTTCTCTCACCATCACCCACTCTACTCCTTTGAGTCCATCCTTTTGCCCCTCTAACTTGGGACAGGTCTGCAAGTCATAGCCTGCCTTTCCAAGGGAGTCTCGAAGACCTGGGTTTGCAGCAGCAGCCACCCTGAAGAATCTGCCAAAGGTGCTTGAACCATAGCAGCTGCCACACCCTAGGTTTGCCTTCCCAGGGTTTCCATTCAAGGTGGAAACTGCTGCTGCTAATGCGCTGAGAGTTCACCAGCTCAGCTCTCTTTTTGTGGAGTTAATCATGGCTTTAATCATTGATCGTGGCTGGAGCCCATACTCTTCAGAGGCCAGGATGTTTCCCCTTGCAGAGCTTGTCATAGAACAACCCTACATTTTGGAACAGATGAAGATTGTAAACAACAAGATGTTATGATGCTGACCACTGCTCAAAAAATGCACGTCCAGTATATATATTATATATAAAATATATATTAAGCTATTTATATTATATATAATATTAAGAATTATATATATTATATATATAATAGAATAACATTCAGACTTAAAAATGAGGGAAATCTTGTCACATGCTACAACATGGATGAACCTTGAGGACACTATGCTAAGTGTGTCCAAACACAAAATGTCAAACACTGTGTGATCCGCTGATTCCACTTATGTGAGGCACCTGGAGTAGTCCGATTCATATAGACAGACAGTAGAATGGTGGTTGCCAGGGTGCGTTGGGGGAGAGAACGGGGAGTTGTTTAATGGGTACAGAGTTTCAGTTTTGCAAGATGAAAAACTTCTGGAGATTGGTTGCACACCAATGTGAATATACTTAACAGTACTGAACTGTGCACTAAGAAAGGGTTACGATGGTAAATTTTATGTTGTGCATTTTTTGCCACAATTACACATGGACACACACACACATACACACACACTGCTTGGGATTTGGAAATAGACTAGTAGGGGTTTGAGTCTGAGAGACCACAGGTTCAAATCTCAGTTCTGCCACCTACTGGCGATGTGATTTGGAGATATTGTTTGACCCCTGTGAGTTTCACACAATGCTCTAAGAAATGCATTTTTGAAAATCTAGCAATAAGGTTATTGTGATGATTACCTATAAAAAATGTTGCACGTTACATAAAACGTAGCCACCAATCCATGCAGGATATAAAAGGCTTTGATTATCATGCTAAGGAGCTTATCATATAGACCACGGAGAGCCATTAAAGGGCTTTACGTTGAGGGATGAGAAAATTAGATATCCACTTTAAAAAGACAGCTCTGGTGGTTGCAGGGAGCAGGCCATGGTGTAGAGAGACTCAGGGTAAGGAGACCAGATAGAAAGTGTGGGATCCAGGTGAAGATGGCGCCTCAGTTTCTACCATACTAGAGAGAGCAGCTTAAAGCAGCCTTCAGGGAGAAAGGACTTGGCCCGACACATTGAGGGTGGCAGGTGATGAGAGGCAGGGCTCAGTGATGCTCAAGTGAGATCCGCTGCAAATGAACACACCTGTGGAACACAGCGGGGAGGCTTGCAGGACACCCCGTGGCTGGGAGGAGATACATCTCAGCTCATGGAAGACGGAACTTTCACACAACTAAAGCTGCCATCCCTGTAACAAGCTGCTTTGTCAGACAACCTGCATGCAGATGCTGGAGAACCTGCCAGAGCAACTGAGGCAAGGGGTTCCAAGGGGGCGGGCTGGGGTGGGGGTGAAAAGATTAAATTGTAGCACACTGATTCAGCGTTGACAGACGTTTGTTAGTATTGGGAAAACTGGAATTTCTACCAATCATGTGAGGTCACCTGGAATTAGGAGGTCTTTTTTTTCTAAATGGAAACATCCCTTCTCCAGGTCAAGATGATAAAACTTCCACTTTAATAAGAAGTTAACATGAAAAGGTTAAGAGGACTCCTGTTTTGCCTAACAGATCCTGGATATATTTTGTATTATCTGTTCTACACAAGAAGACAATGGGTTGCTGACCCTCTGGCTGGGATCATTTCTCCTTTATCAAAGTGCATAGTCATGAAGACAGCAGGGCACATAAAGCCAGAAATCTCAAGGAGTGTAAAGTTGTGCAAAGGTTGGGCTTTGGAATCAGATTGACGTGAGTTCAAATCCCGACTCTCCCTGTTAGGGAGACCTTAGGCAAGTTCATCAACCCCTCTGAGTTGGTTTTCTCATAAATAAGTGGGGGGCACTATCTACTTTCCTTGCTCAAGTGGGTGATGGCTGTAGACGTATATAAGAGACCTTGCACACATGTAGTTGCTCAATATGTGGACCTTGTATTATTTTTATTGCTAGTACTAGCAAAGAGCAAAATGTCCTCTGGTTAATGCAAAGGAGTTGTAAAAAATGAGCTGCAAGTGAATTTACCAAATGACAGGAGGATGCCTGTTCCTGTCTCCTGGGAAAAAGTGAGTTGTAAATAGTAGGACTAACTTGGACAAAGGGAGATGAAGAAAGTCGGCATGGTAGGGAGAACTCTGAGACCGTAGACAGTGCTGTTGAAGAGATTTCAAGCATCCAGAAGAGAAAGTTCGTCGTCCCTTTTCTAAGGGAGAATCTGGTTGAGTTTGTGGGACACTTCTGTCCCAGCCACAGGGCAGCTTCTATACCGAGCCTGGGCCATTTAACCCCTGACCTGCTGCTCTGCCACGAGGTGGAGGAATTTGAAGGGGCTCAAATTCAGCTCAGCCATGCAGCTTTTTGGAGGCATTGGGATGTCTAAGTCCTCTGGTTTGCAAACCAAGTGGCTGCCTTCCTCCCAGAAAGCCAGAGCTCACTTAGGCAGCTCAGGCACAGTGGAGAGTCCTTGACAGAACACCAAAAGAAAGATAAACAGAGCACTAGAGGGAGATGAGGGACGGATGTCACCTTAGGATTTTAGAGTCTACTTTCTGGCCACACCAAGTGCAGACAATCTGCCTTCTCCCTGCTTCCCGGCCCCCTTACCCTGAGGCGCCCCCTTCACCTCCCTCTGGCACTGGAGGGACCATGTCCCTACTGAATTGGAGCCTCACAACAATGGAGAGGTGTGGACAGAAAACAGATACAGAGAAAGCCAAGAGACGAAATGGCCCAAGGTCATAAATTGGCCAGGCCAGCTCTCCAACCCAGATCCCTGACTCCAATCCAATGTTTTCTCTTAAACAGAGCTGCCTCAACAGCAGTCATGTTGCCAAGGCAACACAAATTCCAGTGACTTGGCTAATAGTGAAAAGTCCAATCTGTCCCCTTGCCATTGGCTCTTAAGCATCAGGGTAACCGCCAGCTTTGGAACTCCTCAGGGTCATCTGAATCACACATCGTATGGCTTCCCTCACTACCTGACCATTGCAGACGGCTCTGGTTTCTCAACTGTGTGCCCGGAGGCAGTCTTCCAGAACTCTGACGGCCACTGCAGAGGAGAAACTCACACTCCAGTAGTCTAACACCAGCATCAAAGTCAGAGCTATTTTTCATTTTACCAGCAATAGTTTAATGTGCATGATTCTGGCTCACAGCTGTGAGAAGGTTGCAACACTAAAGTTCTCAAGTTTGCAGTTGTAGTCTCAAGTCTAAGAACTCTAGGTTCATTAGAATAATAGGAAACCAAGCCTCCTTTTTCTTATCTACAACTGCTGGCGGAGAGAAAACCTACACCACGGGTACTCAAACAAGAAGCTTCCTTTTCTTCCTTTCAAGCCCTGGAATACCCATTAGTCTACTTTCCTATTTTCTCATTGTATAAACCATCTTTAGTTTATAATGAGTTTGGAGTTATTAAGAAGATACTGAATCCCCAGCTGTTGGAGCTAAATTAGAGTACGGAGCCGCTGCGTTTACAGTTAACTGGAGAAAAATGCAGGCTCTCTCCAAAGAACAGGGCGAACTTGCATTTGAATGCTCTCCTGCTACATTTATCATAATGAGTTTTCTTTCCAAAAAGATAAGACCCAGTTTTCACGGTGAGGGGGAAACTTAACATATCCTGTACTACCAGGCTGCCGCTATCGGGCCCAGGAAACTGAGCCGACTCAGGGAAACAACCTCAACTCCAGATCTAAATTTAGCTGCAGGTTAAATAAGCAATGCACACTTTTCATTTCTTTTTAAAATTGGATCCCTTCTTTTCAAAGCCAGCTCCTGCACACCCTCGTGCATGAGAACCGGGGAGAGAGAACTGCAGTTGACATTCACTTCCAGACCCAAGGACTCCAGCGTCCTCCTTTCTCAGCAAACTTTTCCCTAGTGGGCCTGGTAGGGAGAACAGGGACCACGTCTGGATCCTTGAAAGGCGAGTGGCAGAGACACGGCCTGACTGGTTGTGGCTCAGCATCACTTGCCCCCACCCCACACTCGACTTAACTGGTTGGGGTGGCAGTAGGGGTGAGGGACTCGGGCATCTGCTGTTCTGGATTCTCCTCAGGTGATTCTAATATGCAGTCATGATTGCTAACCGCTGGTCCAGATGGCCTTCAAGTGGATACCAACGCTTTAGAAGGCTTTGACCTTCCATATTTTAAAAGCAAAGTGATGCCAAAGTAACAATAATACAGAGAAAGTTAAGGGTGGCCACATCTATATACACCTCTGGGAAGTCTAGGGTACTAGGGAAGGTTTGAATGAAGGCTCCTAGGTATTCTGTGGGGAATGGGGGAGTCTGGACATTTCAGTATTACAACTCGTGAAGAGAGAGATGCGGAGTGTTCCGCCCTTGGGAAGGCTGGGACTTCAGCAGCTGGAAAGAGTCAGGGGACATGTCATGGCCCCCCACGTGCCACGATATGATCAGTTCATGAATGGAAGGCAGGGATGGAAAATGGAGCAGAGTGCCATCCAACTGCCCCCAGGGAGGCTCGCCAGGTTCCCAAGCAGACGGACCTAGAAGCACCATGATGCTGAAGTTAACACAGCACTGTGGCCAAGGGCTAGGTTCTGAGTTTGCATCATGCTTCCATTACTTACTAGCTTTGTGACTTTGAGCAAATTACTTATTACCCATTAGTAACTTAGTAAGGCATTATTACCCCTATTAATGGATGAAAAAACTGAGGCTCAGAGAGATGAAGCCTCACGGTGTTCACACCTAGGCGATTTGATACCAAGGGCTCCCTCTTTACACTGGCTCACCCCTGGGTCCCTTTCCCAGGAAGCAAAGCTACGGAACCTGAGTGTGAGTGAGGGCCAGCAAAGCCCTTTCTTATTCTGATTTGTTTTCAAAGAGAAAGGTTTGGGATAACTGATAGGAATTTTTTACAATAAGAAAGACAACACATTTTCTTACTTCATCTAGCATTTACGGTTAACATTCGAAACACCAACATAAAGATTAACTAATATTTTAAAGTGTTTATGCAATTGGTATGAATCTTGAGTGAATTCCTTGTGTTTTGCTCTTTCTTGCTCTTTTTCCCCCATAGAAACTGCTCAGACCTTGCAAATTTGGCTTCTGGTCATGGAGGACACGAGTCAGTCAAAGCAACGTCACTTACCCGGAGGGAGGGAGTCCCTTCCTCATAAGCATCGTGGAGTCGGGGCTGGGAGCTCGGAGAACCACGATTCGCCATTGACCCTGAGCAGGTCACTTTTGCCCTCCTGGCTCAGTTTACAGATCTATAAACTTCAGGTGTTACTCGAGCTGATTTCTAAGACTATAACACTGCAATTTGAAGAAGAAGCTCCCTAGAGGGATTCTGTTAAAACAGACCGTTATCTCAAAGCATTACTCACTTTATGTCTTTGCCCATCTGAGATGACGGATGTTAGCTGTAAGGGTAGAGAAAACCCAAGTTCCAGGAAGGGGTGCCTCCTAGGAGTGGCCTGGTCCACGCCATCAGGTCAGCTGCTGCCATCAGAGTTCTAGGAAGGCTTTTTGGCCTTGTGGGTCTGTCTGGACAGACGTTACCTAATTTAGGAGAAATATGCTGCCCCCTTTCCTCTGAAGTATGCCAGAGGCTTGTGCAAGCCACTCCCAAATTCCAGATGCTGCTGAAGATTTGGGCAAAGAACTCAATCCTGGGTAGATGACTAGTCGACAGTCAGGGGAGTGAGCTATTATGCAGTAAATCGCCTCCAGAGATGAACAAAACTTCGGCAGAGGACTGCAGCTGCATCTAGAAGCGCAGAAATGTGGTGAAGCTGATGATGATGATGGTGATGACAGACTGTAAGGTAAAGCGATATTATTCTTAGTGGACCCAACCAGGTGAGTGTCTGGCACTGGTGGGAGAGGGGGGATGTGGAGATGAGGCTGCCCAGTATGCTGCGTGTCAGAGACCCGCAGGGACCCATGTCACATTCAGCCTGCCAGCTTTGACAGAGCAATGTGGAAACTGATCAGAGGTAGCCTTCTCTCCATGGAACCCCACTATAGATTTTATGGACATGCAAATGTGTCAATCTTAATATGTTGATGCTGATAAACTGTGGAGGCCTCTAACAACCATCATGTCTTGGTACTGATCATCTGGCTATGGCCTTAGAGTCACAGTCCATATTCTGAGCCACTAGTGAGGGGGAAGGAGAGTTAGTATTTCTTGGGCCCCTCCCTACTATGTATCTGACAGAGCTTGACATACAACCTCACATATACACTATATACACTCAACAACCTTCTAGACAGATAATATAACCCTTATCTTTATACATGGTAGCCTGAGCTTCAGAGAGGTGGGACAATGTGCCCAAGGAGACGTGAATCCAGGCCCCCCTTCCCTCCCTCCTGTGACCCCTGCCCCGGCCGGTGGCCTTTCCACACACGCTCTCCCTTCCAGTGCAGCCCTGCCCCCCACCACGTCTCCTGTTCTGAACTGCAGTTTCAAACACCTTATTAATTGTATTCTATCCAGAAAAGGCAGGTTAAAGGAAAGGGGTGAGGGGGAGTCTCTTAGTCAATAAGAAAGAATTATGTTAACTAGTTGGTATAAAATAGGAAAAAAAAGTTCAAAAAATGGCAGCTTGCTCATCATTTACATACAGCTTTATTAGCGATTTGCTGGAACCACTGAGAACAACTGCAGGCACACGTGCTGCTTTGGGAACAGCATGCAGCTCCGATGCTCTTTTCCACCAAGGAG
>CM052437.1:9021456-9078713 GCA_028533085.1 Varecia variegata
TTCAGGAAATGAGACAGGCAAAACGTGAGAGGACGTTTGCTTAGTCCGCATCCCTCTCACACTCACCACAGCGTCTACTAGGTTGTGACATGTTGCCTTTTTGTGTTCAGCATCATACATACCTTTGCCCGGGTTCAACAACATCTGCTCCAAAAAGCATGTGTAGGACATAGACTTACCTCTGAGGTCACAGACACGGGATGACAGACATGCTTTCCTTTTAACATAAGACATGCCAAGAACCCCACTTGAATCATTGCTACGGCTACCACAGACTGAGAGCCAGAAATTGTGCTAACCACTGTACAAGCATCACTTCACTGACCCCTCCCAGTCCAACCCTGTGACACTGGCACTTTTGCCTCTCAGTTTACAGAGAAGGAAACTGAGGTGTAAGAACTTTGCTTAACATCGGAGCCAGTAAGCTGTGGAGCCAGACTCTGAATTTCATCAGCCTTGGCTTCAAAGCCTGGCTCTTAGCATTTACCATTTCATTCGTACCTTCACCGTGGTCTGTACTCTATAACTTCAAATCTCCCTTAGTGTAGAACCAATTTTAAAATATCTTTTCAGAACAAGAAAACCTTTTATTCTACTCCGCCGAGAAAAGAACATGTCCCTCAAGCCCACTGATGTAAACAGGGTAACCGGCACAGGGGTTTTCAGTTCTTGCCTGAGCCTCCAGGAAGCTCAGACCACCCTTACCTTTTTCAAACGTGTTTTCATAGGTTCTTTTGGCTTGCGTATTCTCTGAGCTTTCTCTCTCCTTGGTCTTATCTTCTGAGTATGGTTTTCCAAGGCTTTGATAGTTCATATTGTTCTATTTTACACTGTCCATACTTTTGTAGGGAATCAAGTCAATACTGATCACATATCAAAGTTCAGAGCTTCTCATTTACACTGGGGTATCCTAAAACAGCTCTGTAATAGGCTCTTCTCAATGTCACTGTACACTTTTGATAATTTTGATCGTAGGACACTCAGAAATAATGTCAAAGACAATTAACTAATGTTTAGACCAACTATGTTATACACTTGTACACAATGTGCTCCTCCTGCATGTTCTGTGACAAGGAGGAGAGGCTACTGAAGATAAGGTCAACTGTGCCCACTGGCTACGAAGATTAAACCAAGAGAAGTACTGGGAGTAAGAGTTACTGCCCACTATCAGACAGCGTGACTCTTTCCTACAACCTAGGAATTGTTCAAAAACCGACGGAACATCAGCTCCAATGCCATCTTCTCTAATTTTCTTGGCCAGGCTGATTCCTCCTTCCTCTGTGCTCCCAAGATACCTCATCCACGGCCCTTCATGTGGCCTTATAGTAATTCTGTGTCTGTTTTCCCTGATGGACTGGGAGATTCTTGAGGGCACAGAGGTTTTATCATCTTTCTGTTTCAGCATCTGGTTTAATTAACATTTGTTAAATGGCTGAGTGAACCTACATTATTAAACTTTGTCACATTTTTTGTAAACTGCACAAGTACATGATAAGAACCCTATCTCTGCAGAGCATCTGAATAGAGTTAGACTCTAGAATGGAAGAGTCTTTCTGCAAACCCTGAGCATCTTGTCTTTGGACCCTAATTTCATCAACACTTGTACACACAACTCACCCTCCTTTGGCCCAGGAAGACACTTAGGTTGAACTCAATTTAGCTTTGTTTGTTTGTTTTTGTTCTGTTTCCTGCTAGGTGGCAGGAAAAACAACTGGTGCAAAAGACTAGCTTCTCTGCTGAGAGGAGCACAGGAGCTTTCACCGCTCACCGGGGCTGCCTGTGGGTTGTGTGTGTCTTCTTCCCATCACCTTCCCCTCTCTTCATACCCGGCAAACAAGAACCTAAACCCCACAGAGCTCCTGCACTCACCGTGACAGTGTCTATGTGACAGACCCTGCCAGACACTTTACCTCTAAGCCTTCAGACATGCCTTGAAGCCAGTTTTAACCTGATCATTCAGTGAGGTCAAAGTCGTGTGTAGAATGTCACATGCTGCATGGTAGTGGAGTGCAGCTGGGAGCCCCCATCCTGACTAGTTTACTTGCTCACCGTTCCCCTCCAGAACATGAGCTGCTGCAGAGCAGAGATCTCGTCTCCTCTGCTCACCCCTGCTTCCCCCATGCCCAGAATGGTTGGCCACATGTTAGGAGTTCAGCAAAATTTGTGGAATGAATACATGAATGAATAAATAATTCCAAAGCTCACACTCCTTCACTCTAGGCTGCTGCCTCCACCCGCGTTCTCTCTCTCTCTCTCACTCACACACACACACACACACACAGCATCTGAGTTACTGTATGTGTTATTATTTTGGTTCACCCTTAAAAACCAAGAATCCCTCCACTCACCCCTCCAGGAGAGAACAGAGTGTGTGCCAGGATGCTGCAGGCAATTGTTTGATAAAATACATGGATAAAAGGTTCAGAATCCAAACACTGCAGGGTAACACTTTCTTTGTTGCCCGGAGTAAGTTTTCAAGGCTAAGACACCTTTATTATTCCTGCACTTGACTCACTAAGCCTCCCTCAGGGGCCTGACAGAATCCTAGAACGGGAGTGATGGATTCTTCCAGCTTGAGGAAGAGACAGGGGCTGCTGCTCCTCTCGCTCCTCCTTAGCTCGTGTTTCTCTCCAGTGCAACGAAATCCTGCAAATCGCTTCTAGTTGAATATACCCAGCTTTTCAGAAACTGCCCTCATCCTAGCAGGGAAAGGGTAAGCGGTGGGGAAGGGCAGAGGAGGCTGACTACTCTCCAAAAGCCTGCTGCTTACACTGCCAACCACTACTTACCACCTTGGCTGGGAACACCTAAGGCTAAAGTCATGGAAATTCAATGTAATGTTTCCCCTTTGACCCTGGCTCACTCCTGACTCACTCAAGAAAGGCAGAGTCTGAGACTGGTGACCTGCGCTGAGCTTGGGCAGTGATCAGGGAAAGGTGTGGGGAGGATTCTGGTTTGGCTTCTTATAATCAAGTCCTGGGAAAATGGAGTAGCTGACTTTATTTCAATTTCCTTTCTCTGACTTTCTCCCTGGTTCTGGCTTTGCAGGAAGTACAGAATCGCTAGAGTATACTTTATAATTGTCATTTTGCAAGGAAAATAGTGCACAATTATTTGTGCATATTTGGGACAAAATAGAGAGTAGAAGAATAAAGAGATGGCCTTTGTAATAACCCATTCCAACAACTGGATTTTAGAGAAGAGTCTGAGGGTCACAGGAGTACAGGTATCCCAAGGTCACAGAGAGCCTAGGCCGCCCGTGTCAGGGCACCAAGACCAGACTGAGTCCTTTCCCTCAGCACAGCCGAGTGCAGGGTGCTCCAAAGCGTTCTCAGGCGCTTTGACATTAGCACCACACTGCTGAGTTGCTAGATTAATTTAAACCTCAAGCTGTCTTCATTTTTCCTGTTTTTGACTAAAATTCCAACTAAAGGTACTAAAAATCCGGTACTACCAACCACAGAAACTTGGTACCGTGACCACCCACTATTCATTCTAACCCATTTTATTTTTCTATTTGAAATAAAAAGAGAAAAAGAAAAAAAAAAAGGAGAAATAGTTTGAAAAAGAAAAGTCATCCATATCTGGATCACCACGAGAGAACTATTTTACCCACCTTTTCTCTCCAGGAATTGTCCATGTGCATAGATATTTTTCCACAACCGTATGATAGTTGTATTCCACTTTTCTAATTATATTTTAAGAATTTTAAAAATGTCTTTCATATAGTTTTCATTCTTAAAAATTTTAACAGTTGCAAAATAGTTTGTTGAATGGATGTTACAAGTTAGCTTCTGCTATAAATAATTCAGCTGTTTTTAATTATTGAAACACTACGATGCATGATTTTTATGCACATACTTCCTTCTTTATTTAAATTATTTACACAGGACAAATGACCAGGAGAGGTATTATTGGAGTGTTAGGGCTCAATTGTGCCCCCCGCCCCACATGTTGAAGCCCTAACCCTGGCACCTCAGAATGTGGCTGTACTTAGAGATAGGGACTTTAAAGAGGTGATTAAGATAAAATGAGGTCATTAGGATGGACTCCAATACAACCGGAGTCCTTATAAGAAGAGAAGATCAGGACACACACATAAACCGAGGGTCAACCACGTGAAGACACAGCCACCTGCAGCCAAGGAGCGAGACCCTGGAAGAAATCAACCTGCTGACACCTTGATATCAGACTTCTTATCTCCCAGATCGTGAGAAAATAAATTTCTCTTATTCAAACCAATCTGTGGTGCGTTGTTATGGTAGTCTGAGCAAACTAATACCTCGGGCACAGTATCTGAAACATTTTTAGGCTCCGAATGTGAATGTAAGTACAACCGCACGATAATGTCAAACTGTGCCAGTTTACAGCGGTGATTTCAACGGAGGAGTGTGTCGGTTGGTTTCACCATAAACTTCTCTGCTTTAGGTGTCACTATTTTGGAAAGAAAATCATTTGAAAATTTAGGAGATATGTCATGGTACCTTGAGGCTGCTTTAATTTGAATTTATTTATTTGCAAGAATGATTTTGTCCATTAATTTCCTATCATTTTTATTATTTGTTGTAGGGAGGACCGAATCCTTTGCTCATTTATCAGAGTTGTAACATCTTTCTTTCACATGTGAAGGAGTTCTTTGTAAAACTAAAATCAGGGTTAGTATTTATCATGAACATTCTAACCTATTATGATAATTCTGTTTGGGTTATTTTTTGTGGTATAGAAGTTTTATATTTTTATAATGTCAGGAAAGGATCTATACCTTTATGACTTTCTCTGTTGCTTGAAAACTTAGAAGTTATAATTCTTCGATATATATTTTTTTAATTCTCTGACTTTTAGCAATGTTTAACTCTTAAACTGATTGGGAATTAACTTTGGTATATGGACTGTGAAAAATCACACATCCCTGACATTGGATGGATTGGTGATTTAAGGGCTTGAGGGAGAAAATGTATTCTGTCATTTTGGGACTCAGTTTGGATGTGTCAAATAAACAGACAAGTCCAGAAGGATTGGTTGATTTAATTCCCCTGATCAAATAACTTTCAATTAGAGTAAGAGACAGTCTGGTGCTAGGAAAAGAAGAGAGGCTTTTGGGTTAGAAACCAATTCCAATCCTGGTTCCTCCACTAAACAGCTGTGTGATCTTGTTATGGACAATGTCTCTGAGCTCTAGTTTCCACATCAGAAATACAGACTGTCTGTAAAGGCTGGAGATAACAGAAGGTTTTAAGTGCCTAGCATAATTTGTGCAGAGTTTAAGTTCAGTAAATAGCTGAAGTTATTATAGTCAAACAAATCATGAATAAAGGACTTCCTGGAAGGGAAAAGGCTAACATATCCTAAGATGAGTAAAATGCTTGCTATCTCTGTCAGAGATTGTTTTTGTATATCAGCAATTAATTTTTGAGAATAAATGAGACTTTGCAGATCTTGGGAAAGAAATATATTAAAGCACAGAGCACTACTGTCTTCCAAGCCATTAAAATGTTATCTGTTCAATTCCTCTTTAAACAATAGGTAATGAACCTTCTCCGAATTATAATCTTTGATTTCGCAAATCTATACCAAGCTAAGAGTAATTACAATAATGAGGTAAGCTGAAATTCCAGAAGTATAATGCATGCAGGGCCTCATTTCAATTACTTTAAAGAAGATTATTTAATATTATTTCACTGTTTACTTTAGGGAGGGATATTTATCTTGTTTTCACATATAGTGTTACTAATAAAAGTTATTGAAAACATCAACTGCAACAGTAGAAAAATAAAAGGGCAACACAAATATATACTTGGAATAAAAAAGGCCTGGAGATAATTTCTTGTATTCTATATTTATTTGGATATGATATTCAGATTCCATTTTCTCAGCACACCATAAGTTTAACTCTTAGCATGGCATTTAATAGTATTACTCTTCTGAAACCAAAATTAGGACAAATCATCTGACTTATGGTCTAACAACAAGAGAGAAAATGTTTGAAAATCCAAGCCTAATCATCTCAATGACCATGACCAAATACTAGAGTTTGGGGCCCGGAGTCTGGCTAGTTCCATACATTGTACCTACCTCCTCCTTGCTACTTGGTTTAGTTACTTGATAATTCCATTAAACACAGGGATAATAATATTTTATATCATCTTTACAAATGCCCTACCTAGTCCTCACTCCACACACAGTACCGGGCCATGCACAATGGGTCTGTTTAATATGTCTTTAATATGGGCCATGCTTAATATGTCTGTTCATATCAGGTAAATCAACCACCAGAGGTATTTAGAAATCAAACAGGTTAACATAGGGAGTGAGCTGCCTGTTGCTGGAGGCATCCAGCTGAGACTCTGTGAGATGCTGCTGCAGAGCTTGCTTCATCAAGAAGACCAAACACAGGCTGAAGATGAATGATGATGGGTACAAGTAACAGATCTCAGCACGTTCAGGTTAAAATGATAGAAATGAGTAGAAAGCTCACACTTCTGAGAAAAAGAGCCTGATACCCAAAGAGCCATAAGAACAGTGATTCTTTATATTGCTTGGATTACTTAAGTCTAACTTGGTTTGCATATACTTGGAAGAAAACCAACTGTCATTAGGGCTAACACCAAAGAGGGAATTCGCAGTTACCAAACAAGGTTGTTAGGACCCAAGCCTAATTTTCCTGCCACCACGGAGCGCCCAGGCAAGAAGGAAGGTGTGTAAGCTGAGTTGGCGTGGAGAAGGCAATACTGGGGAGTGCCCAGGGTGGGAGAGACTCCCACTAGAAAGCTACTAGTTGGAAACCTGGATAGAGTTAAAAGGGGAACAAAGAAAGGAAGGTTTCTTTGTTTTGCATAAATATGTCAATTCACACATGCTTTTCTGAAAATCTTCAAGGTTTTCCTTTCAACCTGGATATGGGTCATTGTAAATAATGCTGGTCAGTTCTGGTGTCTTCATCGCAAGATTAAAGGGGATAGGAATCACATTTATTAAATATGTAAAGGAATGTCATTGGAAGAAGGACCTTACTAAATCTGAGCAGCTCCCCAGGGCAGGACTAAGGTCAACATGTTCAAGATAAAGGGGTGCAGGCTTCATTTAGGAGGTGTTCTCCTGCCATGTCCTCTATCCAACATGGCACAGAGCCCCCTGCGGTGCTCAGCCAGAGCCTGGGTGAGTGAGTGGGTTTAAAAAGGAGGCCCGACTGGGCAAGTTGTTTGATTAGCTCTGCTCTAGTCTTTTTCAGTGGTAATATTATATGTCTCGAGGTGCTTTCAACAATTTCATTTCTCTGCAGGGATAACCCTTTTCCAGTGTAATATAGCCTTCCTAGTTATAGGAAAAGAAACCGCATGGTTAAGCATGAACTTTGAATGTTAGGTCTGGGATTTAAATTTCGGCTCTGGCTGCTTACTTGCTGTGTGACCCCTTAGTCTCAGTGTTTCATCTGTGAAACCAGAATAGTATCTTCTCACAGGATTGTTAAGAAGATAAAGTAAGAATGTGCCTATTATAATACTTAGTAAAGAGATGGGACTTGAAAGATGGTAGTTATTAACATCAGGAAGAAACCCTTAATAAGGTGCTAACAGTCTTAGACACTTCCTTTATAACCCTATGACTTACTATTTTAGGCACAGTAGTCCTAGACAAACCCCGGGATGTGGGGTGGGGGCAGAGGCATTGGGCAGTACCAAAGAGGGGGACTCAATGAAGAGCAGGAGCCATTGCAAATCTGAAATTGTGAAATGGGAACATTTGCAGTATACAAAACTAATGTAAATACATATCTTCTTTCTTTGATGGAATGAGTCAAGAGACATCTATCAGAATAGAAAATATTCCAGAGATGAGATTCAAACACATCTGCAGGAGTTCCCTTCTTGAACAGAATAAGGTTTTGAGCTCTCAATCTCATTGAGACTGATGAAGAGGGTAATCTAACAGTCTACACTGTGCAGGGCTTTAATTGTTCATCAACAATATAATCTCAAAGAAGGACTTTCCATTTCTGGCCCAGGAAAGAGGCTGTTGGCCATTTGTAAAAGGTTACATGCTAAACGCCAGAGGTTTGCAATTTCAGAAAAGTTTAGAGAAAGAAATGAGTACTACTGTTGGCGGAAAAGTCAGTACAATCTCTGGCATCAGCACTTAAGTATCATCCTTTCAACTGTAAACACCTATAAAGCTGTCAGTATCTCATAACAAATAGCGAAATAATACATGCTATCAGCAAACAAGTGGGGGTGTTTTCCCACTTGGATCTGCACAGCGTACAGGACTGATTGCTATCAGAGGAGTCCCTTTGCCAGATGTTTTTTCTTTTAATGTCAACAGGAACCACCGTCACAACCAATAAGGGGAAAACTAAGTTGCTGATGAATTTAAGCCCTCCACTAATGGACAGAGTGAACAGCAAAATAAAAACAAACAAAAAAAAGAAAGCAAAAATTTTATATTTTTCACTGCAATACTAAAGATGATTTTAAAATAGCTAGACATGAGTCCTGCAAAAATGCCTACAGAAACTCTTCCTTTAGAAAAGTATAACACCACCCTTTAATGGTGCTGGGGGAACAATGATAAATTATAGTACTTTCATATTTCATTTAAATATAATAGTATTCTTGAAGTAATAAAATTATAGAGGTGGAGAACAGATTAGTAGTTCCCCTGGGTTGCTGGGAAGGTGGGGTTGCGGGGAAGGAGGCCGGGGTTATAAAAGGCAGCATGAGGGATTCTTGTGTCCTGTGCCTTGACTGTAGTTTCTGATCACAGGAAGCTACAGGAGACAACACCACACAGAGCTAGGCACACACACAAACACGAGTGCCTGTAAAACTGGTGAAATTGGTGTATGTTCACAGATTGTATCAACGTCGATAGCCTGGTCACAGTATTGCAGGCTCAGTATTCCTTATCCAAAATGCTTGGGATCAGAAGCGTTGGGTTTTTTTTTTAGATTTTGGAATATTTGCATTATACTTACTGGTTGAGCCTATCTAATTTGAAAATCTGAAATCCAAATGCTCCAGTGAACATTTTCTTTGAGCATCATGTTGATGCTCAAGAAGTTTTGGATTTTGGAGCATTTTGGATCTTGGATTTTCAGATGAGAGATGCTCAGCCTGTATATTACAGTTATGCAAGAGGTCACTATTAGGGAAAACTGGACGAAGAGTATAAGAGATCTGCAGTATTACTCTTAAAATGAATGTGAATTTTAAATTGTCTCAAAATAAAAAGTTAGAAAGTATTTTAAAAATGGAAAACTCTATAAAACCTTAGCTCTTTGGAGGATGCAAAAGGTCCAAAGACACTCGATATTTTTGTGGAACACATTTTAAGAGCACAATGGGCTAGCCCAATGTGAACATTCAACTTGGTGTAGGGAAATTACAGTTAAATTTCATTACTGAATTTCTAAAAGTAAGGATCTCAATGGTAAGCAAGTGATGCATCTCAGCAATTTACACCTGTGGTTTTGATTTTTGCATCTGAAGGGCACAGATGTTTTGTGTGCTATCATTGCAACCACAGGCAAACTACTCACAGTCTTCAGAGCAGTTTTAAAACCACAGTCTTAGCACAATGCAACTCATCAAACGTTCAGGTGAAAGTGTTATGGAAGTAAATTAGTGCCATTTTAAAACTACTTGGGTGTTGCAGTGTTCCCATTTAGTTTCTTATTTTGATTGTCACAGTGTGATGTGTTTGGGGGGATGTTGTGTGGGTAGCAACATTAGTTAGCAGTCAGGGAGTCCCTGTTCTAGGTGCAGTTTTGACAGACACTTTTGTAATAAAGAATTTTTAAAATGAAAACCGATATACTCGCCTATGAAATTCAGGAGTACATCAAGAGAGCTCTATGCAGGATAAATATGGAAAGGCAATACATAATACATCACTGTTTTAGTCTCAAAGAGGCCCATGGCAAATTTTGTGAGAATGCCTAAGTACAGATACTAACACAGTGTATGGTGGTGGGGAGGAAAACAAAACGCACTGTAAGCACACAGCCTGATTTTTTTCAGTTTTCTCTTCTTCCCGATTTCTTGGATTTATAAGAAAAAATAGGCTAAGAAAAAAACTCACTGTAATTCTTAGTTTTATATGAATTCCCAAAGTTATGTAACTTTTATTTTAGCACAAATAGGCAGGGGGCTACCAATAGGCAAGTCCCCTTGATTCCCTACTTCAGTCCAGACCCCCATTCTGATGAATTATCAGTGGTAAGGGAGGGTATTCACAAACCCTTTGCAGAAGCTTTTACATTATTTTGAAAATATTAATATATCCAAAGGAATAAAGGCATTAGATTTTTCTCATTCTGCTCATAATGACTGTTTCAAAACACAATTATATTCTACTTTTGTAACCATTTACATAACTTTCTGTATCCTTTGTAATTAACAAAATTTTACATCAAGTGTCTTTTTATCAATTTCTTCACTATATTGTGTAGCAAGCATATACCTCTGCTCCAAGATTCTCCTTCCCTTTCTGGTCCCTAGAAGACATCCTGCCACATTTTTGTTAAAAAAAAAAAAAAAAATATATATATATATGTATATATATAATGTAAAATGATACAAATGTATGTCTGTGAATGTGCACAGTGTATATACACACATACACATAATTCAAATGAAAGAATGATCTCCCTATATAAAAGGGTTTCAGTAGGGATCATACAATATGAGTTCATTAAAACACAACCTTAAGCTATCGAATCCTAAAGTAGAAGATTTTAAATGGGAAGAGAAAATTTCTTCCTTAATCATAATAACAAGACAACCAGCCTTGAGGAAGAAATCTCAAGACTTGACTTCAGTACATCATTCTTCAAGCCAAGAGGCTGCTTCAGTGGTGGCTGAGGTTGCCAGAGGAAATACGAGTTTGAGATTTCAGATGGTGCCAGTAAACACTACTCAAAACCACTCTCCCACCTTTAATTAGTAGATGACCAAACACATACACACGGGGATAGAAAACTTGTCTGATGCTAAGGAGTTCCTTAGACCCAAATTTCAAGTGGCAAGAGGACTAGTCTGCTAGTCTATGTCTTCCTCAAAGAGGCTAATAACACACTGCTTCTCTAGAAAAACTGTTTCTTTATTTGGACTTGTATTCTCAGCACTGAAACACGGAACCTGGTTCCTGGGAAGAGCTTATAAATGTTTGTTCAATAAACAAATACATACTGCTTAGACAAAACAGAAGCAGCTATTGTGGTCAAAGAATCCTATAAATAAAGTAGTTTTAAATTAATCATGGTTATTTATGAGAACGAAAGTGCTAATTCATGTCTTTGAAACACAAAAAAAATTAAATTCAACTGGGCATACCGTAGTGACAGCTGCAATTTGCTCCGACGCCGCTGCGTGCAGATGCTCATCTGGGCTCTCCAGGAGCAGCTTCAGGGCCGGCAGCAGCAGGGCCTGGGCGAGCAGCAGCAGGCTCAGCTCCTTCACGCCCTGCAACCACACAGCACGTGGTCAGCGAGGACCCGAAGACGCGCGGCTCATCCCCGGGAAGTTCTTACTGGATCTTTCTACCCCTTTTTCTGTGAATGTGTAAGTGAGTGTGTGTGTGTGTCAAGCACACATGGCACCACACTGAATTCAGGGTTTGCTACCTGCTTCACTCAGTTCACAGTACCTTGTGAACATCTTTCCAAGTTATCAGACGTTCATCTACATCATTACTTTTAATGTCTCTGTAGTACTAGCGTATAGATATGGTACTATCATTTTATTTTCCTAAACTCTCGGAGCACTAGTCTCCTCACAAGTGAAATACACGTATTTACAGCTACTTTGCAGTTTTTGGTTTTTGTGTGTGAATTAGTGTTAACGAATGTAACGCACAATGCTCAGCATATACTAGAGGCTTAATAATAATAAAAACTATTTATTATCAATTGTTAATATTGTTAACAATATCTAGTCGTCACCCACTGAAACAAATGCAATCGTCGAATAAAATATTTTAAAACCTGCTTATAATTGTAATGTCAAGGTGAATTAAATCCTTGATATACTTAAGACAGTCCATCTTCATGAAAACTATCAGTGGTGCAGAAAAATGAAAATGTGTTTGGATCTCTACAGGTGTATCTGCATTTTATTCCCAGTCCTTTATTATATTGACTGAACCTGTCATCAGAGAGCAGGCTTTTATGTAAGGTAACAAATGGTAATCTTTTACAACAAAAGTATAAAAGAACAAAAAACAGATTTGCAAGCTGTTTTGCCTGCTGAGCTATGCTACCTTTGGGGTCCCACCGTTAGCTGTAACATACAGAACAGAACACCTGGACCCGGAATCAGACTATGAGTGCACCCCCATCACACGAAAGCAAGGGTTGTTTTGAAAGAAGAATTGAGGATCACTGGCCCCATGGGACTGATCTTTCTCTTGTGCTACTCAGAACAGAGATGAAAAACTCAAACTTACTACATTTTCAAAATTCCTTTACATTATTATAAAGCATATATAAAATAAGGATGACACAAAGAACCTCCCATTTAAAGCTTAAGATGAAGTTGTCTTTGGAATTCTGCTCATTATACTTTTTTCAGCTTTCACACAGCACGTCTCTTCTGGAAATCGCTGAGGCCCTCTAGTTTCAGAGTGGAAGGCTGTGCTGCACAAGAGGATCCTATCAGCAGGGTGGCAGTTTGACTAATCCCTACTTGCTCTTTAAGTCTCAGCTTAAAGAGGTACAGAAAAACCACACCCCTCTGCGAAGGCACCTCTGAATATCCCAGGTTAGCATTCTATATTCTAACTGTACTCTGTAAATATTTCCTAATTGCCTTTCTTTTTCTTTCTTTCTTTTTTTTTTTTTGAGACAGAGTCTCGCTCTGTTGCCTGGGCTAGAGTGCGTGGCAAGAGCCTAGCTCACAGCAACCTCAAACTCCTGACCTCAAGGGATCTTCTGCCTTGGCCTCCCAGAGTGCTAGGATTATAGGTGTGTGCCACCACACCCAGCCCTACATTATCTTTCATCTTACATTACTGTAATTATTTTATTTTATTTTTTTTTTTGAGACAGAGTCTTGCTTTGTTGCCCAGGCTAGAGTGAGTGCCGTGGCGTCAGCGTAGCTCACAGCAACCTCAAACTCCTGGGCTTAAGCGATCCTACTGCCTCAGCCTCCCGAGTAGCTGGGACTACAGGCATGCGTCACCATGCCCGGCTAATTTTTTTCTATATATATTTTAGTTGGCCAGATAATTTCTTTCTATTTTTAGTAGAGACGGGGTCTCGCTCTTGCTCAGGCTGGTCTCGAACTCCTGACCTTGAGCGATCCACCCGCCTCGGCCTCCCAGAGTGCTAGAATTACAGGCGTGAGCCACCGCGCCCGGCCCTGTAATTATTTTTATTTAGAGACAGGGTCTCACTCCGTCACCCAGGCTAGAGTGCAGTGGCAGGATCACGGCTCACTGCAGCCTCAAACTCCTGAGCTCAAGCAATCTTCCCTCCTGCTTCAGCCTTCAGAGTAGCTGGTACTATAGGTACATAGCACCGTGCCTGGCTAATGTTTTTTTTATTTTTCTGTAGAGACGGGTCTTGCTATGTTGCCCAGGCTGGCCTCAAACTCCTTGTCTCAAGCAATCCTCCCACCTCGGCTTCCCAAAGCGCTAGGATTACAGGCATGAGCCACTGTGCCCAGCCTCATCTTGTATTACTGTAATTACTGATTGGTCAATTTGCCTTGCTTGATGACAAAAACATTATTCCTTCTCTGTATTCCAAACTTGCTAGGTACATGCCATACCTAAAATAACCTGTATATGATTCCCTTTCTTAACACACATTTGCTTACTCAGTAATCTACCAGGAATGAGTAAACAAGTACTTCTCTGTGATATATGATGTTTAGATTAAGCATAACACTTGGCTGACCTGAGCTTTCATGACAAATTTTATGAAATAACCTGTATAGCCCTCTGAACAAGCATCAAGGATAGATGGCACACCACCAGGCAGGGACATTCGAGAATGGAAGAACTTACCCTATTGTGAGCTACTAAGCACTCTTCATCTCTTAGCTAACAGTTACTGGCCAAATACTCTGTCTTTAAATACTAAATCCTCTACTATGTTTGTTGGACATTTTTTGTCTGTGTTGCAAGAGGAGCTTATTAGGTGATTTACAAAAGGATTTTGGGAATTGCAAGAAAGGTCAGAGCAGCAGAGAAAACCACAGAACAACTCATTTGCCACACCTTCACGGTCCAAACCTCTCAGAACATCAGGACACAGAAAAACAACGAGAGAGGCACTGAAAGAGGAGGATTAGGTGAGCCTGGCCTCCGTGCAAGGCCACAACTCTGGGTGTTTGTTCTCCCATGGATTATGATTTACAGAGACACACTGGGGCATGGTCCCCATGGCCTGATGGTCATGAGAGAAGCAGGTTTCTAGCATCAAAAAGTGCTGGAGGGTCTGCAGCAGGAACAAGGGGCACAGGTGTGCAGGGGTTGGTGATGCGGAGTCCCGTGCAGTGCTCGCCCTCCAGCAGGCCCAGAACAGGCTAAGCTCCCACTGCAGTCTCCTGGACTCCCTGCAGCCCCAGCCAGCCAGGGTCTAGGCCAGCTGGGCCTCCACACTGGCCACGATGCACCGCACCTGGGCCAGCTGGGCCTCCACACTGGCCACGATGCACCACACCTGGGCCAGCTGGGCTTTGTAGCAGCCTTGGTTTCGTGTTCTCCAGGTCTCTCGGGTTGTGCTGGGCCTGGAACTTGACCTCTGGGTCTATGATCTCCACCTGGCAACTCATTCCAAGCTGAACACCGCGTGCTTGTTATACTCTGTTTTAATATGCACCATCTCATTTAATTCTCTCCTCAAATTCTTTGAGGAGGGTACTCTGTTAGCCCCACCAGTCAGATGAGGAAAGCAGAGGCAGAAGATTAAATAACCTGAATGTTGTCTGATTCTAAAAATCAAGCTCTTGACATTATCAAAAGTGGCTCAACCATGGGGGAGAACAATCACATGAAGACATGGCAGCTGGGGGTGGTGAGCTAGGCTAACGCCACGGCACTCTAGCCCAGACAACAGAGCAAGACTCTGTCTCAAACAAAAAAAAAAAGTCACTATGGCAACAGAACTCCTTGAATAATTATCTTTCATCAAATTGGAACAGAGATGTGATAATAACCTACTTTGAGATGGGGTTTAATCTAGTACCCCTCCCCTCACCCCAAGAAAATTATGGACTGATGAAAGGTAGTGAATTATGTGCTACGGATGCAGCAGTACGCAGCCTCAGCTCCCTCTCATTACAGGTCTGGAGACCTCGCAAAATAGACAGAGCGAGGGTCCTCTCTGAGATCATCCAGTTTAACCCCTTATTTCACAGACCAGAAGGCAGAAGTCTAGAGAGTTTGGTGATGTTCTCATGGTCACAGATCATGGCCAGTTCACACAGATGTATGGCCCAGTCTGATAGGAGCAGCACAACTTCAGGCACTACTAGGGCTCCTTCCGCTCTGCTATGTATGATGTTTCCTGCTCTCAAGGTGCCTCCAGTCCTAACAGAGGAGAGGCAGAAAATCCCTTTCCATGGTGTGATGGGAGGAGTACTCTAACAGACTTGTGTTTTAGATGCTTGTGCTATCTTTTCTGATTTCCTAAAAACACTTGGTTACGAATCACTAGCCAGATGATTCTGAGATCAAACAGGACCACTGCAAATAAACTCAGTATGTTACTCTATTTTTCAAAATACTTTAACCTGGCTGTAGAAGTTTATTAGGGAGCTGAATTATCACAGGCATTTAATTTCACATTTAACCATCAAGTCTTATTTTTTGATAGGAAACAGAAAGCACAACTTGTTATACATTGGTCAATAAAAAGAAGATATTTTTCTTTCTGTGTCTTAGAAGGTTTCCCTGAAATCTAAATGTAATGCTGACATGGCTTACTACTGCTATGGACACTCAAATATATCTATTACCTCTTCCTAGGCAGCTAAAACATAACATATGTATTAGCTAGCCGGAGGGACAATACCAGGGTTAAAGTTAAAAGTTACAGTAAAACCAAATCACTGAGGGTATTTTAATAAACAAACCAACTTCTCTAGGCAATGACAGAGATCCTAACAACCTTACATCTAAAATGCGGATAATCTATTAATAGATGAGAGATTCTATAGGCCATTCTTGAAGTGTTAGGGAAAAGAAAAAGTTGAAAATAAAACTTATACAACTGCATCAGACAGATTCAATACCCACACATACCAAATGTAGTAAGAATGGCTCATCTGGAATTATTCCTTTTTCAAGCATTTGAGCACAAAGACTTGGTTGGAGGACCAGATCTACCATTCATGGCCTGAGGAAGTTGGGGCAAGACCTTTGACCTCACAGCCTCTAACCCATCAGCCAAATCCCTCCGTCAAATGCGGATTAAGGAATCTCCTTACAGGTGGTGGTGATGGTTAAAGGACACAATGGAAGTGAAAGTCCAAGACTACTGGCAAATGTTAGTCATCGCCATCAGCACCAGCTTGTTAGACAGTAACAGTAGAACCTAAACAATGTTCTCCTAACCTACATCCAACAGAACTGACAGTAGGACACTGCCGGTGTTGGGTGCAGATCTAACAATGCTTGACCTTAGGTTATACTAAGGCAAAGGTGAAACCCATGTTATTTACATATTACATACCCTGATGAGGACCAGAACCTGTGTTGAGTCCCCTCTCCATGCAATAGCTGAATCCTGCCACAGGTGACACAGAGATGACACAGCCGTGGTACCCACCCCCCAGGTGCTCACAATACAGCAGAGTGGATCACAGGCTTCCAAGTAGCCGATACAAGCAGACCATGGTACGCGGCCCAAACTATACTCTACTGGAGTAAGGGGAGGTTATTTTTGGTGTTGGTACTTTAAATATTTCATAGAATAATTTTGTTATTCTGCTGGTTGGAAGACTTCTTTAAATGGATAAATTATTTTAAAATTCAATCAAAAAACACTTATCCCAGTCCCTCATTCAGAAAACAATTCATTAAATGTGCATCCATAATGAGAATATTTTCCTTGAGTGATTACAATGAGGATTCAAAGGATCATATTTACGATTTTATTTTCAAGTTTATCTCCTATGTGGTAGAAACTCAAAACCAATTAATTAATTTAATGCCATTATCTAAATACTTAAATTTAAGACATGTGAATTGCTCAAACAATACATTGCTGAGGTGGGATCTGCAGCAGGGGTTGTAATTAATATGTGCTTATTTTGGAATGTGTTCTTTCTCTCTCTCTCTCTCTCTCTCTACATATAAAATAAATATATCTGTGACAGTCAAATCACGGGATCAAATAGAGAACAAAGGTCAAAATGGAAGTGGCCGAGTGTTTATCATAGTTCGCAGAGAATAAATACTGTGGTATGCAATCTCATTACATTGAGGTCAAAAAGTATGTGAAAATCAGAGAGGTTGGTTACCTGCTGAGAGGAGTGCTACAGCTTACTACTACTTTACCAAGCAGCCTGGTTCAGACAGTTAACGTGTGCTATGGTGACCACCTGGAACACAAACTTGAGTTTGACATAAAAGCACATCCAGAAGGAATTAAAAACTGGGTTACACGCTGGCACTTGTACAAGGAACACTGTTTCAGAGATCCAAAGGGAAAAAAGCTACCTCAAAGCATCCTTTCAGCATTGCTTTTATTTGACTTGTTAGAAATATGGCCTTGACTAGCAATGACTTAAGCTAAATGTTCCTTGAGTACAGTCACTGGGATCGCTTACAATGAAGAGTTTTGATAAGGAAAGGGATACCCCCAGGAAAGCCACTCGAAATATCCACTCACCTCTGCAGGCAGCATCTGCTTGGTGTTATATAAAGAGCGACAGATTTTCAAAACTTCATTCCCCAATCTTTCCTTGTTCTCCACTGTGCATTTGGTTAGCATTGCTGTAGCTAGTCTCACCCACGGATTATTGGTTATGCTGGTTCTAAGAGAGAAAAATGCAAGCCACTGGAAAGGATGAAAGCTATCAAAATTGTGGTGAGAAATTTTAAAACAGGAAAGGAAATTCCACTTTATGAAGTAAAATGCTTATGGTAAATTACATACAATCAGAACCTAGATGACGTTCTTTCAAGTCAATCTTGTAGAAAAGACAGCGTCTGAAGGAGAAAAAGCAGCTTCCTGTGGTTTCGACAAGCAGCCCAGCAGCACACAGGTAGTGAGTGGAGTTGTAAAGGCACAGGGTTGAAGCCAGGGAGAGCTGGGCTCAAATTACGACTTCTTGATTTACTGGTTGGGTGACTCAGAGAAGTTACTTAACACTCTTGCCTAGTTGTAGGGTTCTGGGGAAGCCACCCAACCTTTCTGGGCTTCAGTTCCTTCCTTGTGAAAAGGTAATTTAATGTTTTTTTTTTTTTCCCTTGAAGAGTTGCTTTATTTAATGAATGATGTGTGAATTATCACCCAATAGCAGGCACACCTTACTATTTACTGCACGAATACTGGCTTTATATTGTTTTCTCATATCTGAAACAAAAGCAGGTAAAACCTTGCCTTTTCTTTCCCTTCTCTGATTGTCTCTACCCCATGTTTCATAAAAACATCACAATTTACATTTTAATAGATAGGTTTAAAGTAAATTCATTTCATGGCCCCAGGACTAGGAAATGCATTTGACTGACATTTTAAAAAAATTCACTATTTACTAAGAGTCTGTTGTCTCATTATCACAGCACTAGATTCTAGACACTGAACAACTAGGGATGGTCCTTCCCATTAAGGAACTTTATTCCTTGACCCCTGAGAACAATTTCAAGTGCAAGTGTGACAAGGGGACTCACCATACTAGCCTTTGGTGAAGGCTTTGTGTCTTAGCTCAAATTAATAATCTGTGAGGACCAAGAATACTGCTTATTTCAGGTACAAACAGCTCTAGGAAGAGTGGCTGGCTAAGGAATCTTCCTACACTCAAGGACTTACCCTCTGCTCTCCCCTTTCAAAGTCTGAGCTCAGCTCTGCTGAATTTTTCTCTACTGGGCTATATCATTGTAGTAGAAACGCTGGTCTGGCAGCACAGTGAACAATGGGCAATGTGGCTTTGATAACAGATTATTAAGGTATATTTTCCACACACTGGATGAAAACTATGAATCTTCCGTAAGTGCAAACCTATTATACTTTCCATGCATTTTCCTATAAAGGAGTAGAACTAAAAACCAAAAGTTGGTACTACTAAATTAGCAGTCATGTGCATCAAGCAAATTTCTTAATTTTTAACCTTGTCGTGTTGACAAGCAACATGCAGTCATTGTTACACTATCACACTATGTATCCTTCCTTCCCTTTCTTTTCTTTCTTTCTTTTGGTTATTTCGGAAGTGCTGAAGTCATACACTGGATTGTCTGAAAGAAAGAGTAGTCAAAAGTACTTCTGAGAACCTGTTTTTAAAGTATCCCATCATCCATTCCCCAGAAAAGGACAACTCCGACTCATCCTCTGGTTTTCTCGTAGGCAGAGGAGACATGAATGGTAAGAGGGGTGAGCTGACTGGGAAACGCTTTCTTCTGATTTCAATGATTTAATAAAGCAGTTTTATAAAACACAGGTTAGCAATTTATAAATTCTATTTCATATGTGACTGCAAAAGTAGCAATATAACTTTAAAAATTAAGATTTTTTTCGTCTACAAATGCATTAAATGTTTTAGACACAACGAATGTTTTAAGTGAAGCTGAATTTGGGTTTTCTGTGTAAGTGAATGATCTTCAATGGTCAGTGTTCTAAACGTAAAAGAACCTGTAAAACCAGAGTTAATCTATTAGAGATGTCATACTTTGAATTTGGAGATGAGGCTATGAAGAACTCTACAATTCAACTCTAATAATTTTGTAAAAAAGTACTGCATTACTGACAATCTAGCTAGTGGGCCCCACGTCTATTTCACTTTAGCCTCTGAGTATAGAGCTGGACTCAGCAAGCTGAATAGGGGACTCAGGACCCTGCTTTTAACAAGCACCTGGGTCCCGAGGCAGCCACAGGAACCAAATGCAAGTGCACTGTCACAAGCGAAACTGAAGGTTTATGATCTGAGATCCTGTAGAGTGTCAAATCGCAAAGGTAAGAACCTGTTCTTAAAAACTGCAAGTCAGTGGGCCCTCTCAGCCACAAAGGGCAGAGATTTAAGAAACTTTTTTCTTTGTGAAAACACTTGGTTAAAAAACGACACAAAACAAAAACAACATTCTCCTTCATTGGCTCCAGAAATTCCTAACAGTCTCATCCTAGGGTTAGGGTAGAGTCTTTTCCAGATGTTCTGTACGGTCCTAAACTATTCACAGAACACAGGGATTTACTTTCAGAAAAATATCCTTCTTTAACTTCTGGCAGGTGGAGATGCCCACTGGCCGAGGGCAGAGTCTTCGAGCTGACTCTGGGAAGAATGAGGTAAGTCCAAGAGCAAATAGGCATTTGGAGCAAGAGCGCTGGTGCTCATATTGTCTGCCAGTGAAAAGCTGCAGTTCATGAGAACCAGCACATGTGCTCAGAGGAAATCTGGCCACTTCTTCCAAAGGAAAGGGGTAAGTTACGCGGCTGACAGCACAAGGACTGGATAAGTACCCCATGCAGCTATAAGTGGCAGCTGTAAGTTTAGCATGACATGGAGGAAAAACACTGCAAAGGTAGCCTGCAGCTGGTAAGAATTCTGTCTTCTCCATTTATTACCCATGTGATGCCTGAATTTATCTAAATTCTGAGCCTCAATTCCTTCATCTATAAAATTAGATAACATCACCTTCCCTTGGAGGGGTGTTGTATGAATGACTGATAATACATGTAAATTGCACATAACATTGTATGCTCTCAATAAGTGGGAATTATTCATTTATTCCATATGGATTCTCAAGTTAGCATGGTAAGCTGTGTTAAGATAGTCAAGACATTTCCTAGTGAAAATACTGAAACAAATTATTTTGTTGACATCGTAAGTCAGATGTTATTATCAAGTATTGTCTGATACTTCTGAATAAAATATTTGGGTGTAGGGGCAAGAAGAAATGGAAAGACACTGCAATATTTCAAAAACAATTTTAACTTCTTCTAAAGGCAAATATTCATTTTATATAAACACACACATACACAATTATTCTTTCATTGGCTCTTTTGAAGGTGCTACATTTTTAGAGCTAAATTCCAGACACAGAAACTCTAATTAGGCTGATTTTATTTTAATACTTACACATGTTCACTTTTTATAGGTGGCCAAGCTTGCAAGAGCAAAATCAAGTGCTGAAATTCAACCTCATGGTGACTAGATTCTAGGAGTTCCATGAACAGAGAGTAGCGGTTCTCTTCATTCTCAATGTCAGCTATATCTACCTGGAAGTAGAAATACAGGCTTGAAACTGGTGGCAAAGGCTACTGAATTGATTTATAGAAGAATTCAAATTTGATTATTTTGATTAAATATTTTTTGAAAACTTTTTACAGTGTGCTGAGGGAAGATTCAACAGCATTTTAAAAAAAGCTTCAAAAACTCTATGCCTTACACAATTTCAAGCAATTATATTAAAAATTGTTTAGGCCGGGCACGGTGGCTCACACCTGTAATCCTAGCACTCTGGGAGGCGGAGGTGGGAGGATCGATCGAGGTCAGGAGTTCAAGACCAGCCTGAGCAAGAGCGAGACCCCGTCTCTACTAAAAATAGAAAGAAATGATCTGGACAGCTAAAAATATATATAGAAAAAAAATTAGCTGGGCATGGTGGCGCATGCCTGTAGGGAGGCTGAGGCAGGAGGATTACTTAAGCCTAGGAGTTTGAGGTTGCTGTGAGCTAGGCTGACGTCATGGCACTCTAGCCTGGGCAACAGAGCAAGACTCTGTCTCAAAAAAAAAAAAAAAAAATTGTTTAGAACTACAAAATCACAGGAAGGTAACTTTATGTACCAAAATAAATTCAACCAAATAGACTTCCATAGAACTGGCTCATTGGCATTTAACATATGTTAAGATGCTAAATTGTTTTATTTGAAATTGTAGTATTTCAACAGACTCAACACTAGGTGACTTTTTAAAAGTTTAAATTATCCAAAATGAATTTCTAATTTTCATTTGAAAACTGCTAAGCCTTCATGTTATTTAGAAAATTTCTCTAATTTAAAATTAAAGATTTTACTAAAGTACATTTGTCATATGATTTTTTTTTGCTATAAATCAAAATAAAGTAAAATATCCTTTATTCACATTTCTATATCTAATGCAAAAGAAGTCTCTGCCAAATACAGAACATTCAATTTTCCTCCCATTGAATAGCTAAATAATTTTTCTTTTACATTGGACAGTCCTAAAACAAATAATATTGCTCCAATGCCTCTGTGGATGAAAATGTTTACTATTTTGAGTTAAAAAGCAGTTTGAAAAACACGTAAAAGTGAGCCAAAGTCTGGTTCTCCCGTTTTCTAGTTTCTCCTAACACAGATTCTCCATATTTGGGTACACAGACAGTCAGATGATGACACCTTGAAAGGATAATGAGAATGAATAGTTGTCTGTATATATGCTAAATTGTCTGCACTAATGCATGTTTCCACAGCATTTAATTGAATGGTCATTCTGGCTCTGATCCCAAGAAGCCATCTGAAAAAGTCACACCATGAATTCTGCATTTTACAGAAGTTGATACATACTATGAAATTATTGGTAATTGCTATGGGAAGCCCTGCTCAGTGACCTGCCAGATCTTTCAAAACCTGCCTGAAAGCCCTACGTCAGTCCTTTGTGGAATAATAACCCAAAAGCATTTTTTAGTTTTTAAATAATCTCATAGTCCAGGAAGTCAGTTGACCCTTACCTCAGGTTTGTAGGTGTGTGTGGAGGACAGGACAGGTACTAGCAACCTCACTTTAAAGAAGAGCAAACAGGCTCAACTGCCCTGGTAACACGGCTAGCATGTGACAGAGCCAAAATAGAATAAGATCAGCATGTTCTGAAACTGGAGGACTCAATATGCTAGATACATTTTTAATTATCTAAGTTGGTCCCCGAATTGGGAGTTTGGCAATATTGCCTTGCCTATTTATAAAGAATTTTTTTTTTTTAATCTCAAACTCAAGGTATTTATCCATCTGTTGTTATCTGATCTTATCACCTTCAACTTGTCTCCAGCCTCAGGGCCTCTTTGAGGCTCCCTACATGCAGTCCTGCACACTCTCACCTCGGGAACTGTGATCTGTTTCCTCTGCCAGGCACAGTCTTCCTCCAGGTACCTGAGTGCTCATTCTTTCCTTTCCTTCACGTTTCTCAAATGTTACCCTATCAGCGAAGGCCTTGCTTAACTGCCTTAACTAAAGGCACATTCCTCCATGCTTATCTTTTTCACCCGGTTTCATTTTCCCTCTTAGCACTTACAACTATGTAAGTATATATTTACATATGTAAATACTCTTTACGTATGTACAACTATGTACGAGTATATATTTACTTGTTGCCTTTCTTATTCCATAAGAATGTAAGCCTCTTGAAAACTGAGACTGTTTTTTGTTCCCTGGTTGATCCCCACAACTCAAAATAATGCCTGCTATAGAGTAGATGCACAATGAGTGAATGAATGAACTAAGGAATGGACACACATGTGAATGAATGAATGAAGACAATTTGTCACTTATAAAATAACTTAGCATAAATGACCAAAAGACCAAAGATGGCAGGTTTACCGACATTACATCTGCCCAAATAAGGCCTTGTGATCGCTCTGTGATTTCGGTCAAGTCCCTCCCATTAGGTATCATTTTCCTTATCTGAAAAATGGGCTTCAAGAACAGCTGAAGTCTCAGAAGTTCTGAGGAAGCGCCTTCAGGTCTGCAGCTGGGGAAGGGGCAGATAAATGGCTTGCCTTTTCTTCCTGCATTATCATCTGAGTTTCTGCATAAGAGTTTATTTGTAGAAAAGGTTTGTGCTTAAAAAATATTTAAAGCCCATTGAATGTTATGTCTGTAATGTTCCTGGCAGTGTTAATATTCTAGTTTCTATAATTAAATGCAGTATAATTAATAACAAGCAGTTTTTCCCTTTACATGAAATGCAGACTCTATATGGGTTATTTTCTATATGTGATGCATCCCAGGAAGAGGAATAGATTAACAACAACAAATCATGTTTTTAATATCATCTAGATTTGATTTCTTTCTTTTCAGAAACTGTATTAGCTTATAAATTTTGAAGACATGAACTATTTAAGGAAAAGAAACTATAAATTAGAACCATATGTTTATTTTTATATTAGTATGCAAGTAATAGTTTCCATGTATAAAATGTGTTTTATAATAAATTTCTTTGTATAACACCTTTCTTACACAGACTTTTTAAGACTATGTCTTTATCAGGAAATATTTTCTTCTGAATGTTCATTAAACATTTCAATTTTTAGTAAGTTATTTTTCAGAGCCTTGACCCCCCATATTTAAAATACAAATGTGAAAGATACAGTAACTCACATAACTGCCCATTTTGTGTATGCACAGTTGCACATTCCCTCATATCAAAAAGGATTTCAACGTAAGTTACTCAGCTCTTAACAAAGCAGTTTTAAATTTGCTACCACTGTAGCTGCGAGCTTTACCATGTATGAGAGAAGAAAATGGGCCTAAAAATGGACTTAAGCACATTAATTTTTTAAAAAAATCATAATACACATTATTGCACAATCATTATATACGTTGAAATACAGGTGCTTAAGATTTGTGTCCACATATTAAAATATCTTTAAAAAGGAAAGTTAAAATTATCTTCTTCATCTTGTCATTTTAAGGTTTTCTGCAGTAAATTCTGATAATCAAAATTCAAAACAAATTTATGTGTAAAGAAAAATAAAAGATAAGATAAACATATGTAAAGGGTTCCCAGTCTGGACAAGATGGCTTACCCATTTTTCCTTACTCCTCTCTATTAAGCACAACTATAAACCATGGAAATAATAAAAAAGACAATGAAAGGAAAACTCTGAAGGGTGGTAAAAAGAAAATAAACAAGTTTGGAACTCCAGGTTTGAAGGAACAGCATGGTAGCAGACTGTCTTGTGTCTCCCACCCAAAAAAAAGTCCACCCAGGCCTAGTATTTCCCATCTCCTGACTCAGAAGCAGAGGAGAGCTCAAGCTCAGGTAGGCTCATTTTCCATCAGAATCTCACAAGAAAAGGAGAAAGGGTGAAGCTGAAAGATATTTTAGGAAATAATATCTAAAAACATCCCAAAGGTGATGGGAGACACAAACCTACAGATCCAAGAAGCAAAGTTAACCCCAAACAGGATAAATGCAAAGAAATCCATGCTCATCATAGTTAAACTTGAAAACCAGAGACAGAAGAAAAAATTCTGAAAGACTGGGAGAATGACATACTCCTACAGGGAAACACCAATTTGAATAATAATAGATTTCTTATCTGAAACCATGGAAGCCAGAGGAAGTGGCATGTTTTTTCAAGTGATGAAAGAAAAGAACTGTTAACTACAGATTCTACATCTGGCAAAACTATCTTTCAGGAAGAAAAGGGATATAAAAAATAAAAACATTCTCAATAGAAGGAAAATTAGAAGAATCTGTCATTAATAGCCCTTATCTTAAAGACTGGCTAAAGGAAGTTCTTCAAACAGAAAGGAAATGATAAAAGAAGGAACTAAGAAGGATCAGAAAGATAACCAATTCAACTTGTGAGAATTCATGGAGACAAATCCTGATATAATAGATATACAGATACTTCTCAACTTATGATTGAGTTATGTCCCTATAAACATATGTCAGAGATACCGTAAGTTGAAAATGCATTTAATATACCAATAAACCCATCATAAAGTCAAAAAAATCATAATCCTGAATGGCTCCTATGAGGAGCTCCCTACCTTATACCACACAACACTGAAAGAGAAATTCTAGCCCTCACTTGTTATACTCAGCTTCAGTTCTAAACATCTTGCCCCAGTCTACTCTTGTAATGGTGCTTCCTCCTATTGCTATGTTCCTAACCTCTGACCTGCCCATTGCCTACTTTGACCTACTAAGTCCTTAAACACAGGACTTAATGTGTTTCTTCAGGTGACCACAAATCTCTGACTGCAACAATCTGAGTTATCCCTCTCTCAAACATCCCTCTCAATTCAACTCAGTGTCTGGAATAAAAAAGTCAAATGTTTTCCATATTCCCTTCTAGTTTTGCTTGGGTTTGCAATTGTTTTACTGGATACATATAGATATGATTTGAAGCGAAGGGCATTTTCCATGAGAAGGAGATTACGAACATCAGTTTGGAGAAATCAGTTGCCTTCATATATTGTGAGATGTATAAAAATGAACCTATAACAAGTAGACATTTTTGTTCTCTTCATTTAGATGGTCACATAAAATCACAAGAAGGAAGTGTTAGTTACTCTACAAGCACAGTAACTTGGATATTTAAGAAAAGACCTTAACTCTACAGTAAACATTTGGCAAATGAATGCTCATTTATATTTTTAGTTCCACACAAATGTTTAAGGCATGGATATATCATATTTTATGATTTCTACTTCAGTACACTTGAGTAATTTACCCACATGGTAGTTAAGAAGGCTTTCAATTTGACAAAGGTCTTAAGAAACATATAGTTTACAGTGCTGTACAAAGAAGTTAACTTGAGCTCAGGAGGTCAGGAAAGTGAACAGGGTGGCAAACAAGGAAGGATTTGAAGCAAGACTAGGATTTGGATACGCAGAGGTGAGGGAGAAAAGAGAAGACTGCGGAAAGATGAGGAGAGCCAATGGAGGGGTTCTGAGTAGCACTTCATGGTAAGTGCAGGTGAAATGTGGAGGATATGGTAAAGGAAATATGCCAGGGCCAGAACAGGAAGACAGCTAAACACTTAGGAACACCACGTCTGTTCAAAACATTGTGAATATTGACTTCAGTCCCTCTGAGTTAGCAGGCAAGGGAGAAAACTTAAAAGAATGAAAAGACATCTCATGAGATGCCCCTTGAAAAGCTAACAGAAAGGTAGAGAACTAATATTTTTTCATGCCTACTATGTGCCAATCACTATATTAGATCTGAACTTCTTATACCTATTTAGCCCAGAAATCAAATAAGAAATCTTTTATCCAAAGATCATTTTTAATAGAAGAAACAACTTTGATATAGAAGGGATTTTAATGGGAAGAAGTAAGAATTTAAGGGAAATGGGCATAATAAGATCCAATACATCTAAGGGACTCTAAGATTTCTTCTAGATATTTGAAAGGAGAAAATGTGAAAAGAAAAAGGATATCATGCAAAAAATTTAAAAAAAAATTTCATGAGTGGTCAGGGTAGAAATAAAGAAAATGTTCATCATATAACATAACATATTCCATTGATGAAGTTAACACTAAGAAATACCCAGATACAAGACCTCCATCAAGGTAACCAACTAACATGAAAGACCTTTGCATTTTTCTTTTATGGATCTTAGAAAGTCTCTTTTTGCTCAAATGGAGTTGGGGGGATAGCAGAGGTGGTGATTCTAAAGATTTCCCAAAGCTCTGATATTTACTGAAGCAGGGGTGATAAGTTTGAATTTCTACTACGGTACTCACTAGGTGGGTGACTCTACACATATCTGAGCCACCAACAATCATATGGCAGGGTGCGGGAAGAACTCTTTTGCAAGGTTACTAGAAAAATTACATGGGGTAAATCATGGAGAGTGTCAAGCATTTTGCTGGATATTCAATAAATGTTCTTTTCCTGCACTTGACATTGGTAGCTTCCAGGGATCTGCTGACTTCCTTCCTCCACACTGAAAACTTTTCTGAAATGTTTTGTTGTCTGTGTTATATCAAGAATTTTAGTCCAGTTCTTTCTTAAAATAGTAAGAGTTATGGCTTATCTCCCCTGCTTAAAGCAATGTAAGAGATTTCAGACTTCTGAGAAAGAAAGTTACTACACAACTTCTCCCCCAGGCCAACCTCATTCCCTCAATATAAAGTTAACTCCCAGGTATTACATGCTTATGAGAAGGGATGGGAACAGATCCTTTCCTCTATGCCTTGTAATCAGTCCTTTGGGTCAAGACCCTGCAGTTAATTTTGAAGGACACACTTTAAGAATGAGAGCCTTTTTTAAGAACTGTGAAGATTTTATCCTACTGACAAGTTAACAAGCTAGCCTGACATAGTTTAATGGATTCTGGCAGAAGACAAGACACACTCCCAGGTCAGAGACAGCAATAGAAATAGCCAGAGTATCAGTATTTTCTTATGTCAGTTCCCCAAGTCCCAAGTCCCATGGATGGTACAGAGGGCTAGTGACATGGACACAGAGTGGGTTATGTTACTGAAGAACCCTAAGCTTAGGGAATACGAATTTGTTATTCAGGACAGTAAGCATACCTGCTCTTTGCTCCTAGGGAGATACTATCTTTATTTTCCAGGGCTTTTTGCTATACTAAAGATAGTCTAGAACAAAGATAGTGCCTCTGCTTTTAAGACGTGCTGACTTGTGAGAGACTGATGGAGAACTGTTTCCCAATAGCTTTTAGATATGTTTATTAATATAATTCATCCCACTGAGGAAGAGTGTAAGACTAGCCTATCTTAATAGTATTAAATAAAGGTTCCTAAACATGGTTTTCTAGATGATGAGGGTTAGCATATTTTCCTTTGAATAGCAATGTTTACTCTAAAATTTATTTGAGAAAAAGATGACAAACTAAGTGTTAAAATGTAAGTAGACTCATATTTACTAATAAGCCCTATACCAAGGACTTACATGAATTATTTTCATATATATTGTTACATGTATTCTTTTATCATTTAGTTAGCCCTTTTAATATGTTCTCTTTATTAATTCTAGTCATTTTTAGCATTTTCTTTGGGTTTTCTAGAAATTAGAATGATATAATCTATAATTAAATAATGGCAATTTTGACTTTTCAAAAAGTTATAGACCCTATTTCTGTTTCTTTTCTTACTACACTGACTAGGATTGGAAGAACAATGACAAAAGTAATGATATTGGGCCCTCTTGTTTTGTTTCTAATTTTAACAAAAATGCCTCCAAATTTTTAGTGCTAAAAATTCAGCTATAGTTAAATCCTAGTGGTCAGCAGAGAATATGAAGCACAGCAAATGATCAATATACATTCTTACATAAATAGTACAATAAAAATAATGATTTTATCCACCTACTTTTTAGAAGATAGCTTTGGCCCAATATATTTGCATACTATATCTAGTAATGTTGCTCATTGAGAGTTAGAAAAATTGTACAACCTTAAGTTGAAAAAAATCACTGTCATAAATCTAATAAATTACATGAAAAATAATTAGGAAAGGAAGTATTGCCCTGAGATAACAAAAGTTAAAACAAATGGGTCTCAGAGGCTCATAGGAGCTGTGAGAGCATGCAATTAGTATGAATATCATGGGAATCTAAATTCCCTGAAATACCTGAAGATAAGGCACCTGGCTCAACATGCATGTAAAGCTAGGAAAGAATCAAATTCTCTCTTGTCTAGGAAGTAGTATAGTCTGTATAAAATATATATCCTAAGTATGTAAATATTTTCATAAAATATGACAAGTACAGAGAGCTGACACGAGTCTCCAAACAGTTACACTATGAAATGACTATGGAACATATCTTAACATGGAGGAAAAATTAACTTTAGGTGCTTTATCAAATGCTTCAACATACCTCATGAAAGGGATTGTAAAATAAATGATAAAAGGTCAATTTTATTAAATATGCAGCTTTCAAAAAGTGATGATGAATTCAAAGTACTACAGAAAAATATTTATTTTGGAGATATTACCGACTTTTTTGAGGCTTAGTTTTCCCTTCCATAAGACAGAGATAACACATACTTATATGATGGTTGTGAATATTAAATAAGGTAATGGGAATGAAACAAAGAGATTGGCACATATAAATGATAGGTATTATTTACATTATCCTCCACATTATGTGCCAAGTGTAAAAAAAGCAGAAAGCAAAATCTGCGCTAGGATCCCTTCTAATAATTATGTCTACAGACTAGACAGAACACAAAAAAATACAATACAAAAAACAATGGCTGTTTTAGGGAAATGAAATTGTGGGTTAACTTTATCTCTTTTTTAAAATCACATTTATTTGTGCAATAAATATGGTATTTGAAATGACTCCCACAGGTTACGAAAATAAACTTGATCAAAACTGCTATTCTTTTTTACTACATTTTATTTTACTTTGTCCTTTTCCCCAATGAACAAGAAAGTAGCATATACCTCTTTTAACATCCCTGTTTCTTCCCCAGTGAGTACCAAACAAAATCCCAGTGGTGAAAATGTCCAGCATTTCACAGGTACCTGTATAGCTAGTGAGTATTCCACACTGACAAGACTAACTAAATAACCTAGGAATTTAAAGGGCAAAATTCAAATGTGACTCAAACATAAGAATATCTTTTTCCCTTTTGTCTCTCAAAGTGCTGTTTCTCTCCTCATTGAATTAGGTGACTTTAGCCCTTGTTGTAAGTCAATTTGTCAAATAGCTACAGCCTCCTTATCAGACACAGAGCTGGTGTCCTTGAAAAAATGTACTAAGTCACTGATTCTCAGTTGAAGACAGTTTTAACCTTAAATTTCTCTGTGGCTGCTACAAGTGAACACAAATATCTTAAATTAAAGTATCTCTCCTGAAATACGAATCTACATGTATTGACACTAGCTTCTTTTGTCTTCAGATATTTACAAATATGAAATAGGAATTAATGCATATAAAATCACTTTATAAATGGAAAATAATTACAAACAGAGGATTATTACTGATAGTCATGATATTAACCACCATGTTCTTATCTTCCATAAGAGTTGGTGAGCTGTTAGCTTGCTTTTAAGAGACTCATGTGGAGACACTTGATTTAAAGTTGCAAAGTAACTGCAAATCCTTTCGTGAACACAATAAAGTCCTATTGAAATGTCTTTGTATGCAGGGCTTCAAAATACAAAATAAACAAACAAACCAGCTTCAACAGATATACAGAAATATAAAAAGGTAAGAGTTGATCTCTACCAATACTAGACTGTTAAAGCCACTCCTTTTGTAAGGTTTCAGGTGGCCAATGCCACCTGCTGTGTCCACTGGATCTAATCAGTATGTCCAGGGAAGGGAATTTTGAGATGACCAAAACTCATCCTCAGCTGTTGACTAGCAACATTCCCTGCTGAACTAAAGAGTTCTTAGACCAGTGGCTAGCATATAGTACATACTCAATAAATAGCATTATTACTATTAGTTATTACTACTAATTATAGTATTATTACCATTGGACAAGAAAATATAAACAAAATATTAATTATAATTGTTTCCATTTCTGGGTATTTATAGGTTTTACTAAATAGAAAATATAAAATGATGGAAATAACACTACAGTTTAAAAATCAAAAAGTAAGGTGCTATTTTCTGGCAGATTTTCCCATTTCTATAGAACTAAAAAACAGATATAGATATTGAGAGAATTTCATAAACACTTAACCTTGCACAGCTTATAATAAAGGCAAAATCTGTTTTGGAGACAGTCTGAAGGTTCAAACCACCATCCCTAACCCATGCTCAGGTGAGAATTATCTACCACGTAGGAAGAGTGTTCTGATAAGGAATACAGACATGAGAGAATGAGCTCTTTCCTAGTTTTTGGTTTAGGTCTGGGTGATGAGCTAAAACTTTAAGCCTCTGCTTCTCTCCTAAGGTGTAGTAGGACAGTGAGTGCCTGTTTGTAAGTCGCTTGAGAATAAATGGTTCTTGATTGCCATAAGAAGTGTCTCCTAGGGTACTGCAGACACACCTTTGGGATGGGGGACACCCAGTGAAAGAACAGTCATGTAGGTTCCCAAGCGGTTTCCACACATCTGTGGGCACATAAACATACAGAAGAGGCCAAAAAGTGCAATTCTGAGCCCTTCTTTGCAGCATTCTACTTATTTTATTATACTTCCAAACACAGAAATTACATAATAAAACATGCCAAAATCACTACTCATAAGTGCTATTATCACTTTCATACACGATACATATTTTCACATGGCTAAATATGACATTTTATGAAGCACTTATAAGATGAAACATACGATAGGGAGAATACTTTGTGTTAAAATAAGAAAAGCAAAGATTTTGCCTTATAAATTTTTTCTCTAGGATAAATAAACAATCATGCCATATGAACCTCTATAAATATATGCATGCTTATTTTAAAGAGCTGCTTCTATTGAAGCTGACTTTCTAAGGCCAGACTTAGTTTTTAGTCAAATTTGATGAAGTATTAATTGAAATAGAGCTGGAAATTTTTTCACTGTAGTGTATCATTCAGATTCAGATTTGAATTTTGGTCCTGTCACTTAATAGCTGTGTGATCATGTAAAAATGCCTCTCTGAGCCTCAGTGCTTTCAGATATAAAAATAAGGTAATAATACCTAACCTATTAGTTTACTTTGAGAATATACAGTATAACATAATAGAATGTATAACATAACATATAATACAGACACACACACTTCTATAGGTGTCTAACACTTTGAGTTAACACTGAGCTATTATAGTAGCTACTAGTATTGATAGCTCATTATTATATATCATTCTGCCACATTTTAGCACTGAGACATTGTACAAATATCTTAACCACTCGGAGCCTATTTCCTCATGTGATGATGGAGTGACAAGATCACCTATGTCAGAGGGATATGACATAGGGATATTATGACGTTTAAATGAAATGTTATTATGTACAAAACCTACATTCAGGTCATGGAAGGCCCTCAAAAACATGAAAATTAACAGTACATGTAGCATCTTCTCAGCCTAAGGGAAAACAGGTTTTCATTGTAGCTCTCAAAGTTTTCATTTTGACTTTGAATTTTTATTCCAGTTAGAAGTTATCCAGAGAAACGTCCAGATAGCAGAAGAAAATGGCAAACAATGATTTATATTTCTACCTATATATTCTCCAAAAACAAAATAGAACAAGAACAAATAAAATTACACAAAATCCATATACTCAGCACAGTTATAAGTTTAGAAAGTCCAAATTTCAAAATACCATAAGTAAAAAAGAAAAAAAAACCCACTAAATCCAAGAGAATAATCTTTCATATTCCATGTTAATGTTTCACATATTCAAAAAAGGATAAACAATTAAAATAAACAAGAATGAGGCAAACCATACAAATAGAATAAAGTAAGCCTAACTGTACTATAAGTGAGTAAGATAATTACATTGAAGGTGGGGTGTGTGGAGGGGGGAGAGGAGAGGAGAGGAGAGGAGAGGAGAGGAGAGGAGAGGAGAGGGGAGGGGAGGGAAAGAAGACTTAACCTTGAAAAAATGCATGTTTTAGTATTATTACTCTAAGGCCAAAGACATAAGGAGCTCTACAAAAATATTATATTCTAGCTAGTAATTCCAAAATTATGTGTACTCTAGGATTGAGTAAACATGTAAATATATTACAGATAATGAGACTCAAGTTTCTCACTGACAGAGAAGGGTGTTTACAAATAAAAAAAGGGGTAAGGCTTGAATGAACTCTGTGGCATTGGACTGAAATTAGAAGTATCTATGAACTTATGAACTTTAATGTGTATACAGATGAATACAGAAACAGATGTAGATATGTGTATGCTCATATGCATTTCCCAATTCTGTCTCCTTAAGAGGATCTAGAACTGTAACACCACACTATCAGTGAGAACACCCAGCCCCCAAGTGTTGGCTTCTAAATACCATTTTTCAATAAAATGAGCCAAATCTCTTTGAAATCAATGGCTGAATCTAGAGCTGAGTAGAAAAACTGCAAGAGGATTTCCAAACTTTGTGTGGTTGCCAGAAAGTAAAGTACTCCAGAAATGATGGGTATACATCAAAAGGAAAAAACTTGAAGGGAATCCCCAATGGCCAAATCTGAAATAATTTGAGCAAAAAATAAATAATGAAAGTAATGGATTACAACCATAGAACAAAATGAGAATCCTTGAGCTCATACTTACAGAAACAAATAACTGAATAAATAAATATATGCTGGTGGGGGGAAACAAATGATAGGAAAAAAACTCCATTTGGCAAATACTGCAGTAATAATTATCTCAGGCAATGATCATCAACTCATGCTAAAATTAGAGATGAAAGTATAGTGAGAATCATAATAGTTACACAATCTCAAAATATCTCCCCAGAAGATAGTTACTAATTTAAAAGGGGAAAACGATAATTTTACAAAGAAGAAATATGATGATACCAACTCACTCAAGTGATCAAAGTTAACATTACCAGTATTGGAACAAATCAACACCACATACTTCCTGATATAAGGCACTAAGAAGAACACAACATCACTTCTGTGGTATTCTTACCGAAAATGCAAAACTTAAATACAGGACAAAGTCAAACCGAGGAAACATTTTACAAAATAATTTGGCCAATACTTTTTTAAAATGTCAAGATCACAAAAGACAACAACAACAACAAACAAGACCTAGGAACTATTCCAGACCAAGGAGACTAAAGAGACATGACAATTGGATACAATGTGTGACCTGAATTAGATGCGGACTATGGACCAGAAAAAGGACATTAGTGGCACAACTGACAATATCTGAATTAGGTGTAAATTAGATTATAGTAACAGTATTGTATCAATGGTAGTTTTAATTATCTGAAATATTAATACTTGGTGAATCTCAGTAAAAAATATATAGAATTCTTTGTGCAATTTATGCAACTTTTTGGTAAATCTGAAATTACTTCAGCTCTATTCTCTACCCTCTTATATTCACTGCTATTACCAAGTTCAGGGCCAAGTTCAGGCAACAAGACCGGCACCTTTGTCCTCTGGTAACTCTTCAGCAGAGCCCTTCAAGTCTGTCATTTATGCAGATGTCAGAGGGATCTTCCCCAAACACAAATCTTTTTGTGTCGCTTCCCCGGCAGCACCCTTCCACATGCCTTAGCACCATCAAGGTAAACCCTGAGCACAACACTTGAGGCGCCCATAATCTGGCTTCCTTCTTCCCACTTTCACCTCCTGCTGGTTCTTGTCTTCACACCATTCACCAGCTGTGCTGACCTTGGTTCAGGTATCACCTCCTCAGAGCAGTCCTTCCGCACTGCCTCCAGGCAGAACAGCTCCATGCCCTCGCTGACTCCCGCACACTGTGCAGACTTCTCTCATTGCACCTGAACACTTTAGGGTATTTAATTCTTTGTTCATAGGTCTGTGTTCTCTGCCAGCGTGGAGGCCCTACACCAATGAGGTCTACTCACCTGGACTGGAATTAGAGCTTTATACGGATCATCCCATTTAATCCTTATGACAACTGTGTATTATTTACATTTTACAGACAAGGAAACTGAGGTTGTAAGAGATTTACTAACTTTTCCAAGTTCACAGAGCTAGTGAGTGATGAAATTGGGATTTGAATCCATGTCTATGTGGCTGAAGCGCCCAAACACTTCACTACCAATTGCCTTGCCTATTTCTCTATCCCTGGAGTATAGTGTAGCGCATGGCACATAATGTATGCTTGATGGATATTTCACTTATTGCTTTGTTCAAACAATAGTTGTTAGGCATAGCATTTTTCCACATTTTAATTAAGCAGCAGTTAACATATTCCCTATGATGTGTATTGAGACAAGGCTAAGGCTAAAAGATGGAGAAAGGCTTTCTGCTCTCTTTCAAACTCCTGATATCTCATGTCTAATCAAATTCAATCCACATAAAGTCACAGTGGGAAGAGAAAAGGCCATACTTTATGCAATCTAGTGCTATTCAAATATATTTCCCAGGCACATGGGAAGAAGTGTAGTATAGGCCAAGAACACAGGTTTTAGGGTCAGACAGAACTGGGTTTGAGTACCAACTGTCACCTTAAATTGGTCACATGACCTCATCTAAAACAGAGAAGATGGTAACTACTTTGTAAGAGACTTTTAAAGATTAACGTACATATAGGACACATTCCAAGGTCCCTTCTTCTTCCCCCAATGATGCCAGTGGCGAGACAGCAAATCTTTAAGGGAAAGCACCCGTTATTCATAAAGGGAGACTCCCAACATCTCCAAATATTTGCAGGTGTAATTAATATGGATGCTCTCTCAATTTTAATCATCTTGGGGATAAAAGGCACATGGAATTCTTTTCCAACATTTCAGATCTCTTGCTCATATCTGGACAAACATGCTTCTGTCTTGTTTGCTTCCACATGAGAAGCAACTGGCTGGTCAGAAATTACTGTCAGCAAAGTATGGCAAACTAATATAAAACAGTATCAATCTGAAAGCACCGGGCCGCTCTGTAAGAAAATCTTCCCATTATTCCAAGCAAATCATTTTGCTTGCATATCAAGAGGAAGCAGAACAATCTAATCCCTCATCATTAATGGCAGAAACATCAGATTGAAAGTCAGGAGTCCTGGCCCTGCCATTTTAAGGGTGACCTTGGACAAGTTTTTAAGATTTAATATTCATTTATTCAACAAATATTTACTGAGTGTCTCTGAGAACCTTGTTTTCATGGAATTTATATCCTAACAGAAGAAGAAAGATGTCACATAATAAATAGACAAGCACAGAGATAGGTAGGAAGAAGTTAGCAGATAGTGGTAAGAGATTTGTAGAGAATTAAGACAGCAATAAAATAGATTGTGACTGAGTGGTTAATTTGGGATGTGTAGTTGTTTTAGAAAAGGTGAACATTTAAGCTAAAATTTGAGGAAGTAATTTCTCCTTTCTGGAAATCTATATCCTTTCCTATAAAACATGACTACTGAAGTGGGATGCGTTTGAAAGTCTCTTCTAGTTCTAGGAATCTGTGATTTCATAGCTATTGGAGATATAGTATATGCATGTGGGCACACATGTTTTCAACATCAAGTATTATCCTATATTTGGTTTAGCATACCATGTCATTAGCTTTTAAGACATTTAAGGTAACGGTAAATTATTCATAAGGAATTAAATGTACCTTTGCATACTGAACTTTTGTCACTGTTTTCTGAGCTCCATCTGATGGAGAAGTGCATGTTTTGTTAATGTTCTGGCAAATATACTCAAACTGGTTTCTGAAGAGAAGAGTTAATATGTGCCTTCACATTCCAAAGTAGGCAAAAATCCATGAATTTGTAATGAGATTAGAAGTTGTCTTAAACTAATTCTTTTGGTGATCACTCACAACCACAAATTCAGACATACTAAAATTTTAAAAGGTGAAACTCTAAGCCACATGTTCTCTTTTACATAAAAATGGGGAAAAAAGTTTGAGATGATGAGGTATGGGATTTTTTAAGGAAACATCAGTATTTTTACCATATTTTTCATGCACCAGTTAACTAGAAAATTACAAAAGCTGAAAAAGTCAGATAAACTGTACCAAGGGGATTAACACGGTACAGTCACCCTCTCCCCCTCCCCTTCATGTCCGCCTCGTCCTCCCTCCCACCCCAGGCTGGGGCACGTTTCTGCGGTGGAAACAAAAGCCTCTCAAGCTGTTGAAGAGTGAGGGCCTCTGCATTTTTAATTCTATTAACTAATCATTAGAAAACTAGAACTTGCTGTCTCTCTCAGAGCCAATGAGGTAGCAGGCAACACAGACTCTGCGTTTAATTTTGCAGGAGCTGGCTGGTTTCCCAGCAACACATTGATTTGTGGGGCCACTACTTTGGGCACCTCGAGGATAATTAAATATTAAGTCCCTCTTTGATGTATGCGAAGTCTGCCTAAGAGGATTACCAGCCACAGTGAAGGTAGCAGTCCCACATTTTGTGGTAATTGAACATTGCAATATCATTATCTATTCTTATCCTTACTCTGTAAGAACCCGTCTCCATCCTTCATGCTACCTAAAGTGCCTCTGCAAATGAAGAAGGGGACAGGAAGAAATTGAAGAAAACCAGTGCCCATCAAGTCAACACTTCAGGATCTTCTGGGAGTCTGGGATGTGGAGGTGAAGAAGACAGTTTAATGTGTGTGGAGGAAATGACAGAAGAGGTGAGCACACTATCCTCTAGCTCCTCCAGTTCAAGGTTCCATTTTACACGTGAAGTAGCCAAGGAACACAGGGTAAGAATCTTCCCCAGGATTATAAAACTCATGGCAGAGGGAAGGTGGAGACACACACATGTATTTGTCTACTAGTGCCCTGATCTTTCTCCTGCTCCAGTGAAAGGTAGTACAGTTTTTAGAAAACAATAATTTAAGAGATAATTTAAACTATGGTCATAGTTCTGTAAAATTCCAGAAGTTGTTGGTGTTTCCATTCTAAGCTCATAATTTTTCTGCATTCATTCTCTAAGTACAAAGAAGTTATTTACAATTATTATATAAGACATAATTCCCCCATAAAATTCACTCGTCCTTCAGTATAGATTTGAATCAGCAATGCCAGGCAGACACAGAATACTTAATTTTTAAAGGAGGAGGGAGAGACACTGATTTATTTCTTGGAGGAGATTGTCGATTAATAGCATCATTAAACCAGTATGATAGCTTTCTTATTTCTACTACCAAATACTATATTTAAAAACCTAGATCATTAGTAGCCAACAATAAGGAAATCCCTTTTATACAAGGGGAAAGTAGAGGAGAGAGAAAATAAAAAGGGTGAGGAGGACGTGACATGACTTTTACTAGTCATTCAGGGACTTCCGGGAGAGAGATTTCCTAGAGGACCTGAAAAAGTTTGCCGCACCACAGAGGAAATACTGGTGAAATGTGGCCTTACACACAGACTTGGCAAGTGAGAGAAAACAGTTTGCACTCATAGCTATAAAGTCAAGTTAATTTAGAAAAGTGTATGAAAAAGGAATCTTAATAACAGAGGCTAAGTTGCCTTAAGTCTTGTTTTTAGAAAAAGTTAAACTATAAAGGAACTATAATTTCAGAAATATTCAAAAATCATTAAAATCTTATTGTATAAAAGTTACAACTTGTTCTTTGAGTAACTGGAACATTGAGAAAAGCTTAAAAGAAGAAACAGCAGTCACGGTTATACTATGTATAAGGAGCTTGGGCCCAAATATCAAAGTATGTGTTCTAGTGTTTCCACATGACAGATAAGACGGATGTTTTCCTCTTTTCCTGGTTTCCACACTGTTTTGTAATATTTTCAGGATATAGAGCTGACATAACATAAAGCGAGGCTCCACCCAGAGACACCAGCCTCATCATCCCGGCAGGCTCCTGCAGTCAAGGAAGGTGAAGAAATTGAGCAAGGCTGAGAACTTGAAAAGTGAAGGTTGTGTTGGGAAAGTATACGACCGTAGTCATGCTCATTTGCTTCAGGACCAGGCAGAACCTAAAGTTCCACATGGCAAAAGTAACATGATCTAATTTAGGGTCTGCCTCAGGGATGCTACATAAACTTTCACGTTTGCTGAAAACAGCACACCTCTAACTTCTACATCACATACCTGGAAGATATTTTACAGCCTATCACCTCTGTGTTCCTAGACTGCTCTTTAAAGAGGCAGCAAGTGGTCTTCTGATGTAATTCAAAGCCAGTGTTGAGACTGAAACATGCTGGTTGGTAAGGTCAGAGTGCTTCAGACAGAGTAGCAGTCACACATTAGTGACTTTTTTATTGCAATCCATTTCAGCGATTTGGCAAAACTAGCCAATCTTTGATAGATCCATCTTTTTTGGATCTCAGTTTCTCTAATTCTGAATAGTAAACAACAGTATTCACCTATTTGTCTCACGATGGAAATAAGAATATATAAGATAATAATTATGAAGATGCTCTGAGATGAGCACCAAGATATTCTTAATATTTGATTCATTTTTTTAAAAAAAGAAATTCATTGTTCTTTAGATGTAGTAATAGGGACATAAATTAGAAACAAAGCTTTAAAATTAGAAGGTAGACTGAGTTGGAGTCAGACTCCCAGGAAATTCTTTTGCAGATGAGATTATCTGGGAAGTCCTGGTTTCTAACCTGTATTGACAATGATGGCACACTCTGCACGCTCAAGCACTTGACTGAGGTTCCTGACTCCTGGACTCCATGTCCTTAGGATGCATCAATTTAGAATTTAAGCCAAACTTCAACCGCTACCACATTTCTTCGATTTAGGAATTAGCATCCCCATTTACTCAATCAACAAGTATTTAAGCTCTGAGCATGTGCACAGGATCCTCAGAGGGATTCAAAAGATGGTAAGTGCATCCTCCAGGGCTTCAGAGTTTTCATGGAGGTGAGGAGGCAAAACTTTTAATAATAATAATAATAATAAATAATTAAAGCTCAAATATGTGGAATTCAAGGTTCAATTAAGCCTGCAATGGCCAGGGAAGGTTTCAGAGAGAAGACGGACTGAGTGAGCCTTGAAGGACAGTATGGAGAAATCTAACATCTTGTGTCTTTGCCACATTATGTCCATCTAAATACAGAGGAGAAGGGGTTGGAGGGCATTTTAGTACCCGAGTAGAGCGTGGGAAAAATGAATTAGCTAAACTGCACACTGCATTTCAATTCAGATCTGCATTTTTCCTGGGAAAGGGTGAGCCACTGTAATTAACTGGTACTGTGAACTACCCTATCTCCCGTGAGGAGAAAAATGACATACACGTGTTTGGTGAGGGAGACATCATCTATCACGCAGATGCATGTTCAAACACATGGAAAAACAAACATTTTTGCACATATTCCATCACTAAATAGCTGGATTGACACACATACTGGAAAATTTTCATTACCAAGCTGATTATTCAGTTGAAAGCAGTTTAAAGTAATCAAGAACTGACCCTCTAATTATCAGTAGGAAAAATATGCAGTCAGACGCCTCCTTACCTGTCTCTGGGGCCAAGTGGCTTTGAGAATGGCTTCAGTTCTAAAGAACACGAGGAGCTTGCTGTCCTCCTCAGCCAGGTGACACGACTGCTCCAAAATCTGCAGCACGTGAATGCGGGGCCGCACCGGCCAGGCGTCGTCAGCACAGAAAGGCCTCAGCCACTCCAGCAGGTCCTCAGACGAAACCAGCTCCTCTCTGCAGGGCGAAAGCAAAGGGTGGGTATAAGTTCCCAAGTCTGTTTTTCCTCCCTTCCAGTAATCAAATGTGGTCATGGACCTAAATACTTGTTTTTTGGATGACTTTTTTCCTTCTTCAGAGGAAAAGATTTGGTTTTTAAATGGCTTACAGCAAACCATGTTAGGTATTTAAAAACTATGATCACATTAAAATGAGTTTTACATATATGAAGTAGATAAAAAATAATCATTAACCAGTATGTCCTTAGCTAGTTTATTTCTTATACAAAATATAGTAAGTAGTAAGGCTTATTTCTATTAATGATACTAATAGTACCAGGTATCATTCTAGTAATTTTATATGTACTATTACTAGTTGACAATAATTACGCAAAGTAGGTATCACAAATTACATTTTCCAGATGAGGAAATAGAATTCAGGGAGGTGATATAATATGCCCACATACATTTAGAATAGATAATGCAGTATGACCTCAAAGCCCATGTTCTTTCTATCACTCTTCATTGGTAATCAGAATTTTAAAATGTGGTTAGAGTATCAAATTTTATAGTACCCTAAAAATAAAATATGAATACTTGGTTATTATAGGACTATGGAGGTTAAAAAGTATTCAAAAAAGGGGACAGTTTGTACAACTTTCTATCTAGTATTAGAATCTCTTCTGTTGTAATCCCAAATAGACCATCTCAGGAAAAGAACTTATTTGATGATAATGTCAATGAATTACTATTAATGACTGTTAAGTGGTTATCCATATAGAAGACTCACTCCCATGTAGCCCTGGAGGTCCAGACAAAAGCACTGAATTATACAGGTTTTGTTGTAACCAGATCCCTATAAGGCTTTCAGCTATAAATGCAGAGTCTCAGACTAACCAACCCTAAACCAAATTCCACGCCCTAACAAGATTAGAAAACATTTTTTAAAAAAACTTCTGAGAAGGATAAAATTCTACATTGCCACTATAGTTTGTGGTTCATGATACTTGGCAAGTGCTACTTTATGGCAATGTAAATTAAAAAAAAACAGGATTCATTATTTGTATTTAAGAATAAAACAAATTACAAAATGTTATGGATAATTGGCTGAAGCATTTCCTGAATTTATCGTTTGTTAGTTTTGCCTATAAACGTCCTTAATATTTATCAGAAATGGGAAAAATCCATGTGCAAAAAAGTAGAATGCCACAAATACTTCCTGGATACTTACTTTTTGCAAGGCAAACACAGTATAGTGTAATGGGAAGGCCATTTTTTACCATTTTAAAAAAAAATCTGATCGGCTTAACTGTGAATCCTGGCCCCATCCTTTCCTAAGAACTCTAGACAAAAATCACGAATGTTATCATTTCCACTTTATAGTTAAATAGTCAAAAGTCCCAAGAGTATGTCTCCTGGAGTCTGTGAAACCAAGATAATGTATACAAATCACCTAGCATCGTATGTGGCACAAAGGCAGTACTTAATAAATAGTAAGCATCATTTTCATAATCATCACAATAATCAGCATCATCAAAGCCCTATAGTTTGTGGTTGATGATACAGAGATAAAAATTACATGGTCTCCGCCATCAAAGAACTAATAATACAATGGAACAGAAAGACTTTAAAGTGCCTATTATCCAAATTACTAATATAACATAAATTTGAATAATTGTTTTGGAGGAAGAGTGAACAGAATCAGGGAAGGCTTCATAGAGGACGTGGTATCTGAACAGGGTCATAAAGCAGCAGTCCCCAACTTTTTTGGGACCAGGGACCAGTTTCATGGAAGATAATTTTTCCACAGGGGTTGGGGGTTGGGGGGAGGCAGAGGCAGGGGACCACAGTCACAAAGGGTAAGTAGGATGTATATAAATGGAGAAAGGCAGAATAGAATACAGACAGAACGGCAAGAGAAGAAAAGCAAAAGATTTCAAAGGACGTAGAATGTTCAGGGAGAGAGGAAAGCACTGACTGACGTGTGGCTGGGAATTAGAAGACAGCGAGTAATGAAGGGTAGGTTTTCTCACCTAGGTAACCAAGAGACGGAATACAAGGCTCTGAAGAGGAGGTGCAGGCACTGGAGTTGTCAGGACCAGCTTCAGTTCCCAGATTTATCACTTCCTGACAGTGTTACTTTGACCAAGAAGTCACTTAACAGTTCAGTGCCTCAGTTTTCTCATTTGTAAATTGGAGGTAGATAACAATACCTTCCTCATGATGTTAAGAATTAACACAAACATAAAATAATAGATACAAAACATGTAATACAATGCCTGGCACATAACTAAGTACTTCAATTAAGGCAACCACTATTATTGAGGACATCTGGTCTTATTTTGTATGGAATGGGAATGATGGAGGGTTTCTGAGCAGTGAAACATCAAAGTCATGTTAGTGATTGGAGAAACGTGCAGGCGGGGGCAGACTCAGGCCCTTCTGGTGGGGACGTGAAGCTGTCTATTTAGGTCTAATTCAGGAGGAAGGCATCTAAAGCCCATTTTGGGCCATGATTCCTAGCCAGTTTTATAGAACAGGAAGCTGATTTTTTGACCCTTTCACCCAAGTGCCAACAGGGGCATGAGTAGGATGAGCTAGAACGGGAGGAAGCTGGAGGTACGAAGACCAGATGGAAGTTATGACAATAACCAAACCCCCCCCCCGAATGTGGTGAACAAGAATGAAAACAATATTAATAATAACATCTGAAGCCTTACTGTATGCCATGAATTATACATATCACTTTATCATGACTATCTTTTTGATGTATACAGTTACCACATTCAATCTGTAGATGAGAAAACATTCTTAGAGAGGCTTAATGATTTGTCCAAGGTCACACAGTAAGTAGTGGCACCAATATTTGAACTTGGACTAACTGCCTTGTCAATTCCTGCACAATACTACTGAACCCAATTGGGGCATATTCCACAACACTGTGGCAGTAGATTAAAATTATTCAGATAGTGATGAGATATAGCAGGATTATTACTATAATATTTCCCAAGTTATTAAATTGAGTTAGACTCCTTTTACATCAGAACTTATTGTGCAGTTAATAACATTTGACATTTTGGAGGAACAATTTTTGGTTGATAATTCAAATACATAATAAAATTATGAGAACTCATACCTAAAATAGAAGTACAGTGTTCTAGAAGCTCCATGTCTTAGATGAGCCTCACTGTATATCCATACAAATATTGGTGCTCACAAGACTACACAGAAATGAAAGGCAGCTCTTTATAAAAAGCTGTCAAGGACATTGACTGGACACCATCTCCTGAAGTTTTTAGCTACAAAATAGTTTACATTTTGATTTCAATTTGAGTTTTAAAAATTTGTAGTGGTTCAGCAAATACACACACCCACACCCACACCCAGAAACAGAGAGCAAAAATTGTGATAAAATGTTAACAACTGGTAAATCAAGGAGATGAGTATTTAGGTATTTTTTTTTTATCTTTGCAACTTTTTTGTGGGTTTAAAATTTGTCAAGATAGATAGGCAAAAAATCGCAATTATGACTTTTATAATGTAAAAAACCAGAATGGGAAGAAGGAAAGTGATTGCATTTCTAGTCTGTTATGAAGGCACGGAAAGGATTTAATGAGCTTAAGAATAAGAAGAGGATATTATTTCAAAACATATTTACTGCATTATAAAAGTTATACAAATGATTTAAAAAGGTTATAAAGTAGATGAAAGGGAAAAATCTCTCACGGTTTCACTATAGACACAGAAGCAACTGCTTCCACTTTTTTCCTTATAACGAAGATTGGGGAGGGCAATATTATCCTGCATAGGGTAATTTAATAAACTATTTTTAAAAATTAACTAATAAAGGAAACACGTACATTCACACAATCAGTTTTGGTCCAAAAGATAAGAAGTCATCTGGAATACATAAGTGGCTCTATTTACAGAAAAGAACAGCAGCAGCAACAATGACAACAAAAATATGTTCATTAACTGATTAATTTAAGAATGTGATCTTATGGGCTGGGATGAAGTGTTCATCCACATTTCCCTGCTACGTAATGTAGCATGAAAAGACATCCACAGAAATACAAAGGAATGGAAGGGAAAAGTCAATCAAACATAGGCAATTGTTGAGTCCAAGCAAAAAGACAGATACTAAGAATATAAATAAGCTAATCCTCAGATTCTGCATGGCACACACATATAAAGATAAAATTAAATTTAAATAGTTAAGGCACATTAAAAGAGATAGTAAATATGAAAGCATTTTATAAATCATGATGCACTAATCAAAATAAAATCATTGTTCTTATTTGAGAAGGCAACAGGGAAAGATAGCATTAAAACAAGAAAAACATACACCTGTGAGGAACACAGGGGCACTTCATGTTCTACACTGGCAACCAAATGTCGGGGTTGGCTGGCACAGTCAATGACAATATTTCAAATTAAGAAATTTTATACACACACAAACAAAATCAGGATTTTCAAGTCCCTGTTTCAAAACCGGATGGCACGGGCACAGTGGCAACAAAAGGCTGGGGACAAGGCCTGTGTGAGCTTCCTAGTTCCCCTCAGGGTCTACCACTGCCCATCTCTGAAGCCCAGTCACCTTGCTCATTCCATTACCTGCCTGGCGTCTCAGTAGGAAAAGAGTTTGCAGTCTGATCTGTGCAATGCTAGAGAACGAAGAGAAGGAAGGGAGTGAAGGGGGGCAAGGGAGAAGGAAGTAAACCAGGAAGGCAGGCAGGCAGGAGCAAGTAAATACAATTGAGCTGACACCAAGGGACATGACAGTCATATCCATGTAGGTCTCTTGCCTCAATTAATTAACTGATGCAGATACTATGCACACCTTCCTTACTACACAAGGAGCTGGGTGGGGTAGACATTTCCCAGGAGAATGTCATCTATTGATCGGCTCCCATGAAACAATCAGGGGCAGCCAGTAAGGAATAAGAGAAAACTGCAAATAAATGAATGCATACTCTGTTGATGGTATTGCAGTGATATATAAAAAGTGTGACTTTTAAAACAAATAATCATAGTCAAGTTATATTAAAAGAAAAATTTCTAGAAAGGCAATAATTTTGATATGCACACAATTCCAATCTCACATCTTGTCTTTTGATAAATACTAATAATCTCTTTGTGGCACCCTCAAATATCTGCCAATCCAGAACATCTTAGGCTTCACTTATCAATGAAAGCATGAACACAGCTTGCTGTAACAAGGCAGAGATGGCTGCTGGATAGTCATATGTATGTCCTGAAGTGATCCAAGAAACACTGCAGTGGTAGAGTGGATCCATCATCCTGGCTTGTGATCACAGCTTTCAGGAAGGCCTAACTTACAGAACATAATGCTAATGCACTGTGGGTACTTAGAGAGAGCATCTGACAATTTACCTTACCTTACAAAGCAGGAAGAAATTAGATTCAATTTGCTCTAGTAGGCTTTTCTTGGTCTTTTCTGTGCTTTAAAAATAATGTGAAATCCCTAGGTAATACCAAAGAGTTCAGTGAAGTCTCAATTGTCTGATACTGTTCAAAATATATATGAAGCTTAAAGACAGCTGAATCTGACACTGTTGTTAAGTAGCAATTTGAACAAACAAAAAACTCCCCAAAATATTCAATAGTTTTAATGAAAATCTTTTATCTTTTCTGAATATTGCCATAGCTCATTGCAACCTCAAACTCCTGGGCTCAAGCAATCCTCCTGCCTCAGCTTACCAAAGTGCTAGGATTACAGGTGTGAGCCACCACGCCCGGCCCTATACATCCTTTTGAGAATCACTAACACACTAGTTCATGCTTGTGGGTCACTTCTGGTAGGAAATTTTTTTTAAGGTAAATGAAGGCAGGAGGTAGAAAGGAAATAAGGCACAGGCAGAGGAAAGTAGGTCAAAGAGACAAGACAAGTGAGGGAAGTAATGCCTTACGACCTTGCTACTCCAAGTTCAGTCCGTGGACTAGGTATCACTTGGGAACTGGTTAATAACAGAGAATTTTAGGCTGCCCCCAGACCTACTCAATCAAAATCTATATTTTAATAAGGCCCTCAGGCAATTCCTATGCACAGTGAAGTGTGCTATGCACTACCTTACTCTCTACTGCTAGCTCTTTAATGTCAGAAGATATGGTGAGAGAAATTCATGGTATGCCCTTACCTGCATGAGCCTGGACAAGTTACGTAACCTTGAGAGATGATAATTTCTGTATGATAGGCTTGTTCTGAGGGTTAAGTTGAATAGCATCTTTCCAAGGTCTTGGCATAAGGAATAGGTGTTCATAGGGGGTTTTCTTGTTTGTTTGTTTGTTTGTTTGTTGTTAAAAATATGTGATAGTAGTATTTTCTTAATTCCAGGTTAACAGATATATTATTTTAGAACATCATTTTAGCTGTTGAATTTTAAACACCTTTATTTTTCTTAAGCAAACTAACAAACTAATTCTTAACACAAACTTGAATTTAGATTATAGTCTCAAAATACAATGTTACTGGGGAACCCTTGCACACTGTGGATGGGAATGTAAATTAGGGCACCCACTATGGAAACAAGTATGGAGTTTCCTCAAAAAAATGAAAATAGAACTACCATATGACCCAGCAATCCCACTGCTGGGTATATATCCAAAGGAGGGGAATTCAGTATGTCAAAGATATCTGCATTCCCATGTTTACTGCAGCACTATTCATAATAGCCAAGATTTGGAATCAATCTACATGTCTACCAACAGATGAATGGATAAAGAAATTGTGGTCCATATACACAGTGGAATATTATATAACCACAAGAAAGAATGAAATCCTGCCATTTGAAACAACATGGATGGAACTGGAGAACATTATGTTAAGTGAAATAAGCTAAGCACAGAAAGACAAATCTTGCGTGGTCTCATTCATATGTGGGAGCTAAATATTAAAAACAATTGCTCTCATAGATCCAGAGAGTAGAATGACTGGGAGGCTGGGAATAGTAGCAGGGACTGGGGGAGAAAGTGGGGATGGTTAATGGGTGCAAAAATATAGTTGGATAGAATGAACAATATTTAATAGCACAAGAAAGTGATTATAATCAACAATAAGTTACGGAATACTTTAACATAACTAAAACAGTGGAACTGGGATGTTCCTAACACATAGAAATGTTAAATGTCTGAGGTGATGGAGAACCCAATTACCCTGATTTGATTAATTCACACTGTATGCCTGTATCAAAACATCACATGTACCCTACAAATATATACAACTATAAATAAAAAAAAAAATTAAAATTATAAAAAATACGATGTTACAGACATACATAAAGGGAGATAGCATACACACTCATAAAATAAACTTTAATATGCAAGAGCCTCTGAATAATCAATTACCTTACCTTCTCTTCAATTGTAGATGTTATAAAAGGGTTTTGGCATCATTTAAAACCCTTAAAATACTTAAACTGGATGTCTGGAGGCAAGAATGTGGTTAAACTAAAAAGGAAAGCTATCTGTACAGGTGGTTGAATGCCCCACTGGTGGCCTGTTGAGGTGTTGTGTTTTTATGTGACAAAATTAGTACATAAAAGAGGGAAAGAGGACTTTCTGAGTGAGGCAGGAGCTGCTGTTAAAAGGCAAATGATTCTAACAGTTTTTTGGGGTAGTCTTAGGGTTTTCTATATATATAATCATGTCATTTTCAAACAGGGACAATTTGACTTCCTCTTTTCCAACGTGGATGCCCTTTATTTTCTTCTCTTGCCTAACTGCTCTGACTAGAAATTCAAGTATTACATTGAATAAAGGTGATAAAAGTGAACATCCTTGTCTTGTTCCAGATCTCAAAGGAAAAGCCTTCAACTTTTCCCCATTCAGTATTATGTTACTTCTTGGTTTGTCACATATGGACTTTATTGTGTTCAGGTATGTTTCATTTATATCCAGTTTGTTGAGGGTTTTTATCAAGAATGGATGTTGAATTTTATCAAATGTATTTTCAACATCTATGAATGAATTTCGTAAAGTTGCAAGATACAAAATCAACATGCCAAAAATCGGGAGCATTTCTATATGTCAATAGCAAACTACCTGAAAAAGAGATCAAGAAAGCAATTCCACTTACAATAGCTACAAAAAAAAACAATACCTAGTAATAAACTTAACCAAAAGAGGTGAAAGGTCTCTATAATGAAAACTATAAAATGCTGATGAAAGAAATTGAAGAGGACACAAATAAATAGAAAGATATCCCATGTTCATGAATTACGAGAATTAATACTGTTAAAATGTCTATATTACCCCAAACAATCTACAGATTCAATACAATCCCTATTGAAATACCACTGATGTTGATCACAGAAATAGAAAAAACAATCATAAAATTCACAAGGAAAGGCAAAAGACTCCAGATAGCCAAAGCAATCTTGAGCAAAAAGAACAAAGCTGAAGGCATCATACTACCTGACTTCAAAATATGCTATAAAGCTATAGGAACCAAAACAGCATGGTAGTGGCATAAAAACAGACACATAGACCCATGGAATAGAATAGAGAACCCAGAAATAAATCTTCGTATTTACAGTCAACTGATTTTTGACAAGGGCTCCAAGAACACACACTGGGAAAATGACAGTCTCTTTAATAAGTAGTGCTGGGAAAACTGGATATCTATGTACAGAAGAATGAAACTAGATCCCTATCTCTCACCATATTCAAAAATCAACTCAAAATGGATTGCAGACTTAAATATAAGACCCCAAACTATGAAACCACTAGAACAAAACATAGAAGAAATTCTTCATATAATTAGACTGGGCAAGAATTTTTTAAATAAGACCTCAAAAGCACAGAAAACAGAAGCAAAAATAAATGGAATTATATCAAACTAAAAAGCTTTAGCACAGTAAAGGAAACAATCAATAAAGTGAAGAGACAACCTACAGAATGGGAGAAAATATTTTCAAACTATGCATATAACAAGAGGTTAAGGAACTCAACTCACCCCCCACAGCAAAAAACCCCAAATAATCCAATTTAAAAATGGCCCAAAACCCTAGACATTTCTCAAAAGCAGACATGCAAATTGCCAACAGATTTTTGAAAAAATGTTCAGTATCGCTAATCATCAGGGAAATGCAAATCAAAACCACAGTGAGTTTTCATCTCACCCCAGTTAGTAGAATGGCTATTATCAAAAAGACAAAAAATAATAAATGCTGGTGAGGATGCTGAGAAAAGGGAATTCTTATACACTGCTGGTAGGAATTTAAATTAGTACACCATGATGGAAAACAGTATGGACATTCCTCAAAAAATTAAAAATAGAACTATCATATGTACCACATGATCTGGCAATCCTGCTACTGGGTATATATTCAAAAGAAATGAAATCAGTATGTCAAAGAGGTACCTGCACTCCCATATTTACTGCAGCACTATTCACAATAGCCATGATATGAAATCGGCCTAAATGCCCATTTAATGATTAATGGATACAGAAAATGCAACACACACACACACCACACGCACATATATAGGAGAAATGGAATATTATTCAGCCATAAAATAGAATAAAATCCTTTCATTTGCAGTAACATGAATGAATCTGGAGGACTTTATGTTAAGCGAAATAATCCAGGCAGAGAGAGACAAATGCCACGTACTGTCACTCAAATGTGGAATCTAAAAAAGGTGACTTCATAGAAGTAGAGAGTAGAATAGTGGTTACCAGAGGATGGGGAAAGGGGAGGAGAAGAGAGGGACGGGGAAAGGTATGTCAATGGCTACAAAGTTACAATTAGACAGGAAGAATAAGTTTTGGTGTTCTATCTTATAGTAGGATAAGGATAGCAATTAACAATGTATTATATATTTTAAGATAGCCAGAAGAGAAGATTTTGAATGTTGCTACCACATAGAAATGATGTTTATTTTTTTTATTTTTTGACCCCCAAATGGACACATAAGGAAATGAAAAGTGTTTAAAGTGATGGATATGGTAATTACCCCAATGTGAGCATTACACTAAGTATACATGCATTGAAACATCACACTGCACTCTATAAATATGTACAATTATAATGTGTCAATAAATTTTAAAAATTAAATTTAAAAAAGCACAAATGACATCTGTACCAGTATAAAAAGTCAAAAAAGAGCATGCAGATAGTAAACTGTCCAAAAATTAACCACAAGACCAAATACTTGGTGGTGGCTAAAACACACATACTCAAATTCTTACTGTTCTATGTAATCTCCCTGCAAGGAATATTATGGGATGGTGTATACAAAACCCAAGAGGATGTGAATGTGTCTGTGTGTGTGTGATAGCTGACAACGCGTATGTGTGGAGGTTGCTGACTATCAAAACAGACGCTGTGGAAGACAGTGGATGTTCAGGGTACGGGGATGGAACTGAGGGGGGCTTGGTGTATCAACAAGAGGGGGCACATAAGGCTCAGCATGGCCTCCTAGAGGTCAGGCAGTCATGTCAGGCCCAGAATGAGGGACCTGAAAGCATTACTTTCAAAGGGCTGGAATCTCCACGTCACTCCAAAGGCCCTATTTGGAACTACCTGGAAAACAAACTGACTCCCCCGTGTGATTCTGCCAGGATCATAACTGGGAAGGGAAGTCCAAACAAAGGGTGTCAGGTGTAGCTGTGCAGATTCAAAAACTACTTGCCAGGAATATAAGTTATGATTTGTCTTTCTTTTTCTTTTCTAATAAAAAGGAAGTTCACTGAAGTTTTTTGTTAAGAAGATTTTGCCATTCTGTGTCTCTGGAATATAAAATAAATCTTACTCTGTTCCTCCATTTCCATTTCTCTTAGAAGCTTAAAAAAAATCTGTATTCAAGTGAGAGCCAAGTTAGATTTTTTTGTATATTTGGCTGGAAATTCGTTATTAGAAACATTCCCTTCTAATCTTGTTGAGATGTCCCCAGTGGGACAAGACTAGCCCCAATGAATGGGGCCTAAAACAGTACCTGTTAAGATCCCTTCATGTTGGGAGCCAGGATCCAAGGTCAGCCTTGCCTGAGAAGCTCCCTGCTAGGGCAGCTCACTGGGCGCTGTTGGCTGAGAATTGACTGACAAGCTGGGATTGGAAGGGCAGCAGCGAGAGGGACCCTCTGGGAGGAGCTAAGTGTTTCCCACGTAGCATCTGTGCCTGCTCTGCTATCTGCTACATCTGTAGTTGCTCAGGCAGCTTCCTCACCCTGGAATACCACCACCCATCTCCTCCTTCTAACAGACTCTTATTTCATAGACCAGTTCCATCGTCACCCCTTGTGTGTCCTGCCCTAACGTGCCCAGGCAGAACAAACCACTTGCGCATTGCTTTCGATATAGCACTTAACTCTGTATAGTACAGATTCTATGCGAGCTGCTTGGGGATAGAGATTGTTGTTATCCATATATAACTCCTCGTGACTTAACACCGAGCATGGCACACAGTAAACATACAGAATAGTTAAATTTCTCTTTATAATAAGGGGTCTAATGTAGCCACTGCTTTAGCTACCTTCCTATCTGAAGACCCACAAGCAAAAGTGTTTAGAAAAACTGTGCAAGCTTATAAGGCAGAAGAAGTAGAGGGTCCTGTCTGCAATGTTTTCCCATATCCACCTACATAGCTCACACTATATTCTGATACTCAAATCTTGGGCACAAAGCAATGTATGGAAATATACTACAAATGCATCTGAGTACTAAATTATGATTTACAGCAAGGGTGAAATCCTGGTTCTATTTCCCAGGTCTACTACTCTGGGAAACTCTCTGAGTTTCCAAGTCTTCCTCTGAAAATGGCAACAACATATATAGCCATTAAAAAAAATCATATATTATTATCACAAAACCTATAAAGATAAATAGAAAGTGTTACAATAGCAAGTAAAAAAAGTAGAATATAAAAGCATTTATACATTTCAATTGAAATTATATAAAATATATCTGTACCTGAACAATCACTGGAAGGTAATATGTAAAAAAAATATATATATATATTACTGAATGGGAACTATGGGGAGTCTTCTCAAACATGCCTTCATTATTATAATGTCATATTTTCAATTCAAAAAAGAAAACTGGGGAGCAGCCTTATAGGGCTGACATGGATATTAGGCATATGGAAGACCTATGTAAACTCTGAGGAAGTGCATAACTGTTCAGCTGCAGTTCCTATTATTCTTATCAGTACCATTGTGCCTGAACGAAAAACTCTTTCTCAAAATAGCATTAGAGATACATACCCTTATAGACTTGTAAAGCCTGTGTACTTTGTGTTCTCAAACAAGGAAGACTTCACTTATTTAAAAGTTTTTTTAAAGACAATATATACATTCTATGAATTTCCACCCTTCATTGATATAGTTAATGTGTTAGAGATGAGAATCCCTTCTCTCCTAGGAAGCTCAAAGCAGTTTCCTCTCTCTGGCCTCCCTGTGAAGGAGGCAAGAAGAGACAATGCTCTCCACGCAAGCAGGGCTTGGCACAGAGCTGGGGACACCATGTCTCCAGAGGCAGGACCATTACTTTCTTATGCACGTCCTTAGCTCTTCCTCTAGAATCACCTAAAAATGTTGCTTTAGCCTCGGAAGTCTCATAAATATGGATACCGAAAGCAATTCTAAGACTCTGAGGAAAGCCATTAAATGAAGATGCACAAACTGTTCTAGTCTTACCCCTTGTCCACACTGGCATGGACTGCTGTGACAATACCTTCCAGGACCTGGAGAGGGTCCCTTGGCCCACTGAGGTTAGCACTGCCTCCACTGTAAAAAGACAGAGGAAATGATTCAGAAGTAAATCACTTAAGCCTCAGAAATAAGCTTGGCATTTACATACCCAGATGAAGCCAGCTAGATTTTGGTATGGTATACTGCCTGCTCATAATCATTTATGCTATGTGATGTCTACAAATGTACCAAGCCCTCTACTAGGTATTAAGGATATAAAAATGGAACATTTTCTGCTCTTAAGGAGCTCAGGCTAATATATGCATGTTTTCCTATCAAGAGAATAATACAATTTACTTGCACTGTGTCATTCAAAAACCATTCATTGAACAGTAAATGTATAAGCTATGTTAACCATTAAATATACAATAATGATCTAAATCATCCAGTTGAACCTTTTTAAAAAAAAACTAATATTTACTTGCTACATACTAGGTACCAGACACTGCTAAGTGGTTTACATACATTCTGTCATGTAACAAACTGCACAGCCCAAAAGACAAGTACTATTATTATGCCCACTTTACAGATGTGTATGTGTGGAACTCTAGTGAATTCTGAAAATGCAACAGAGAAAAAAGAAATTTTAGATGAATTTTCCAAATAATTTAGGTTGATGATTTAAATCAACTGTTAATATTCAGTTACTTTTATGTCTTTGCCATTTTGTGTCTACTAAATTTTGTAACTTCCTAAAAGGTAAATGTTATGGACATTGTCAATAGCAATTTATTTTCCTTTGAAACAGAAGTAGCTGAATTCCTAAAGTCCCTTTTCCTTCCATTGCTGAAAAGTTTAATATGCATTTACTGAATGTCTTCCGTGCGCTAAGTACACCATTTACTAGATCAGAACCAAACCTTTAGTATTTGAATTGGATGCAGGGAAGGAGAGAGAAGTATAATTTATGTCAAAATGTTATAAACGTAAAAATATCACAACATATTTTCTTTTAATTATTAAAGAAAATGTGCAATTTTTAGGAAATAAACTAAATTCACCAAAACACTAATTTTTCAAAACGTTTATTCTTGTGAGCTTCATCTAAAACTTGATTTAAGAAACAATAAAAAGATAACCATAAACCAAAAGGTACAAAATATGGCAAACAAATATCTGTCATCATTTGAAAGAGGAGAGTGGTTTTTATAACCACCAACAAAAAAATCATAAGCTAGTAATAGACCAAAGCTTTATTCATTTGGCATTTGTTCTTTCCAAAAAATGTTATAGAATTTTATGTCTCTCCCTATATATAAAATTACCAGATACCTCAGAGCATTAAGGTAAAAACTGTATGAGGCTGGGGTAATTAAACTGATAAAGGCTCATTTGATTTCAGTTCAGCTGCAGAAAACTGACATGCATTTAATCAAAAAGTTCCTCAAGAGCAATACAGAATTACAAAGAATGCTTAAAAGGAGAATAAATTAAACACAACTAAATCTTTTAGCCTAATTGCATTATTCACAGAAAGTACTTGATGCCTCATTATTTTCATAGCTTCACTTTTCCCTCTTTTCTAATCTTCTAGAATGCAATTCCTACAAAGGCACCAGCATATTGACATAAAGCGAGAATTTCTCAATTGTCGGTTTTGTGCCATTTACTGCAGGTAAATAAAGTCCTAAGACACTTAACAGATGTATAATTTCTTCAGTGTACGATTAACCTTGCCTTGTGTACTTCAAAAGAACCTTCTGGGAACCATTTTCCCACTGCTACAAAAAAGAGGAATTAGAGAATGTAAGATCTGAAAAACCACACTGAAATCACAGGGTGTCTGACACTTAGCTACCTGCTTCACATGCCATTTTGGCCTTCTCCTTATTTCAGTAATAATCTGGGGAAGAGGTTCCAACCAGAAGTTAGTTAGCTTGTATGTTATGTTACACATAACACCAATGATGAAGCATTTTTATGGTTCTCCATTCTCAAAATATTTTAAAACATAAGACTTGGATAACTCTAAAAATAATCTCTCACTTTTATACAGTACATCAAAATTTATAAAATGCTTCTACATACATGATGATAGTTTAGCCTCATAACAACCATGAGCCATGCACTGTTATTGGCAAAATGCATTCCTCAATGACTACTTTCTAGATTACCTCAATGCAGAAATTATTTTCATTATTGCACTGTGTACTATATCCTTGGGTGAGATGTCGAGAGGGCCAACAGCCACCTCTAGCAGCTGCTGAATCATTCTTAGAGGCTGACCATCTAAACACATGGCCACAGCTTGATCATGAAGTTTCCCTTTTTCTGATCGGGACAGATCATAGAGGTGACCGTATTTCTGCAGTGTTTCCTGCAAAGACACAGTAGTCCACATCTAAGTATCCAATAGAAATTAAATACATATACAATATTCAGAAGATCCTCAAACCAAATGCATTACAACCCGCAATACCATACCAATACCATACCAAAGGGCATGTATTGGTTATTAAGCGCTTAGGTTCAAGGGCCACCAGGCTTGAGTGCAAATTCTTGCTTTACCATTATTAGTTCCTGGGCCTGTGTGATCTCAAATTTTAGCATCTGTAAAATGAGGGTGAGGAAAATAGGGTCTTGTAAATAGAGGGCATTGTGACATTAACTAAGATAATACAACAGTCAGTCCTTTAGCACAACATCAGACATACATGCTCAATAAGTATGAGTTTTTCTATTATTATTATTACACCATACTCACATAATAGTTATACTTTATTGATCATCAACTATGTAATCCCAGGTACTGTACATATGGTATCTAATTTAATACTTATAATAATCCTACAAGTACTTTTAATTAGCCCCATGTTATCGAAAAGGAAACCAAAGACCAAAGATATTAAATAACTAACATGCTAAAGTCACATGGCTAGCAATTAACAGAGCTAGAATGAGAATCCAAAAGTCTGTTCTTCCCCTCACCACATGCCACACTGCCTGTCTCATTTTGATAATATGTATAAAAACTAATGGTACAATAAATAATTTAAGAAATAAGACACAAGCTATTGTTTTTAAGCATAGCAAGTATGGTCATTTAACGATGATAATACTTTTCAAGTTCTTTATAGTTTCCCTAGTAATACTAAATATACTGTTTCGTCTTTGAAAACAAACACGGGAAAAGCTGAATATTAAGTGGATATATGACATTAAAGAATTACTATTAACTTTTTTGATGGTAATAACATTGTAGTGGTTATGTTTAAATGAATCTTTTAGAAATAGGTACAAAAGTATTTATGGATGAAACAACGAGATGACTGGAATTTACTTTAGAATAATCCACAGGAGCGAGGTGAGGGTAGGCAGGGGTAGGCATGAAGTAAGATCGGTCACGTTTTGATAACTGTTGGAGCTGGGAGTTGAGAACATGAAGTTTTATTTCACTACTCTCCCCACTGTGAAATTTTCTATTTTGGAAAAGTCCCTATGAGTTAGGGCAATTACTAGTATCCTCACCTAAGAGAAGAGGGAACTGAGGCTCCGTAGGATGAAGGCTTTCAATTACATTGCACTAACCTGCATGAGGATGTAAGGTGTTCTTTT
>CM052437.1:9079213-9130353 GCA_028533085.1 Varecia variegata
AAAAATTTTATACTAACAAGTATAAATCACTTTTACTTAAAGATTCTAATTTTACCTGAGTTCTTGTAATTATGAATTATAGTATTGTAAATGTCAGCAGGATAAAATCAAGTTAGGTAAAGCCAGTTTGTTCCCTGCAAAGGCTTCTCTATTGTTCATACCATTATTTAATGTTATCCGTTAGACAGGCTAATAGGCATTGAAAAACACAAAATGAAATAAAACTGCTTTTAAACTTTTAAATTGTTCCCATTATCTTTTCAATGAGGGGTTTGCATTTATGTGTCTAATAGAAAATTTGAAGTCTCCCATTTGCTTATTATCTGAATTCCTCTCCACGGACAGATCTTTCTAGTCAGGAACATTTTTCTACAAGCCAAGAATACAATCAAATAAACGTGTAAGGTTTAAGAAAAATGAAAAAGGAGGTTCGTGGCCACTTACAGGTTCATTTACCATAGCATTAAAGGGTAAACGGAATATTATTCATATATCTAAGTACTGTTTTCAATTATATGAAAATGATTTACTTACTGATTTGCCAACTTTCCAGTTATGGAAAAGAATATCCCAATTCCACAACTGTTAAGATACAGAACAAAATCTCTGAGGGCCTCAGAAGGATTCTGGTTTCCTCAGACAGTCCTAATACATGGGTCCTCGAACCTCATCACGGGCAGGGTTCTGAACCTCATGATGGTGTTTTAGAAACACCAAGAGAGTCTCATCTAGAAATCAACTAGGAACAATTTTACTAGCCAAAAATTTCCTCTCAATAATAAAGTAATATTGGAAGCATGTAACACAAAAACAGAATAAGGAATACATATTTTTAAAGAAACTGTTGAGGCAGGCATGGTAGGCTACCTCTGAATTTTTCTGAAAATTAGAGGGGAAAACCCTATCATTATTCATTCGGAGAGCAAAATCCACACCAACTAACAGTAGAGCCCGAGGACCACTGCCTTCTCATTTCTTAACTTTAGAGACCACTCCCCCAGCCCCAGGCACTCACCCAGGGTTCCACGCCGGCTCCCATCTCCTCTTCTCCCACCCTTCCCACTCCCTCACCCTCTTCCTCCTCAGGTATCAACTGTGTTAAATGGCCTAAAATCCTTTTCAAAGGAGTGAAAACTGAATTGACGATCAGTGATAATGAAGAGGTTAAACCATAGAGGCTTGAGGACCATTTTCAAGGATATCTGCTAGTCTAAAAACCCTATCAAAACTACTAATGTAGCTTTAAAGGATAAATGAAAGAATATATTGATGCTATCTGAGCGCATGAGCACACAGAAGTTTCCATTTCATTACCTGCTCACTGTTCTTCAGAGAAACAATGAAACTATGGCTGAGGGTTTCCAGGTGAGCAAGTGATTTCTCCAGATGATTCAAAGCATCTGCATAGGTAACTTTAGCATCACTAACTTCATGAATGTCTTCTTCTGAATTTCTTTTTCTTGTCTTCTCCATAAAATGTTTGACTGTCTTAATAGCCTTTCTAGTCATCTCTTTACGTGTTTCCATGGATAGCTTTAAGAAAAAAAAAAAGGCATTAAACAACAGTGAGACAAACCAGCCCTACATTATTATATATGGAATATTGAATAAGATGTTAGTGAAGTAGAGAGAAGAAAAGAGATATTTTAATATACACAATTTTATACAATGAGTAGGACTTCCATTATACTGGCTTCTCTTCTGTGAAGAAAACAAAAACAGCGAGGTACCATTTGCACTATTAAATTAGTAATATAAATTTTTAAAAATGATAATAGCCAAAGTAGGCAATGTTCTGATGAAACTAGTATTTACATTGACTGCTGGTTACAGTGCAAAAATGAGGAGTCAGTTTTACAACCATAATTCCCATTTTTGATCATTTATTGTAAGGAAATAAAAGAAGAAAAGAAGTATAGGCATAAAGATTTTAACTGGAAAAAGACTATAAAAATAAAACTTCAAAAGTAATCTAATTGATAGAAGAAATATGATAAATTACTGGTTAGGATATTATGCAGTCATTAACATTAGAATTAAAAACAGTATAGCAATGTAAAAAATGTTTACCATAAAATGTTAAATTTTAGAAATAAAGACATAAAACTATACCATGTTTACACTAAAATTTAAACTATATCTGTATATGAAATATATATATATTATATATTTTGTATTTTATGTATAAACATACAGGCTGAGTATCCCTTATCTGAAATGCCTGGAACCAGAAGTGTTTTGAAATTTCAATTTTTTTTAGATTTTGGAAAATTTGCATTAAACTGGTTCAGCATCCCTAACTTGAAAATCGGAAATCAGAAAGAAATAAGAGTCATGTTGGTTCTCATAAAGTTTCAGCTTTTGGAGCACTTCAGATTTTCAGATTAGGGATACTCAACCTATATATGCATATAAAATATAGGTATAAAAATATACGTATTCAGTTATATACATGCACACACAAATTAATGACTATTAAGGTGTTGGGATTATGAGCAATTTTTTTCTTCTCTACTTTCCAAAGTTTCTGTAACTACACTGTATTTAATTATTTATTCACTGATGTGTGTCAGGCACTGTTAGAAATGCAGGAGTTATATTTTTCTAATAATATCAAACATATTAAGCTTACTCTCAAGCATACAAAATAAAGTCTAAACTTTGCCCATTTTGTTGGAGGAACCAGACTCCTCTGAGCAATTCTAGGGGCTTTCACAGGCCCTCCTGACTTGTGCTGCTTTGGATCCTGATTTAAGCCTCCTGTCAACTATCCAAGTACATTTTTACTATATCTTCAAAAGGACTTTGTGTTGGTATTTTTAAAAAAAACATAAAAACAGATAAAGAGTCCTAGGACAAAATCTTAATTTTCCTATTTCGTTTTTTTTTTTTATTTCAGAGTATTGTGGGGGTATAAGCATTTTGGTTACATGAATTGCTTTTGTACAGATTGAGTCAAAGTATAAGTGTGTCCATCATCCAGACAGTGTGCACTGTACCTGTTAGGTGTCAATTCACCTATCCCCTCCTCCTCCTCCCACCTGCTTGATTTCCATTGAATTTTTCCTATTTCTTAAAATTAGTCATTATACGTATCTGGTTACACTGAAAAGTAGGAACAGGTGTAAATACATGGCATCAGTGACCACACTAGGAGCTCCCTCCAAGTCCCATTACATAATAGAATAATTAATACTAGAATTATTCTATTAAAATGTTGATAGTTTACAATTTCTTAATCCCATATAAATATCAATAAAAGGTATCTTTAGGAAAGTGCTATTTCCATTGAATTGTAACTAAATGCTTCCTTTGCAAATGCAGCTTCAAAGTAAGTTCTGTAGCACCCACTTCTTACCAGATTTCTGCGTCTAAGCACCTATGACATTTAAAAAAATTTCAGAAGCCTCCAATGATTGGCAAGTATTAATTATGTTATTATCATTTTCCCCAAATATACTATGAACCCTTTCTTGTATATTATTATCTTTTCCCCCAAATAAACTGTGAGCTCCTTCCTGTGATTTAGAAATACAAGATACTAGAACTGTGTTTATTCTAACTGACCTCTCCTTCCTCCATTATGCAGAAGGAAAGACTGAGCTGCAGGAAGATTGCGTGGTATGTTTGGGTTTACAATGTGAGTGAAGAGGGTAACAGCCAGAATCCAGACCCCTGGTTACCAAGTCAGCGCCCCCTATCGTCACACATCGCACAGCTCCACTGGGTCCCTTCTGTGACCTCACAGGCTCTGACAGGGTATCAGAGCATGCGCGCTCGCTCAATGCCCGATGATGAACAAAATCAAGGCCAAATAAGAATATAGTGTGGTGAATGTTTTCTTCCTATTAACTTAGATTTGCTTCCCCAAAGAAATGCAAGTTTGGGGAATTATTTGGATATACCAGCTGGCCAAATGTATATACTCTTCCTAGCCTACTGTGTGCTGTGGCAGAGTTTCAACAACAGACTGGCAAGAGAATAGAGACAAGCAGCAAATTCACACATGCAGGAAGTAAGGTCCTGAAAGAAACACAATGGTCTCTATGCCCTTAAATAGGTCCAGATGTGATGTTTGTTGTCCAAGGCTTAACTTGTCATTGTCAACCAACCCTGGAATGAATGTATGATAAGTAGGAAGGGCACTAAACTCAGAAAAGCTATGTTTAATATTTAGGTAACTTGATAAAGTGCTCCAAGCCTTAGTTTCTTCATCTACAAAGTACAAAAAATGCCACCTACTGCATGATGTCATTTTCAGAAATTAAACGAGATGATATGTAAAAATAATCAGCACAGTGCCTTTCTCATAGTTAAGTGCTCAGTAAATGAAAGCTGAAGTTTAATATGACCAACCGATAAAATACATGTGCCATTCTCCTGCTAGTTTTTCATCTTCCTAACAAATTTGTCATATAATTCCCTTTTAGAAAAATCTTTTTTTATATGCTCCCCAAATTCCTTAGCATGGAACTCAAGGATTTGCACAAGTTGGCCCCAAACTAACTCTCATCTATCCTTACAGTATAATTGTAACCCACACCCTAAGCTCCAGCCACACAGACTTTTCGTCATTCCCGGGTATCCTTACATGTCTTGTCTCAATGAAATGCTCCCTTTTCTCTTCTTTGCAAGGCAAATTCCTACTTATGTTTCAAAACCAAGATACGAGGAGTCAACCCAGACTCATCTGTTTCTTCAGCGTCTACAGCCAGTCCACTGGCGAGTCCTCTGCTCTGACATCCAAGCACATAATCCACCTTCTTATATATGTGTAGACTCTTATCTCCTCAGCCCTACTGAGTCTAGGCTCACACTGAAGTCCATGCTTTCATAAAACATGCTGTTGGTCACAAGAGGCAAACAAATTTTTTTAAGAGTTTAAATTTTTGACCTCATTACCACAGTGTCATCAGAAAAAAATATTTTTCTTTTTTAAATGATCCTTCAAAATAACTAAATAACCTGACACTTAAGAACACTGAGTATAAAAAGATGCAACTCTATGTTTATTTTCCTGAGATAGCCGGGACCTCTAAAAGCAGAATGATATTACAGTAAAAGATGTAAGGGTTTTTATTTGACTAGGCATTTTACTTAATTCAAACTTTTAACCTACTTTACTTAGTAAAAACAGGTTCATTGTTGAAAGACTCTAAGATGTGATTAAGAAATACAAGTTTTAACACTGCATTTACATCCAGTAGATTTATTTTCTTTAAACTGTTCTATGATGAAGGGAACTGAAGTAAAAGAAAAAAAAAATGATTGAAGAAATGTACCAGAATAAAAAATAGCAATTTCTTGGCTGGGTGCAGTGGCTCACACCTGTTATCCCAGCATTTTGGGAGGCCGAGGCAGGAGGATTGCTTGAGGCCAGGAGTTAGAGACTAGCCTGAGAAACATAGTAAGACTCCATTTCTACAAAAAACATTGGTGTGCCTGCAGTCCTAGCTACTCAGGAGGATATGGTGGGAGAATTGGTTGGGCCCAGGAATTTGAGACTGCAGTGAGCTATGATCATGTCACATTACACCAGCTGGGCAACAGAGTAAGACCGTCTCTAAAAAAATTTTTTTTAATTTAAAAATAAAGGAATTTCTTTACTATACCTACTGGCCACATGGTACTTTTATTCTTAACACTCTTTTCCATAGTCTACAGCATTAACCTGTCATTCATACACGTCATTACTATAATAATCAATAAAGATTTATTTTTAACTATTCCCTGCAGCAATTGGTAATTGCTATTCCAAAATAATGTAGATTTTGTGAAATAACAGATAAGTGGCTAAATTGTTTCATCACTCAATAAATAGGTACTAAGCATCTATTTTCCAGGCCCTATGGAAAAATGAGATAAAAGCATGAACCAGGCTCACAAAGAAACCACACAGAGTATGGGAGATAAGACAGGGGGAAGGGAAAAAAATTAGGAGTCATCTATGATGTCAGTAAATCTTATTGAGTTTTCCTCCAAATTATATCCAGACTCTAAGCACTTCCCATCACTTTCACTGCCTCCCCCGTTCCCAGCCACTGCCCACTCTCATAAAGGGCACTGCAAGGGTTCTGACCTGTCTCCCAGTGTGACAGAGAGAGTGGCGCTCACCAAACAAAAGGCCGCCATCTACTCCACTGCATGTGTCAATTCCCTTGCAGTTAGGATGAGCCACGTTCCAGCCAATGAAATCTGAGCAGAAGGGACACGTGCCATTTCTGAGCCAAGGCAATCAAAATCCCACATGGGGCGTTATGCAGTCTCCCTTTGCCAGCCACAGTGACTGGAGAGTGCGGGGCCTGGATGGTGCCCATACAAAGTGGCAGAGCTTCCGTTAGCCTGGATCCTAAGTGACTTTCTGGTAGAGACTCCTTTGCATTCTCTTCTTGGATTAGGAGCATGAAGAAATATTAACCCTTTGTGGTGTTAAGTCACTATTTACCTCAGCCTATTCTGACATAGAACAGGTACCAAGAGTGAGGCAGTATGTGGCTCTAGTTCTCACGTATCAGACACTGCAAAAATACTAAGCTATCTTATGCTATAATGAATATTTAACAAAACTGTTGCCTGTGGTAACCTGGGGGCAGATCATACCTCTAAGGAACTTGTGGCTCCAGAGAGGTTGGAACATAGACCACCAGCAGTACATTTTGGATGTTATAGGATGCTGTGGCTAATTATTAAAAGAAAGAAATGGGTTAAGAAAATATTGTCCAGAGTGAGAAGGAATAAAGAAATATCTCAGAAATTCAGAGCTTTACTGATTTAAAAAAAAAATAACCTTACTATAATAATTCTAGACCCCAGCGGTAAAGGATGTGATGGAGAAATCCCTAGATAACAAATGCCAGGTAAAACCTTTGGAAGATTAAAATGCTTCAGGGGAAAGATAAACCAAGGATGTGACACCCCATAAATTCTTTCAGTTGGACAAAATGACTCAGGGCACAGATGCAATTAATGATGTGGTCCTCCAACAGAAACCTGGTGCTGTAAGCTGGCCCCCTTTGACAGAGATGATGTATGGCAGTGATACATCAAAGATATATAGTGTCTGAGAACAATGCCTCAAAAAATAAACAAACAAAAAGATCCTGTAGATGTGGTTATGGGCACATGATCCTGAGAGAAATCAAATAAATAGGAACCCTACTAAATTTCTAAGGTAGTGGTGCTGCCCATGACACCACAAATCTGGGCTACAAATGCTTGTGAATGCCTGGAACTAAATGCTCCGGGCTTGGACCTTGCCCAGGCAGGCTGACAAAGCTGGGCAGCTCTCAAAGCCGGCACAGGTCTCCAACGCCCAGTCCAAACGTGACCAAGGAAGAAAGTGAAGACTTCTCTACAGTGGAGAAGCTGGGGTCATGGAGAGCAGAGGACAACAGGGCCGCCCCTAGAAAGCAGAATCTGCACCTAATGAAGGACCATAACCTACCCCATGGCAGGGAAGCTCTCACAGTGCCTCTACAGCAGAATTTCTAAATTGGCTCAGAGCAGTATTTGCCAAGTATCTCCTATTTCCTCCTTTCCAAGGAGAGTGTTTGATGCAATTATCTCGCCCCTGTTTCACCCTGTAAACCGTGTGTAGGGGTGGGCATGGGGCAAGCACAGGGGAGGATCTGGCCATTTCGTTCACAGTCTGGATCACAGCTGGACCTGAAGAGCAGCCGATCGTGAACTACACCGACTTTGGGCTCCACGGTGTGACCAGGTGGGGCTGTTCCCTTAGTGGAGGGGTGGAGTGTGTCTGTGGCAGGAAGAAAAATGCTTGGTGAACAAAATGGGCGGCTGTGGCAGCCAGTGATACTCAGCACGAATGCATCTACCTCCCTGTGATTCTCAGGCCCCTTGTCGTTAGACGGGATCACGTGCCCAGGTGGGCCCACGAACTGTGAGAGGAAATGCCACGTCCCACTCTGGGCTAAGGTAATCACACCCGATTTCCTAGGCCCCCTTCTACTCCTGACGAGGTTCCTGAGGAGACCCCAAGTGGGGACGGAACGTGAGGGGAACTGGTTGTGCTAGGTCACTGTGACCCTGGGGTTAGTCTGTTACTTTAGCCTTACCCAGTAGCACATCTGATCAAGTCACTCTGCTCAAATCTACATGGTGGCCTCCCAATTCACTAAGAATAAAAGCCGATTTAATGCCCTGTGAGGCCCTTTGTGATCCGCTCTTCCCCTCGCTCTGTGTCTCACCCTGTTTCCTCCCTTCCTGCACCCTCGGTCACCCCAGCACGCCTGCCTGCAGCCCTCGGGGCCTTGGTGCCGGTGGGTCTCTCTGCTGGAGGTGTCCTCTCAGGCAGCCTCACGGCTTATCCCTCTGCTTCACTGGCCACTCGACACAAACGCCATCTTCTCAGAGGCCTTCCCTGATCACTCCATAAAAGCCAGCACTCCCGCCACCTTTCTCCTTACCCTGCCTCCTTTTTCCTTCGTAGCTGACATACAGGGTTTCCACTTGCTTATTGCCTGTCACTGCTACTCCCAAAGCCCAGAATGGTGGCTCATACCTAATAACAAATGACCCTTTGCTGAATAAATGAATGAACGAAGGGATGAATGGCAATGTTTCAAAAAGAGCAGCAAAAGTACAACTGCAGAAGCAGGAAAGCTTATGATACGTGTATCACCACCAGAGCACTTTAGACAGGGGGGCATATTGAAGGCTGGACAGTAAATGTGCTAGGCTTTGCAGCCCACATATAGTCTCTGTTACATAATATTTTGTTTGGTTGGTTTTTGCAATCCTTTAAAAAGAGGTAAAAACCAGTCTTAGCTAAGGGATGTACAAAAACAGGCAGTGGGCTAAATTTGACCTGTAGGCCACACTTTACTGAACCCTGACCTATAATATTAAAAATCTATAGTTGGAAAGATAAACTGAGAATAATTGTAAGTGGCCTTGAATGCCAGGCTAGCTAAGGAATCAGATTTGGAAGCCACTGATGGCAACTTGTGTCCCGAAGACAATTGCATGGAAATGTCCTATTAGAGTCCCATTTAAAAACATGCTGTAAGAGAAACTTATTTCAAAGAAAAAATAAAACTACAGTTATCTGAGGAAAAAAAAAACTCATCCTTTCTCAGGCCTCCTTTTACCTGTCCTTCCAGAATCAGTTCATGAGTTCACTCCTCTGGGGAGCCTTCCCTGACATCATATCCTCCAGGTTATACCACTCCTATGAGTTCCTAAAACGCTCTGCGCTTACCTGAATCAAAGAATGCATCACACTGCACTAAAATCATTTGGTTACTTGTAATCTCCCTGACTAAATAATGAAATCCTTCAGGATACAAACTGTACCTTTTTAATCTCTTTATCCCTGGCACCTAATATAATGTCTAGCACATTGCAGACAAGCAGTAAATAGCTGCTAAATTACTAAACAACTCTGATCAAAATATAGAGAAAACAAAGAACCTTTAAGAGTGCAATGAAATTACATGTTATGAACATATTCCTAGGTACTTGTGGTCCAGAATGCTCCAAAAGGCTCCAAATTACCCAGTTACTCTGCAGCATCCTATTCCTGTTAAGCAGGCTCTAGGAGACATTGCAAAATTCATTTTAAGGGACTTGAAACAAACAAAAATTGGGCCCAAATGTGTGCCATCAGGACTAAGCTAGGCCACGGTAATGAGAAGTCATGCAGGAAGAGGCACAACATCAAACAACTCCTCGTGGTTTTCCGCTTGTGCACTCAATATGCATCCACTGAGTACACACTGTGCATCTGCCTTGGGTTGGGGGCTAGTGACACAGACAAAATTACATTAAGTCCCTGCCTCTCGGTATGTCAAAGTCTAGCTGGAAATACAGAGAGGCATGACCATTACACAACTACAGTGGCAGAAATACGAGATGCTACGGAGGCCCTCAGAAGGGGCACCTTGTCCAGACTGGACGTGAGGGACAGGCAAGTCAGGAAGGGGTTGTTAAAGGGAGAAGTCTCTGACAGTACTCAAGAGTGAGTTGGAATCAAGACAAGAAAGAAAGAATTTAAAGAGGGCCCGAGGCAAAGGAGTAAGTGGGGACCTGGAAGGACGTGGGCAAGGATGGAATGCAGAGCGCAGGCTGAGGCTTGAGGATGAGGAAGAGAAAGAATGAAGCAGGGATGGCAACATGAGGGCCCTGTGCACCAGGCTGATGACACTGCTCCTGACATGTTCATGCCTGACAAGGCATGAAAGGATCTTCAGCAGGAGAGTGACACGATCAGTATCAGAGTTCTCAGATAATGGCTTGATTCAAAATTCACCAAGACAACTTGTATGATCTGCAGTTACTTTAAGGCTGATAAATCTTGGTAAGCAGACTTTTTTTTTTTAATTTTTAAAATGAACATAGCATGACTTTGAACATGAGGCTGATATTTAGGAAATGGCAGGTGACTTCAGAAAACCCAATTGCTACCTACGGAATAAGGTAGAAAAATCAGGGTTTATATACTGTTTACACTGTTAATAGCAACTGTATAAAATCATAGGAAAGTCAACAGAAAAATTATCTTATTCATATATTTTTTTTAACAACACAGTCAATTTGGGATAGTGAAAACAATTTCTTTGACTAATAAAGGATAGACAGATCCCCTCTCTTTTCAGGTTCTCCTGTACAAATTCCCTCTCCTTTGCATCCCCCTCTCCCTCCTCCTCTCCCTGCTCAAACAAACATTCAACACTTGCCACGTGCTGGGCCTGAGCTTGGCACAGGGGATGGAAAGGTAAATCAAGACACAATCTCTTCCTTTAAAGAACATACATCCTAATGGAAAAGTCAATGCAAAAATAAATATTTATAAAATGTGACAGAAATATAAACTAAGTGTGTAGGTACACCAAGAAAAAAAAATCTGTTTTAGAATGGCACGGCAGTCTTTAAAAAGGAGGTGACACCTGAACCAGGACTTGATGGGTCAGCAAGAGTTCATGTGGAAGAGGGGTGTGGGGTGGATTTCAAGCAGAGAGAGCAGCATGAGGAATTAAACAAGGCTTCTATGAAAGAGAATGTTCTACAGCTATAACTCTCAACCTAGGGTGTGTTTATGGGGGGTGGGGGCGCGGAAGAATGTAGAGCAGCACCTGGCAGTGTATTTGGAAAAGGAGGGGGAATAGTTTTTTAAAAAGCTCAAACTATCCCAGGAGTTTGATCCCTAAAGCTAGACACTATCCCTCCGCGGTCTCACTCCCCTGCCATACCTGGAAAAGCTCCTGGTGGTACAAATGTGTATGAATGTGCTTAGGCAAGGGACTGTCCTACAGGAGAAGAGATGCAGAGGGCTGGGACCACCATGGCTGCCATGTTGGGAAACTCACACATTCTCCTTCGGCCAGGGGTCTCCAAACTGGGCTATGCCACAGGCACACAAAGCCTTTCTGAAGGAAACACAGGCACAGATAGTTTTAAAGGAATCAGTTTCCAAATTTCCACTTTTTCTAAATATTCTTTCCTAACAGTGATCTTCTTGGGAACCTGCGGGCAGTCAAGGCATGAAGCCTGCTCTCTTGTCCAGCTCACCTTTCACAGTAGCCCCTTGCACTAACACGAGAAAGGCATGCCTCAAGTTCCTCCTGGATCTGACTCTGATACACTGTCCCGGCACCTAAAGAGCTTCAGAACACCAAAGGGACAATTCAAAATGCTGGTATACAGTAGGACTCCAAAGAATGGATAACGAACTTTCCTTTGTATGTCACAGGCTTCTAATTCTTTGTTTTCAACCAAATTTATGAAGGATCTAATTGAGGTGTCAGCTGATAAATCATTAAAAATAATTTTTAACAATAGTCTGCTGTATGATTTTTGGTCTATAACTTAGTGGACATTCAAAGAATTAAGTGGCCCTACTTGCTATGGCAAAACTCCTTCCCTATCCACTTACTTGTGTAAGTAAGGTTTTTAAGTACTCATATCTACAAAAATATAAAGTAGAAAAGAACTGATATTGAACTCAATCCTGCAATAAGTAATAGTCATCCAAGGGCACATAAACTAAGTAAAAACAATGTTTAAATCCCTATCCATCTCATTACGATGTGCTTTTGGAATATAATTTTATTTTTATAATTAGTACCTATCACAAAATTCAATACATCTATGTTGCTCTGGTCAAATGTATATTATAATCATTGAAACTATAACTCAATACAGAATAATTTTAAAAAATCTTAGAACCCTATGGTCACAAGAAATTTTTAAATGTTAATTTCTATTTATATAATCATTTCTGATGCAGAGAAACACACCTTTTAAGCATAAAGAAACTGCATTATGAACTATATCAAAGTAAGAACTGCAAAAACACTCTGCACAAAATGACTCTGTCCAAACTCCTACACTAAGGGACTTGACTAAACTCTAGCTTGGCTTCTAGTACCTTAAGGCCTTGTCCCTAGCATGACCCCAGTTTCCCTTAAAATGCCTGCTAAGGAAGTTCAAAGCTACCAGGAAAACTTACTGTTTGTTCTAGGCAGCACCAGGTAATAGGCCAATAGGCCCCTCAATGCCTTTTTAGAGCAGTTACTTGCAAAAGCTTGCAATTATCATCTTTTCTCTGCCCCTTTGAGATGTAAATCTTCTACCAGCAAGTCTCCTCAAGGACCTGCAGTGCTGTCTCTTTGAAAAACAAACTCTCAGTGGGAGGTGAGGGCCTAACTCTTAGGTGGGAGCCCTGCTCCAACTTGCACAACTACCTTCTGTCATAAAGACACAAGAAGTTTCCTTGCCAGAGAAGTGCCAATTAGCAAACCCAGATGGTCCAGTCACAGGGACCAAATCCCTTTAATGCCCTTCAGTGCCTTTCCTTTAGCACGCCTCAGCATTTAAACACTCCCCTGCCTTCTGTTTTAGCGAAGTTGAATTTAGTTTACCCTGGACTCTCTTCTCTCTGCAGTAGTTATTACTTTAACAAATCTGTCTTTGCTGCCTTTAAGTAGTGTCCAGCTTTATATTTCTCTCTGGCAAAAGAAACAATAGAAATAGTTTTAAGAAAAGGAAAGATGCAACCTTTACCTTTCCAACTGCTAAAGATGTGTCATTGTACTTTTTAAAGGGATAGTTATAGATAACAAATCACTATGTTGGATACAAATAGAGCTACATAAAAGTTTTACTTTAAATGTCAATATTTAAAATATGCTGAAAATTATGCCCTCTTTTGTAATCATTTAAAATTATAAAATTTTTAGATATCAAGTGTGCAAGGGTAACCAGGTTATTTCAGGTTCTCTTAGGTACCTGAGTAAAAAAGGTTCAAGTCCACTGCTTTGGAGCATTGTTTTTCCTGAAGTGGGATTTTTAGTCTACTTGTACTGAAATCAACTATGTGCTACTTCAAAAACATAAATTCTTGGGCCCTCATTAGACTTATTGACTCAATCTATGGGGCTAGAAAAGACACTGGCATTGGTGGAAAGAAACCTGCATTTTGCATGAGATTTTCCTGGTTAATTCTAATAGCAATGGAAGTGAGTGATCCACTACTGTAGCTCTGGAGACTTTAAGCTTCCAATTGGCCAAGGGTCAGTGCAGGAGACAGGTGGAGGTGCTTCCTAGGACTTGAGGCAAAGGGACAGTGAGACGGTCACTGCAAGAGTCTAGACAGAGTAGGTAAGGTTGAAGGTACAAGAAGTTTGGGTGTTAAATGATGTATATAAAAGAACTGAAAGACACCCATATGCTGTCTTACGCTAGCTCCTGGGGCACGCACTCCTGCTGATGTGTGTAGCCAGCTGCCAATCAGTAGACCCAGCATCTTTCAAACTTTCTTGTCCAATACCCACAGTAAAAAAATATTGTGTGTCAAAACTCAATTATTACACACATATACATATACACAGATATATATGCATATATTAAAAGCAAACAAATATTTCATGAAACAATACAAGCTCTACTGAGGTGAGATACATTCTGATATTTCTTATTCTAATCTAAAAACTAGTATTCTGTTTTGCTTGTTTGTTTTTAATGCTGACCACAATGCTCTAAACTAATTATAGGAGCCACTAACAGGTTATAAGTGAGAGTTTGTAAAACACCTGTAAATCTGCTCTGATGATGACAGGATGACTTCCAGGGGCCAGCAAACATTGGAGCTTCAAAGGAGATATCAAATTATCTAAGCTATATTTAATTGACTTCATTAAAAAAACACACATTTCATGTTATGCTAACAGCCTAACAGCTCCTTGCTCTGTTTGCTGCCACCAAATGCTGTACGTGTGTTTTCGTCATGTCTGTGTCCACTCTCCTCGCTAGACTTGTGGCCCATCAGAGTGGGACCCCTCTCTTAGTTATTCTGTTTATCCTCAGTGCTTAGTACAGCATGTTAAATGCTGTTTTAAAATCATAAATATGGAATATTATAAAACTTTTTTAAATACTATGCAACTAAAAGTGAAAATTAAATTTAAAAATTTTTGCTTTAATATAGCTAATCAAATATTGAAACACAAAAATAATGCCTGTCTTGCAACATTCATTTATAAATTTAATAAGAAATTACCATTATAATTATACTCTTTTGCTTTGCCCTTTGTCTTGTACAAAAACCACAGAAATAGAATTATTCTTTAGCAAAGTATAAATGGCCCTCTCTCTTTACTACTCACTTTCAGCAATGACATAAGCTACTATAATGGTCCCCAACCTTTTTGGCACCAGGGACCAGTTTCATGGAATACAATTTTTCCATGGATGGGGGGGAGGCGGAGCTCAGGTGGTGATGTGAGTGACGGGTAGTGGCTATAAATATAGATGAAGCTCCCTTGCTGGCCAGCTGCTCACCTCCTGCTGTGCCACCCAGGTCCTAACAGGCCATGAACCAGTACCAGTCCTTGACCAGGGGGGGTTGGGGACCACAGAGCTAATACATGCTGAAGTTTTTCAATACCATAAGGTTACCTTTACCTTTATGGAGAAGGGGATGAAGAATGTTAGAAATGAGGGGAAATGTTACTGCAATCGGTAATAAATATTTCTATGCATTGTTCATTGTGTACATAAATTTTAACAAAATTTGAAAGCATTCATGCACATTTTCCATTTAAAAATCTTCTATCACATACATGCAGTGACACCACAAATTGTTATTAAGGTCATTTATAGGAGGAGGAGGAGATGGGTATATTCACACCTAATGGGTGCAGTATGCACTGTCTGGGGGATGGACATGCTTGAAGCTCTAACTTGGGTGAGGCAAAGGAAATATATATAACCTAAACATTTGTACCCTATAATATGCTGAAACAAAAAAAAATTTAAAAAATTTAAAAATGTAGAAAAAAAAGAAATCATTTCAAGTAGACCTACTGAATTTATATCAAAATCAAGTGTCAATATGAAAAGATCCAGATCTTATCCCAACACTTAAAACTACTTGGGATCATTGAAATCAAACTAAGCTGTTGCTAGATTTTTGTAATTGTGCTTAAAGGAATTCAAATGCCATTTTTCAACCTCATAGGTAAGAATAAGAGAAAGAGGAATAAAGAAAATCAGAGGGCAAACCAACCAGTACTGGTTACTTACTACCAAAATCTTTATAGATGCTATTTTACTTAATCCTCACAATAATTATTCATAGTATGTGTTCCAGATATTGTGGTCATCTCCCTTACATCCACTCAATACCACATCCATGCAAAACCTCCACCGTAAACTGACCATGCAGTCTGTATAGGAATGACTCACTGCTCCAGGATTCAGTCCTGATAGATTACTCGGGTCAATCTCATCCCTTTCTGCACAGTGATCAGCGCAGGTAACCCAGGCCAGAGCTAACTGGCACTTGGCATACTAGGGGTACAGGGATTGATTCAGGGGTGCTCTAACCAGCAAAAAGCTTAGAACTTTCTGTTTGGTGCTTGTGGGGAACTCACTCACTCTATCTGGCCAGATATGAATTAGGAAGCAATACAGCTCCAATTATTGCCAGGTTATCATCCTGCAACTACTACAACAAAGAGCTTTATGGCGAAGCTAACATCACAGACAGCAGAGAAGAAAGATGAAAAGAAACTGGCTCCTTGATGACACCCACTGCCGAATCAACCAACCTTGAAGTCAGCCCCGTCTATGGACCTTTGACTTACACGAGGCAGTAAATTTTTTGGTCAGTTAAGCTAATTTTAATTGGATTTTTACTTTATGTCTAAAAACATTCTAAAATTAATCTATATTTATATAGTAGTGATTATTGTTCCCCATTATGTAGAGGAGAAAACTTAACTCAGAATATAGAGTAATTTTCCCAAGGTCAGGCCTGGATAGGAACTCAGGAAGGTCTGACTAAACCTGTCACCTTCTGCATTACCATGCTACTATTGAAAGAACTCATGATGTGTCTAAGATCTGTCGAGATTCAATTCAATTCGACATGCTGAGAGCCTATGTTAAAGTATGAAACTCCCCAGATTTTCCTGGGTCTGTGTTGAATTAAAATTATTTTGCTCTGTTCTCCTCATGAGAATTTTTAATACGTGGTGATCAAATGACAGACATCAATCTCTCGTAGTCTTTTACACATAAGGTAGCATAAAAAAATCCCTTACCAGACTAGGCCTGCTGGACCAAAAATGGTTATACTATGATTAAGGAACTTTGCTAGGTGATTCAGTGAACAAAAGGTTAAATAGTAGGTGGAACTTCCTCAAAGGATGTTTATAAAAATGCATTATGAAAACTTCAGAGAACACACATGTCCACACTCCAGTAATGAACCCAAAGCCAGTGCGCTCGGTGCTGATGCCTCAGCGTGGTCCACTGTCACCTCCCCCATGACATGCTGTGACAGCCTTCCCATGGTGAGCTCCCCTGTCTCGAGGCTTCTGCTCCTTTTGCCAATTACCACAAAAGTGATCTTGCTAAAGTGAAAATCTGACACTGTCACCCTCTGTCCTAAAATTTGCATCTAATGGACCCGCTCCAGGATAAAGTCTAAACCCCTCGCCAGATACACAAGTCTTCATTACCAGGCCCTTCCCTGTCTCTCTGGCCTCATCCCTACACTTCCATTTACACCATATTATTTGGAGTTAACTGAAAGTACTAGGTTATTTCCTGATTTTATTAAAACTGCTAAATCTGTCTGGAGTGCTCCTCCCCTTCCAAGTTTTCCTTCTGTGGTGCTCATGACAAATACCCTCACTGGTTAAGACTCAGCTCAAATACTTCTCCTATGGGGCCTTTCCTGGTTATATCCCTGGCCCCATTATTAACCCCATTATTATATCCCTGGCCCCATTATTAACCATTTCTACCTTCCTTCCTCCACATCTTTCATTGATTTATTTGTTTACCATCTTCATCTACAGAGAGATCCCCTGGGCTTTCAAGTAGGCAGAAACCACTGGCATCCTGAGATAGCTGCTATTATGCTTCCTATGGGTGCCAAGACCTGACAAAGCAGTAGGCACTAGCTGAGAGGAGAGGGCAGGGTTTTTTATTATAAATTCCTTCATTGCACAGGCTAGAGAATGTATTCATAAAATAGCCATTAGGAGATAAATCTGTTTATAGGCTTGAAAGGTACTTAACTGAGAGGAGGGAGTTTATAGGATGCACAAGAATGGAGGGGCAAAGGGAGTCCACGTCACTCAAGATTTACAGTTGAGTAATCAACAGCTGCAGAGCCACAAAGTCTGCCAGAAAGAGAAGAGCTCTGCAGTAGGGAGGCTATTTTCAGACTCCTTTTCCACTGCTTTTATCATGTTAAAATATGCTTTGGTATTTGTTGCACATAATTCTGAGATCGTTTATTTATTCCTCTGTCTTCCCCAAGATTTACACCCCCTATGTATTTAGAACCCACATGCTTCGCAGGAAGGAGAGTGTACTCCCTCTTCCAGCTTATTAATGAAGAGGGCTGCGAGGGCTGAGAAACACCAACAGCTCAGCATCCCACCAGACTCCTCCTCAGGAGCAGAATGCATTATCATTTATGATTGTACTGTGTACACGGTCTTTTGGCCAATTTTCACTCTCTCTCTCACTAAATTATTACCTTAGCCAATTTGAAATAATTTTCTGAGTATAAACAGAGAACAAGTTTTCAGCTTGCCAGTCAGACCAATAATCACAATCACCCCAGATGGGCTTCTGCAGCCAAATTTCTCAGGCAGGGGAGGGAGTGGAAAGCAAGACTTTGGGAGATGGCCTACCTATGTGTGAATCCTGACTTTGTCAAACTTTGTCACTCGTAAAACATTAGCGCAGTTATTTAACTTTCTTTGGATAATTTAAATTTCAAGTCTGTTAAAATGATGATAAATTTGCTTCATGGGGCTGGTGGGACAATTCACAGAGTAATGTTACAATAGTCTCTTCCTCCTCTTACAGTGTCTGGTTGGAAGGCTGGATGTAAAGAGGGAGATGGAGGAAAATGGTTAATCTATTCCACTATTAAGGTACAGCCCGAATGATTAGGATTGACTTTTGGAAATATTAGTTCCCCTTGTTATTATACCATCCTTAAATCGCCCTTTTTCCAATTCATGCCACCGTCCACAAGTATTCATTTGCTTCTTGTTTCCTCTCCACATACATTCAAACTTCTTTGCTTGTCTTTTGGGGCATTCTTTATAATATATGGCCCATTTGGACCAAATGTACTTTCCAACTTACTAATGATAAGACTTTTTATGGGTTCATGAGCATGCAAAGTACTTTAATTACATCCTGGACTTTATACCTACATGGTTATGTCAAGCTCCAATGAACCTTCTTCTCTTTTCAGTTTCTAAAGCAGAATAGTGCCAGGCAATCAACATCAAATTTGGAATCAGAAGCCTGGGGCTTTATCCTCTACCCTCTTTTCTTCACTACCTGCTTACTGTCTTGGGAATTTTATTCAGCCTCCTAGTTTTGACTTCTCTGTATACCCTGACAACTCCCAAATGTATTTCTACAGACCCTACTTCTCCACAGAACTCCAAATTCATACATACAGTTGCCTATCAATGGCTCGACTTGGATGTTTAAAAGCCATATCAATCTTTATAAAAACTACTTTAAAATAATTGTAGATCCACGAAAAGAAGCAAAATAGTACAGAGAGGTCCTATGTAGCCATCTCCCAGCTTCCTGCAATGATGACACCTTACAAAAAGCTGTTTCAATTTTAGTATGTCCAAAACCAAACTCCTGATCCTATCACCAAAAGTTGCTCCTTCACATTCAATAAATATTTATATATTATCTCTTCTTTGTACACAGAGAATTTATTAACATCCTTAAATAGTACTTCTGATACTATTAATAAATTTTAGTTTATTTGACACACATGCATACATATGCCTCAATAAACTATGAGCTTCTCAAAGGCAAGGGTCATGGAAATCTTTTATTTGTTTTAAGCACCTAGAATAATGGCAATAAAAAGGTCTAAAATAAACATTTCCTGATAGTATTTAGAATAAATAAACCTCATTCAGGTCAGAAGCAAGAGTCAAATGATGACTGTACCAAAACCAGAGATCAATGGGCAAAATACTTTTTTAAGATAAAAAAAAATTATAGTAGTCATCTTATGACCCTGAGAAAACATTTTATAACACTTTCACAATGGCATTCAGTATGATTACAAAATAGCAATAACAATCACCATAAAATTTAGAGGGAAAAAGGTTAAAATATGAGTATACCACATTCCACTTAGAAATAGGAGCTTCCGATACGCAGTGTCTTTAAGACAAGTGTGGATTAGATATACAACCTTTCTATTTAAAAAAATTACAAAAAAGATTACAAGATTTTCATTCACTGATGTAATATACACACCAATAATTACATATAAAGATCACCGTGGTTTACACACACACACACACACACACACACACACACACAAAGACACATCCCAATTATAAATGCATTTTAAATGCATTTAAAGTAAAAGTTATATCTTGAATAAACTAAAATTCATTTACTTATAAGTAAACAAAACTATGTATGTATACATGACAGTAAATTTCAGCTTTGACAAATATTTTTCAATGATTTTTATCATTTTTCCATTTGGTCTTAACTAAAGTCCTTTGTTAAAGCTTTATTATATTAAGTCTACGAAGTTTCTCAAATCTTATTTGGGAAGAACTCTGGTCCCCAAAGATGTCTATGTTCTTAAGCCCTAGAACCTGTGAATATGCTACTTTACATGGCAAAGAAACTTTGCAGTTGTGATTAAGGATATGAAACCTGAGGAAGGGAGATAATCCTAAATTACAAAGGCAGACACAATCTAATCACCCGAGTCCTTAAAAGTTGAGAGCCTTTCCTGGTTTTGGCTGGACAGAAGGATGTGAAGAAGGGTCAGAGAAGGTTGGAGAGGTAAACTCTTGCTGGCTTGGAAGATGGAGGAGAGAGGTCATGAACCAAGGAATGAGGGCAGTCTCTGGACACTGGAAAAGGAAAAGAAATGGATTTTCCCCTAGGACCTCTAAAAGTTGTAAGCCTTACTCGTACCTTGATTTTAGCCTAGTGAAACCCTTGTCTGACATCCAATCTACAGAAGTGTAAGACAATAAATTTGTGTTGTATAAGCCACTAAATATATTTTTAAGAGGAACACATATAAAATAAACAGTGTCAAGAAGACTGTGATTAGAATTAGAACACGTGTAATCCAGGTTATTTGAAGAATAAAGTAGAAATGGGGATAAAAAGTCTTGGGGGATACATGGCATTTTTATTCCATTACACAAAGAGCAGTCATGTTGAGGGGGAAGTAGCTCTATTTCTTTGCTGTTATAGAAAGGAAGACAACTGAACAGAACAGGCGGATATGGACTCCATATAAGAGAATAATAAATGTATCCAATAAATGAACAGGTTGCCTTAGAAAATGGAAGGTTCCTGTCCAAGGAAGAAAAAAATTATCATTTGCTGAAGACACACTTGAGCAGATAAGACTAGGGTTGGAATTCTGGCCCAACTACTAACTTGCTTCTGGCCATGAACAAATTACTTAACCTCTAACCTTTAGTTTACTCATTTCTAAACTGAGATTATTATACTTATGTTGCAGGGCCATTGTGATGATTACTTGAGATAAGGTAAAATGTTGAGCCAGTGCCTGGTAACATAATAAGTGAACGATAAATAGTAGCTATTACTGTTATGTTATGTTATGTAGCACGTACAGTGACATCTGTAAAATATAGATAACCTCTAAGGTCCTATAACTTATTGCTAGCTAGACATCCATTTGGATGTGTATGGGAGGGAACATTTTCTCCTTCTTTAGAGTTCCCACTTTGGCCCATAAAGCAGGAAGTTTCCCCTATGGGTCCCCAGAAGTTAAGTATTACTTTGCTTTTCACCCGCCCATTTTTCAAGAGAGGAGGAGTAACATCTGATAAATGAAACAGGGAGAAGAAACTGGTTACAGGTAGCTAGCCCTCTCCCTTTCTTTTTGATATGTACCAGACTGTAATAAGAGGACACTCTTCCACTATTCTTGTCCTTCCGGTAGTAAACATCTTTGCATCAGACCCAGACTTCTGCTCCAGAGAATCGCATCTGTCCAATGTGGTCATGAACATTTGAAAGTGCCTAGTCTGAGTTAAGGTTTGCTCTAAGAACACACTGGATTTCAAAGACCTAGTCTAAAAAAAAAATGGAAAAATATCTCATTAATTTTTGTGTTGATCACATGATGAAATGATAATGCTTAGGACAATTTTACCTACTTCGTTTTAGTTTTTTAAATGTGGTGACTAGAAAATTTCAAATTCCACGTGTGGCTCACGTGATAGTTTTACTGGACAGCACTAATCTAGGGCCACCTCTCCGGAGCCCATGAATGGGAGGCAGTCCCTCTGACTAAGCCCGTGTGCTCTGCAGAACTATGTGCCTGACAGGGCTCTCTGAACACCTGAGGCAGGGAGTAGTGTGAGGAAGGCTCACGTGGAGAACAAAGCCACATTCTCCACTTCAATTCTAACAACAATAAAGCTGATATTTTAATTTCCATCAATCTGATTCCACTATCTCTTAAGTGATTATAACTTAAGAAGGAAAGATGGTATGTTATTTATTGCTCTTCCCACAACAAAACCTGAAGATATGACAGAAATATTTCTACTCCCAGGGACACAGCATGAGCACACAATTTAGTGGTGAGCACAAAGAAAAGGTAGTGGTCCTGCCTAGTCCTCAGGGCACAGGTTTCAAAGGTATGTGCTGATCTGCTGAGGGTGGCTCTCAGCTGAAACAAATGTGAGCATGGGTGGGAAACCCTCCCCTGGGAAGCAGGTTTCTGAGGCAAGTGGGATTCCACAGCAAACAGACAGTGACGGTAGCTACTGTGGCACTCAACTGAGAGGAACCCAGGGCTTACATGAAGGGAATGGCAATGAGGAAGGTATAGTGACTACAGGCAGGGATATATAAAACAAATCAGTCTCTGAGAGAGGAGACAGTATGAATGGATATACTTCCTTTCCTCCAAGGCAAACATATGCCACAGTTAACCTCTTGATTAGAGATTTTCCCAGCCAATCTCTGGACAGCTGGCTTGATCTAATATCCTGGCAAAGCTAAAGCAGTAAGCCTTTCTCTGCCTGTTCTCCTTCCCTCCCATACCACTGCACCATTGCTATAGTCTCTAGCAACCTCCTGTGTTTGGACTGGACTAAGAACAGGATTCTGGGAACCTTGTTTTGCTTGGTTAACTGTTTTAGGGCTGGTGATTTGCTTGAGTTTTCTAAATTGCAAGCAAAGGTATGAATATGGAGCTGATACTGGTACAACTTTTTTTCAATTATTCTTTGGGAGCCTTTAAAAATGATGAAAAACTTGGTGTGAGAGTAATTTAACTTCAGATTTGCTGAAGAAGCTATACTACTCAAGGGAAAGAAGGTATTTTCTGCTGAAGGAACCTGACTCAACCCAGACACCTAAAACAGACCTCTCTGGCTAAGACAGAGCAGACACCAGGAAAAATAATCTATGGACTTTACTTTTGTTGAACTTCTAAATTTTAAATTTTGACTCAATTGAACTTTAACTAAAAAGGCAAAAGGATTTAATTTGGGGGAAGTTAATTTCTCCCTGAGAATTTAATAATGGAAATTGAAATTCAGGGCATTTTAAAGTTGCTGATCTACAGAATTTGGCATATTTTCTACTATTATTTAAGTTTATTGTATAACTTATGATAAGTTTTAATCATCAATCTGGTTCGCCAAAACTTGAGATGGGAAACAGATCAGAGAAAGGAATTTTTGGACTAGATTACAGGGAGTCAGAAGAATGTGCTCACCTGACCTATTTTAGAACTTTCTGGAAACGGAGGCTGAACTGCCCACTACTGATCTCAGGAGGATGCCCCACAAGACTAGCAAGTATGAGAGGAGTGGCCTCATGAAGTAGAGCACCAGGACCAGGGCCTGACAGACCCCGGTTGCCTTTCTCCCCTGGTTAGCAAGAGATTAGCCTAATCAGTTAAGGGAATAAAAAGTTCATTCCCTGAACCTCCTATTTCTATTGTGAGAAAACTTTCACTCCAATCAATAGACAGAAAACTCTAGGAAGAACACACCTGGCATCTTTCTCGTCCTTCTCCATACTCTTCCACATAGGTTGAGAACTGGCTTAAAAGCTGTGTGTCATGTGGCTTCCCCCTGCCAGAAACCTGGGGAGAATTACTTTCTGGTGCTGTCCTAGGTAGTCAAGTTTCATATAAGTGTGAATGTGAAAAAGAGCCCAGTGGGCTATAGATCCAGGCTACACTCTTCAATTTCAGATCTTCCAAAAACATTTATTAATATTTATTTATTGTGATATTTATTTCCATCTATTAGAATTCTAACAGTAGTTGTAAGAGGAGAGAGAGAAACACAGAAGACAAACTATGACTCAAACTCCCACACTGAGGGCATCACCCTCAAACTCCACTATATATAGGCTCTGGAAAAATCACCTCTTCTTTGATCTGATATCCTGGCCTAGAAATAGAGTTAAGGACACGAGGGTTAAAGAAGGCTCCTGAGGAGCTGCAGTCGTACTCAAGCCTCTTCTCCCTTCTCATAATTCTCTCTCTGAGAATTCCCCATTAATCTTGATTAACAATGACATAAATATATGTTTGTGTGTTAAGTACATACAGCAATCCCCCCTTATCTGCAGTTTCGCTTTTAACGGTTTTGGTTATCCGTAATCAACTGCAATCTAAAAATATTAGATGGGAAGTTCCAGAAATAAACAATTCATACATATTAAATTGTGTGCCATTCTGAATAGCGTGATGAAATCTCATGCCCTCCTGCTCCATCCTGCCTGGGACATGAATCATCATAGTAGTATCCATGCCTTATACACAACCCACCTGTTAGTACTTGGTTATGAGACTGAAACACAGTGCAGGCTGAGTATCTCTAACCCAAGGTGCTTGGCCCAGAAATGTTTCAGATTTCAGATTTTTTAGGATTTTGAAATACTGGTACATACATAATGAGATATCTCAGGGATGAGATGTAAGTCTAAATATAAAATTAATTTATGTTTCATATATACCTTATATACATAGCCTAAAGGTAATTTTGTATAACATTTTTAAATAATTTTGTACATGAAACAAAGCTTGCATACATTCAACAATCAGAAAACAAAGGTGCCAGGAATGGAGTTTTTCACTAGTGATGTCATGTTGGCACTCAAAAAATTTTGGATTTTGAAACATTTCAGATTTCGTATTTCAGCTTTTCAGATTAGGGATGCTGATAACCTATATATAGAGTTCAGTACTATCTGCAGTTTCAGGCATTCATGGGGGGTCTCGGAATATATCCACCACAGATAATGAAGGACTACTATAGGTATATTAGCTTAAAAAATTATAAAGACTAAAATTTATAGAAGGAAAAACTACATTATACAGTTCATAAAATCAAAGGTGGTATAATGACAGTAACATGTACATAGTCCATCTTACATTTTCAAATTACTTATTTCTACATCTGGAAAGCTCATTAGAAATTAATCTATTTTAAAAAACTCAAATTTCAAGAATATCCTTTCTGCATATACCAAAACATGTCTTTATTATTCTTATTTGTATTATAAATATTTAGGAAGTTGAAATGATCTTTTATATGTGGGCATCAAAGATGTCTGTGGTCTTGGAAACAATAACCTGTGGCAGTGGTTCCCAAAGTGTGGTCCACAAACCACAAGAGTTCCAAGACTCTTAAATTATTTTTATAATAACATTAAGATATTATTTATATTTTTTCACTGTGTTGACATTTGTATTGATGATGAAAAAGCAATAGTGGGTGAAATTCTGAGGACTTAGCACAAATCAAACTATACTAAGAGCCACTGTATTCTTCATTGTCATTTTCACTTAAGAATGTTCTAGATGAAAGAGTAAAAATCATTAATTTTATTAACTCTCAACCACTGAGTTCATATTTTTTAACATTCTGTATGAATAAAATATGTACACATACAGAACTCCACTGCATACAGAAGTATGATAAGGAAAATGTATTTGTGCAACTGTTTAAATTGTGAGCTGACGTAGCTGTTTTTTGCATGCAGCCCCATTTTGCTTGAAAGAACAACTGATAGACAAACTATGGTTATTCAGACTTGAATATTTGGCAGATATTTTCTTCAAAGTGAAGAAAGTGAGCTGTCACTTCAAGAAAAACAACACACAGTATTTGTTGCCAATGAAAAAATTTGAACTTTCAAGCAAAATTAGAATTTTGGAAAACATATCCACCACTGTAAGGATGACAGTTTTTCAATACCTAAAGACTTATTTGATGAGACAGGTGCTCATATTAATGCATGTGATTTTTTGATATTATATGATGCAATGTATCAGCATTTGGATGATCTGCATAACTCAGTGAATCGATATTTCCAAATTCCTAATGCAATCATACTACAAAATCATACCGGTAAGAGATCCATTCAAAGTGTAATCTAGAGCGGTGGTTTTAATGTAATAGGGTACAAAAAGTTCAATAATATGGTTTCAAATTCCACATTGCAACTCATCTTTAAGAATCTATCATATGTTGAGTTTCAGTGTAGTATCAAAGAACACCCAAAATTATAGGCTCTTAAAATACCACTCCCTTTCTAATCTTATATCTGTGTAAGGCTGGCTTTTCTTCATATACTTCAAGCAAAAGAACAATAGAGTGAAAAATATGAGAATCCATGTGTTCTATTAAGCCAGATATGTAAATGTACTCTTTTATTATTTTTTGTCTTGGAAATATAGTTGGTTTTCATTAAAATATGCTATTCATGTCAATAATGTGTCTCTTACTGGTAATTTTAAGTGAATTAATAAATATTTTTAAAATTTCTTTTAACTTCTAATATGATAAATATCAATAGATATAACCAACACAAACAAAAGCTCTTTAGAGTCCTCAATAATTTTTAAGAATGTTAAGGCATTCTGAGATCACAAGTTTTGAGAACCACCAATGATGATAATTAATTATATAAACAACCATTTAAGGAGTACCTGCTTTATACTGTACTAAAAAATGGGGATCCATGTTCACTCTTAAAAAATTTCCAATTTCATGGGGAATGTACTTATCAAACATAATAATTTAAAAATTATTTAAAACTTGTTTTACTATAAATGAAAACTTCATTTTAAGTCTCTTACAAGCAAGTCTTTATCAGCTTGATGTTTCCTATGGCAACTAATACTTATATGGCACATAGCTGATGCCTAAATGCTTTATGATTCACTCTGAATCTACATAAAATACATTGGACCTATGCATCAGAAAGTCACATATCACGCCATGTAATTAGGTAATACATATTATCTAAATGTTTTTACTTAGGTTTCAGACACCGATTACTCATTATGATGAAAGATGCACTGCCATCCTTAGTTAAAAGATTATTTTAGCAGTGTGGAGACCCTGAAGTTATAGCTACAATGCAGCCTTTTGACCAAGCCTTAAACTTATGAAATAAATTTTATTTGTAGGTTAAGTAATGCTTTTTAAGATAAATTCATGCTTCTAGATTTTTATGCCAAACAGTCTGGATAATAGGAAAAGGGTAAACAGTAGCTTATGTTGAGAATTTGAACAGTAATGATGTAAAACAAAAATGCTTTTATGCTGTTTCCACAGCTCCAGAAGGTAGAGCCAAACAATGGAGATTATAAAGAGGCGAAAGAAAGATGCCTTTTATTAAATAAATCAAGCAAGCAAGCAGGGATAGTGACTTAATTATCAATAGAAACGATGTTTGAAGGTCAGAGAATAGACTAGATAAAAAGGTTCTCAACAATTTTTCTGCTCCAACCCAAAGGAGACAATATGCTCTCATCAGAAACAGTTGTTTATGATGGCAAAGAACCACAAACGGCGTCAGCTAGAACAGTGAGCACCTGTGGAGTGGGGTGGGGAGGGGAGTGGTAAATGCCTATCCAATTCCTGGTTGAGAAACACCTGGCAAAGTACTAGAAAGCCTTTTTAAATTCTGTGATTACCTGTTTTTTAGAGTTGTTTTTCTTTTTTTTTTTTTTTGAGACAGGGTTTCACTCTATTGCCTGGGCTAGAGTGAGTGGCTTCATCAGAGCTCACAGCAACCTCAAACTCCTGGGCTCCAGGGATCCTCCTGCCTCAGCCTCCTGAGTAGCTGGGATTACAGGCATGCACCACTACACCCCACTCGACCTAGGAGTTTTTAAAGAAGTATCCCAGTAAACTTCTTGGTAGCATTTCTTAAATGAGAAGAGTATTTTCCATGTATTTACCTATGAATGTAGTTGTACCAGCAACTGAAAACAAATGGAAAGTACAAAATACAAAGGCTGATATTACATCTGTGCTCCCCTTATCTAACCACATCATGCCTGAACCAATCAAATAGTGCCTTTCAGCTTCTTTTACCATTTTCCTGAATTTCTAATCCACTAACTTGTTCTCTGTCCCTTCTGTGAAAATGTTTCTAATTGCTGAATTGACAAGCAATAGGACAGCAATTCTAATCTGACTCAACCAAAACAAAACAATTTAGATTTGGTAAAAATGCACTTTAAGCATTTGCATCCTTTTCCCTTCTGCATATTAATCACCTCAAATGTCAGAGACTTACTCTCTGCCTATATGACATAATACCATTTTGTGGATATTTTCCCCAGAATTTCTAAGAATTCTGCTAATGCAAATGGCAAGTGAATGACTGTTATCATGAAGACAAAGGGCCTTCTATGGTATATTTTACCAGTGGATTGGGCACTAAATTCAGGTTTTGGGAATATTCTTCTCTGAATTCTAATATCTGAATAATTGTTTATTGTTTTTACATACTCTAGAATCAGCTTACAGATTCTTTGCAAAAATTTGGTTCTGAATTAAATGTGGGTACACATTTGAAAACTGCATACTGTGTATGAATAGTACACACTTATTTTACATTTTAAACATCATGTACAAGCTGTGGGAACATCTGGTGTTTTGCAAATTTGGGCAAATCCAGCTGCATTTCCTCTTCCAAATGTGTCCTCTGACATGTGCAGGCTGTGTTTCATTTTGATTTTTATACTCTCTCTCACTCTCTGTCTCTGTCTCTCTCTCTACATATATATATATAGCATAGTATTGTGTGGTTCAAACATGCAGTTTATCTAACCTTTATACTTTTCCTCTCTAAACAGAAAATTAAAAGCTTGCCAATTAATAAAATGAGGAAAAATACTGTGGTTAAACAAAAGATGTAAAATTAATTTTAAACGTATCTGTCTCACCTCCCTATAACCTACCTGACTCAGCAGAAAACCACCTCTTAAGAATAGTTTACAGTAAATAAATATCTATGCTTATATTATGCTATCTGAATTAAGAGAAAGCAATGCAATAAATGAATCTTTACCAGGACAGCTGTGCATCTCTTAATTGGAAAAATACACACATATGTGCAGAAACAACTGTGCCACACATTTTCAGATGACTGGTGGACATCTTGAATGTGTAAGATTAAGGAACTAAAGTAATGAGAATGTGCTATGATTTAAAATCATTTCTCTTAAAACATCATGAATAAACAGCTAAAACTCCAAGTGAACTCTATATCCTACTCTTAAGTTTAATCATGAATAAATAATTGCTGTTGGAAAGTCCAAAGTGTCTGTCCACCTCCATACACAGACTCACAATTAGCACACAGCCTTGGCTGACCTTGACAGCCTTCCTGCCCTCACATAAAATATTTACAGTCACCTTCGGCCTGGGGGTGGGAGTGGGAGACTGCCTTGGCAGGAAGGCTCCACTTCCCTCCTGGCTCATCTGTTTGCTTGTCTGGCCCCGTCAGCTGGTTCACTGGTCCTGGATCCAACCATTGTCCTGGATTTCAACTTCCCACTGGTTTCAGTCCCTTTCCATACATCGCCGGGTTTCTGCAGGGCCTTTCTCATTTAGACTTGGCCCTGCTCTGGACTCACCCCAGGATAGGCTGCTCCTCGTGCACTGAAAATGCTTGGGGCTCTCTGGTCTAATAGCTCTTCCTGCAATTTCTAGAATGGCTCCAGCTCCCTGGGCTCTAGCTGCTTGTTCTATGACTTCCTAGAGGTCGTACAGTTCAGTGGATAAAAGAAAATGCCACAGAATAAGTCTCCTTGAGTTCAAATTGTGGCTTCTCTATTACCAACTTAACTTTGCTGCATCTCAGTTTCCCAGTCTGTAAAATCAGGGTGATAACATTATCTACCTCACAGATGACTCAGCCAGGGCCTCTGACTCAAGGAGGCAGAAGCCTAACAGAGATTCCTAAGGCTAAACCACACAGCTGATAAGCGGTAGGTTCAGAGTTCAAAGCCAGGTTTATATGAATCCAAACATTTCTCTTTTCAAATGTATTATGCTACTTTCCTTTAAAATCATCCTTATTGTCCTCCTCAAAAACAACAAAAATGATTATCTCCTTTTTTACAGAAGTGGTAGTAAAATTTAAAACCAAATTATTAAATAAACTACTTGGGCTGCAATATTAAGAAAATAAAGAAATCCCTGGTTATCCACAGCTACTGATCTAGTGATTTGGCTAAAACTAGTATTCTTCACAGATGTTTGAATCTCTGCCTGTGCCAACCTCCAAATGAATGATTTGCAATTCTTAGCCTTTACACTATATTTCTAGGATAATATCAACTATAACAAAGATATTTGAGATAGGGTAGTGGGCAGATTTACTGACTTGGGGGAAGGAGAAGACAACAGCAAAGATGGGCAAGAGAAGAAAAAAAGGGTGTTCCAAAGGCAATAGAGTTCAGCAGGTGAGACCAGAAGCTGGGAGATTTTCCAGAAGAGATAATGCCCAAGATCCAAGCTGTGAGAAATTTATGTCTGTTTAGCAGTAGTATCTGGGTGAGAGGCAAGGAAGGGCAGGAAAACCCACATTATCTATTCTGAATGAGACCACACATCACTGAGGGATGGAGACCAGGCATTAGGACGCAGTCAAAGGGCTCGGACCCAGGCATGGAGTAAACGGTAGAAAATGAGATGTGTGCTCCCATGCGTAATTCCATCACCAACTTGTATACTGTGTGATGTGCATGAGAAATTTTTTAAGGATTCAAGTTAGCCACAGCTAAGTTGTTAGTCTGGGTTCTGAATGCACAAAATCTGGGCTGGGCACTGGAGCTTCTTTACATTTGGCAATTGAAAAGAAGAGGAAAGTGCATTTACTATAAAATGACATATGAGAACTATAACATGCACAAAATGTACACGTAAATGTACATCTACATTATTTTAATTTAGAATAGTTGTACATCTATAATAGAGGAAAATGATTTCCCAATTAAAACGCTTCATACTTAGCAAAAAAAAAAAAAAAAAAAGCCAACATGTAATTATTTTCCATTTCAAGAAAGGAAATAAAAACAAAATCTGCAAAATGTATAAGCAATTTTCATTTCTTCTAAAGCACTCAATCCACTTTAACCTATTTTTCTGGTTACCTTGGTCACAGCTTTTGGAGAAAATGTAATTGCATCTACCACAGTGATGAGGTCACCCAGGTGGAGGCGATCAAAGTACTTGGTGCAGACATCATAGGCATGAAGCCACTCCGATGAGGACTCTGGGACTTGTTTAATGAGGTGAGGGTCTCCATTCCAGAACAACTTCTGTAACCAGACGGTGTACAGAGAGCTTGGGGACAGCATCTGTCCATCCTTTTCAGGGATTTTGGGAACAAGTTTGGAAATAGATAAGATATTTTGACTTGAAAGGACTGGCTCCAGTGCTTCAAGAGGGCTCATGTTTTCATCTGTCAGTTTTTTGTAATTAAGATCTACCAGAAAGAAAGAAAAAAGAAAGTAGGTAAGCAGTTCATATAAACATACTAGAGCTTTCTAACATGCACACTGCCCTCTATATGGCTGAACGAAAAGATCTATCAATTTAGCTATGGCAGGTTTAGGTGTTCAGATAAATAGATCAGTAGATTTGAGTTCTAGTCCCAGCCTTAAACTTAATTAGCTGCATGATCCTAGACAGGTCATTCCACTTGTGTGCCTCAGTTTCCTCATTTGTACACTGGGGATGGAAACGTGTCTGTGCTCCGTCAATTCCCCACAGCACCTATGTTTTTTCCTTTCGTGCATTCACCAAACTACATTATACTCATTTGTTATTTATCTGGCATTTCACGAGTTACTTGAAGGCAAGAATTGAATCTTCTTCCTTATCCTCTGTGTCTAGGCCAGTGCCCAATTTGATTACTCTGTAAACAACTGATAAACTGAAGTAACCTCTCAAAATTGTTATGAATTTCAAATAAATATACATTTGAATGTGCCTTGTAAATGAAAAAGCATCATACAGATTCGAAATATATTAAGGTATTTGATTTCTTAGTTATGAGCATAAAGACACCATTCTGAAGATTTCCATGATTTATCAAAGATTCAAAGGCTCTTATTTTAAGTGTTCCATGTATATTTTAAACATATAGGCTCTAATGAATAGAAATCTTGCCAAATTGCCTATTGTAAAGTGTCTCAGCCTTATCATTTATATATATTAAACCTGAAATATAACCAATAGGAGTAGAGAAAAAAGTCCCTGGAGCAGTAGTCTAAAACTTTGGATTTTAGTACCAAGTCTACCATAAGTCACTATATGATTTTCAATAGGTTTCTTCCTTTTTTTGGTACTTAATTTCCTCAACTATAAGTGAAGGAGTTGGAAAGATAATAACTGAAGTCGATTAGTTTCCAAATTCTGTGGTTTCAGAGCTCTGCTAACCATAATGCATGGACAGGACTGTATACAGAAAATGAATCCTTAGATTTAATTAAAAAAAAAAAAAAAAAGAGTTTAAGCAGGAAAAGACTCATCCTACCTGATGCAACTACCTTAAATTTCTTCAGCAGTCGAATGTGGGTTTCTGGTTTAATGGCATATTTCCCAAAATCTGCACAGCCACAGTTTTCCAGAAGAGTAAAATAATACAGCAGCCTTTCATGATCAAAGCCACCAATAGTAGGGTAAATGTACTTGACCATGTGCTTGTGAAAGGCTTCAGGATCGGTCTTCAAAGTCTCAAAGAGATGAAGGGCTTGGGCTCGATTTTCAATTTCTCCTGTGGACAAACTGAAATTAAGAGGCAAAGAAACTGTGTTAAGATACGGTTCCATTCTTACTATTTCAGTCTTGTGAAGGAAAGCAAAAAAAAAAAAAAAAAAAAAAAAAAAGATTTGGTTTCTTTATGAAGCAAAGTGATTCTTTTTTAAACTCAGGAGGAAATGCTACTACTTATAGGTCCCTTCTTCCTGTCTAATCAAAAGCAGTAAACCACCAGGACCCAGTCAGCTTGCATAAAGGGAAACAAACAAACGTTAGATGCCTATGGTTACGCTACACAGTTTTCATGTTATCTCACGTGGGACCACAGCAATCTCGTGAGGTAGGTGTCACTTCACATTCCTGCAGTTGGGAGAACCGTCCGATGATTCCTAGCTAGGAAATAAACCCAGCTCCATCAACTTCCACTGTGAATCATTCATTCACAGCACAACAAAAATTTAAAATCTCTGCTTCTTTACAGAAATGTAAATAGCCGTATTATTTCAGGAATCCAGGAAATGGTGAAAAGAAAATACTTAAACTTTTAGGTGTGAGTTTTACATCCAAGAGTCTTGAATTGATATTCAATAAACCCAAATTTTATACTGTGTTCAAATAAAATTAAAATAGGAAAGAAGAGATAATTGTACTTTCACTTGAATTATCTGTAGCAATGTAACTTGAATAAAACACATATCTTAATATTTTTATCCGATCTTAGATATCTTTGTAATATAATACAAAAGTCATTTAAGGTTAATGTTGGGGAAAAAAAATTAACACATTTTTGTTTGGTTGATCGGTCTGTGTTTTTTTGAAGGGGGAAGGAAGGAGTTAATTTTGGCCTTGTGCTTCTCCCTGGACAAGAGCCTCTGGTCTGGTGTAATCACATTCTTCTGTACAAGATGAGTTTCCTACTCTCTAATTTTGAGAGTCCTTCAGGCAGCCCTCCACACTAATAGAAATGCCCAGTTTCTAGAGTTCTCAGAGATACCAATGGAAGCATCTGCAGGCAGTAAGTGAGACCTCTGGCAGCATCAAAGTCAGCTTTCATGTAGTTTTAAAACAACTCCTCTGAAACATGATACCCTCTTTATTAAAAATACTACTTTTAGAAAGTGCCAACAGACATATGTTTTTGGTTTATGCAGATAAAGTTAATATTAATTGTGTTTTAAAACTTATGAGTGTGATGATACTTGGGATAACAGGGGCAATCTATAAAGTCAAAATATCAAGTAATTTTAAAAATTGGTCTTTTTACTTTTGCTTCAAGAGAAACCTTATTTTTCTATTAAGACACAGTCCAAAAATTTACAAAAATATATCTATAAATATGTCTCCAGTCTATAAAAGTTTCCCTGGCTTCCTCCTTTGTGCTATTGGAACATGCTGAATATCCTTCTATTAGGTACTCATAACGTATTTTTACTATTTATTACCTTGACTGTTTCCCTCACTAGACTGTGTGCTGCTTGAAGGCATAGATCATCATTACATCTTCTTTATCTTTAGTTTCTCGACACCAAGGACCAGTGTGTGATACAAAGGAAATATTCAGTACATGTCTTCTGAACACTAAGCAGATGGGTGGATGAGCAAACCATGAGGTGTCCTCTATGTACAAGGCACTGTGCTCAGCACTGGGGAGCATACAAAGATCCATAGCATAGAGTTCTCATCCAGGTGTGAAAACCTAGTCAAGTTATAAACACTTACAGTTAAATAATGATGCAAAACCATGGTGTTGGCTGACAAAGGGCACACAATTATAGTCCAATTAAGAGTAGGATCTCTAAAAGCTATGACTGCAGAGGAGGGAGAAATCAATGACAATGGAGGGATTAATGAAAGAAGTACTTGAGATTGGCATTGTAGAAAGGAATGACGCAGAAACAGTGGGAACAAAGTATGAAGACAAGAAAGCACAAGGCCTGTACAAGTTAACAGTGAGAATAAATGGCTGGCTGGTTGGAAAACAGTCTTGATGCCATCACTATTCAAAGTATGCAACGTCATCTCTGAAAGGTACTGTACACATAGTGGTACAGGACAGTGAATCACAGAATTTCTGTTGTTCTTTCATAATTTGATAAATGAAGTCTGAAAACAATGTAGCGAAGAAATAAATAAGAAACTGTATAACCCCATTAAGATGATTCTTATTGACAAAGATTTGCGGGCAGAACAATATGCCAAATGGAGGAGGGAAAACAAACTTGCATTCACTGTGCTGATTATTTGCTAGAGAAATGAAAGCTGCCACTCAGAGAGGTTATGTGACTTGTTCAGGACCAAGCGCCCAGATCTGTCAGGACCTCAAGCGTCTGTTCACATCACCACAAAGTAACCATCAATTCATGAAGGTCAAGCGCCTACAGGAACAGCCACTTCAAAAACAGGATTCTTTCTGTAACACAGATATGAGTTCTCTCTCCTGGCAGCAATAATCTAAAAGAGTTTTCCTGTCATACTTCATTCCTAACACCCTGATAAACAAGAGTATTCCAGACAGACTCATCTACCAAATGGACAGAAAACAACTAGATCTTAGCACTTTTAGTTTATCTCTGTTTGACTAGATCCTGAATATAGTCTCTCAATCAACATTACTCTTCCCCCTGCCCACCCACTTATTCTTCTGTGCCTATAATTCAGTTGGCCTGATAAGCAATTTTACCTAATTATCTTGTCAAGGCAGATACTGGAATACCTTTACTGACACATGATAAATACCAAAACCTCCCTTTTCAGTAAATTACAATGTGCTAATCTTTTATAGATGCCAGTAATCAATAACCCATTTTAATAGTTTCCACTGAGAGAAGCTGTTATCTTCCTTTTAGAAAAAGAAATGAAATCACTGCTTGGAAAATAATTCCAAAGAACCCACATTCAAGAAAGTAAAAAGAAATACCATGAAACCATTGTGGACTTTTTGCTAATCAAATTAATGATTACCCTTAAAACCTGTTTAAATGCTTTTTCCTGAACCAAGTTTTAACCATAAAGCAGCTTATATCTATAGTGCATATTTAACTTTCAGAGATTAACTACAGGAAGAAGCTAGCGTTAGTTGTAGTCAATGCACAAGGAATAAATTATTAGTACTAATCCCATGATTAAGGTGTTCTCTAATGAGTTGAAATTGTCAGTCACCCAAAAATGTGATTCGAGAATACCATGTATTGAAAGGATTTATATTTGTATAAGAAAACAAATTATTTAAATATATTTTTCTTTATTTGGTCTGAGATTGAGTGATAATATAAATCCATTAGCTGACTGAAAGGAACACTTAGAATGAGGAGGAAGGAGGGGGGAAGGAGAGGGAGAAGGCTCCTGGGGAAAGGCTGGAGAGAGCAGAGGGGTGGGGAAAGGGCTGGAAATTAGAATGCACAGATAACCTGCCAGCACTTTTGCTTCTATCACCTCATCTATTATAGTTCTCATAATAACCCTCTGCACAAGGCCTTATTATGCCTATTCTCTGAAGGAAGCTGAGGCTCAAACAAAAATCACACACCCAGTGAGCAGTAGAGATTGATTCCAAATTGGGCCTTTCAAGTTCAGCTTTCTGCTTCTACTCACTAAAGCTGATATTTTCATCCTAAAACCTTATGTCGGGCACAGTTCAGATGCAGTAGCTTGCAAGCCCAAAGACTAATCCTAAAAGCATGAAGATCTATGAATCCAAATGAGTGACCATCGCCATGAATAAACAGTGAAATGAGCAAGTCTACCTTCCAAATTGAAGGTGCTCCTGCCTAAGGAAATCAGTCCAAGATACTTGCCACATAAGTGCTGCAGAACGAATCTGATGTGGCAGACTTGATCTGCGGTGTCGCCTGACAGCTCAACCTGTGATTACTCAGGGAAAATGTGGTCAAAATAATTATGGCATTTTTCAGTTTTGCCAGCATTTTGGTCTAGTGTTTTTGCAAACTTAAAAATGGAATTTAACTAATTTTTCAAGATTACCCAGATAGTTGATGAGAGAATCAATAGCGAGTATCTCAAAGCCTATTTCTTGTTACACCGCTACTTGGTGAGTTACTTCACGGAGAGTTTTATGATATGAACAGAGTGGTGATGCTGAAGGCCCTATGAACAGGCTTTGTTCTTCCATAAAGATGGCCTTGTTGCTTTAAGCCTTTTGATTTTCCATAAAATGTCAATTCTGACTGGTTTATATAGCCTCATATTACCACTTCTCTAACAAAAAATGTTTTAAGAAATACCATAGCACAGAAATAATAATAGACATCATTTATTAAGAACTTACTATGTGCTAAGCACTATATCATCTCATTTAATTCTCACAAAATGTATATCTTATAATTGATATCAACACTGACTTGAAAAATAATTGTTCAAATATCAGATGTTCAATGTTAGGCTAATAGTGGCCACAGGATGGGTTTAGTAAGTCTAGCTCATTTCCAGAATTAAAAATAATAGCTACATTTTTTTTGAGCAACCACTACATGTCAGGTATCTTGTATAAATTACCTCAGTCTTATTGTTAGTTCTGTAAAATGGGCTGAAAACGGTCGATTTGCAGAGGAGAAAATTTAGGCTTAGAGGGATTAAAAAAAAACTTTATCTATCAAGAATACACTATAGGAAGGCCACACACAGAGCCATAGCTTGAAACATTTACATGACTAAAAGTCTGAGCACTTTCTACTGGATGTAAAAAGGCTAAAATGTATCTTCTTGCTTATATTTTGTGCCATTGTCAGAAGCTCTCGAGTATTTGGGGGAGAATGATGTTAACGATAACAACACGGAAATGAAGGCTGCAGATATACGGAAGGAATCACTTCCATTTTTGGTAATGGTAGTAATTAGTTCCTCCATTTTTTTAGAACTAATATTTTGTAACCACACCAGACCAATTCAGTTCAACTTTTATGTAACAAAGTTGTGAATTGTTTTTCAGTTGCCATGGACCTCCAGGTTGAAGGTGACATAATCTGAGCATGCCCAGATGAACCAAGCGTGCAATCATGGATGGAACCTAAGTGCTTGGACCAAGGAGTGGGGACTAAATTAAAAAGCAGGCACTGCATGGCAGGATCTAGGATCCAATCAGATCGAGCCCTGGCATTAGCCCATGGCAGGATCCAGTCAGAGTATGCTTCCTGGCATCACCCCATTGCAAGATACTATCAGATCACGCCTCATGACCCTCTGACTATAAAACCAGCCCAATCCTCGTTTGGGGACATCCTGCTTTGGGAACTATCCCTATTGTGCTCCTTACTTGTGCCAAGTAATAAAAACCTCCCTGTTAGAACCAACTTATCTGTGTGGAGGTAAAAATTTCTTCTTAGGCACAATGTAAATCACAGTTCTGAGTAAGTAATCTTTTTCCCTAGACCAAAAGAAAGATCAAAACAAAATTTATGACTCAATTTTAACAACTGCATAAAACCTGTGAGCTGAATATCTGTATTCAACATTCCTACTCTAATATGTATTTTTCCTGGTCCTGTATTTTTGTTTGTTTTAAAATTTTCAATGTTATGACTTTTAATAAGCTAAACTTCCTTAAATCCTAGGGGACTAAAATGGGGTTAAAGACTCCGCCCCCCCATACCACTCTCACACTAATTCCTCAGCGAAGCCAGGGTTCTTCAAGGGGAGATGGAAGAGAAGGCCAGAATTTAGAATTCTTTACAATGTAACAATCTGGACACAAATCTTTGCGGATATCAAGTTTTAGGCATAAATTCTATGGATCTTCTGTTTCCATTCAGTAGATTTGGGCAGTAGATTTGGATCTTGAAACTTGATCTGACTCCACAACACATGCTGTCACCAGTAGGCACATGTACACCGGCAATTACTGTTGTCTGTAAGATCCACCGCCATGTCTAGAACAGCCCCAAGGTGAAGACAGCTACTAAGTCTGCAGTAAGTGACAAAGCAGACTGGAGCTTGCGGCACTGAACATGCCCCAGTAGAACCAAGAGGCTGAGAGAGCCAGTGTCTGCTAGCTGGAAGTGACTCCAGGCACTCACAGCCACTCAAAGCCATCACTGCTGTTTAAAATTGTAAGAAGAAAAAAATAGAAGGAGGAAAATAAGGAAAAAAAAAGAGACCAGCAATTCAAGCATGGGTGTTTATGAGAATGATCTCTTTCTGACAGGAATGAAACTCCAGGAATAACTGCCATCAACTAAGCACCAATCATGTGTCAGGGTACTGTAGGTTAGATATTTTACCATTAAATAATTTAATTTTTATTACTCTCAGAGTTGAGGAAAATGAGCTTCAGAAAACTGAATTATCTTATCCAAGGACACACAGCTAGAAGTGTCACAAACAGGACTCGATCTAGCTATTCTGATGTTAAGGCTTATGCTTTACCTGCTACATCATGCTGCCTCACCAGAATCTGTCTGTGTGCACTTATCCACAACTGTGCTGTTGCAGGTGATATCTTCAAAATCAACCACGAGGAAGGGGAATGTGCAATTATAGGGAAATAAACTTCATGGGGGGAAAATGATATTTTAAAGGAATAGTAAGACAAAATCCTATGGCAAAGAACATTATTTTTCTTGTGACTCTACCTTTTAACTTCCCAGGGACACTGACTCAACAAATAAATGTTGGGCAATTTCTATTGTATTAACAAGGCTGATTTCAAATAACTATGTTACCAAGTTTGATTAAATAGGAAGGCAAACTGCTGCCTTTTAAGTAAAGAACAGAGAGCACCAAACACCACTGCTAAATCAATATTAAGTGCTTTGCCACTCTCAAGTAATGATGCCAGGAGGTAACGATTTCCTGCTTTTGTAATTGCTGTGCATCTGCATAATCACACCGCTATCAGGTATAATGATATGCCAGGAACAGTCTTGCACATTACTCGATTGCCTGATAATTTGTAATATATTCAGAGACCAAGGAAGCATCCTGTTTGTACAGACATGACATCCTTTTATGTAATATTCAATGAAAGAAAAAAGATATTTAATAAAAATGCCAGGATATTTTTAAATGCCAATATGCATATCATAAGAAACATTTATTTGAACATATTATTGTGCCTCAAAAGTGGTGAAATCTGTATACCATTATTGCCCATGTAGCAATTTGATAAATACTTAAAATGCAGATGTTAAAATTTCAAAGTGATTAATAAAAATTAAAGAGGCTGAATTATAAGCCTTTCTTGACCGATCAGCAGGATTTGACCCCACTCAGTACTCCCTCGCCTTCTTTAAACTCTTTCTTCTCCTACTGTTCTCTTTTTGTCCTTTTACTAGCAGCTCTTCTTCTACCATTAAATGTGAAAGGCCCTCAAGGTCTGTCTTAAGTCTTTCTCCTTTCTTCATTCTATATTCTTTCCCACAGCACATCCACAACACAGCTTATTTAATATTGGTGTGCATAGGAGTCCCAAGTTAGCATCTTCAGCTCCATCTTCTCTTCTGAATCCCAGATCTATAAGATCCAACTGCTGACCTGACCATTTCTCTTGGGCTGAAGTTCAGCATGTGTCACTTCCCCATTCCCGGCCTTTTCTTCACCCTCTGCTTACAATACCTTAACCCTCATCTAGTGTCCCCATCTCACTGAATGATGCCACCATCCACAGGTGGGCCAAGTGGGAAACTGGGGACGATTCTTGACACCTTCCCTTTCACTCACCCTCATATCTAGTTTATCCTTATTAACCCATATATTAAGTACTCTCTGTTTCACCTTTTAAATATCTCTGAAACCCATTCTCACCTCCCCTTCTGAACTTTCAAATCCCTACTCCAAACTATGGTCATCTGTCACGGGGTCTGTTACCATAATAGCTCTCTAACTGGTCTGTATACGGCTACTCTGGCTTCCCTACAATCTTTCAACATAGTAGCCAAAGTGATCTTATCAAAATGCAAATCTGGTCATATTATGTCCCTCTTGTTCACCAAAATCCTTAAACAGCCTGCTGTTATTTTCAGGAGGAAGCCAAAAGCTCTCTAGAGGGCCTCCATGGTCTTGCTGCAGGGCCTGGCTCCTCTGCCTCGCCCGTCTCATCTCAGGCCATCTTCCTCCCATGTCCCTGGACCTCAGCAACCCTGTCCCTCTGCCAGGCCCTCAGGCTTATCATGTTCCTAATCTACGGGTCTTTGCACTTAGCTGTACTGTCTACCTAGAAAATGGTTCCCTTCTCCTTGTGTAGTTCCTTCTGACTCAGTATTTAGGTGCCTGCTCATGCGTTATTTGCTCAGGAAAGCCTTCCCTAATTTGCCAAATCCCCTAATTGGGCTGTATTACACAGTACTTGTCAGAGTTTTAATTTCACATTTGCTTATCTCGTTAACCAATTACCACCTATCTGTCTCCCGTTGCAAGTTCCAAGACAGCTAAGATACCTGCTTTTGCTCACCATTGTGACCCTGGTGCCTAACACTGCACCTAGCACACAATAGATTCTCAGTAACATTTGAATGAATACATGAATGAATAGTAAAGTATTTAACCCAAGGCTGATGCTACTGAAAAACAAAAACTAAAAGGCAACTGTTAGAATATTGGTGCATTGATGTACAAACAGAGAATGTACCAAGATACTAGTCTACCATAGCTGAAAAGGAAAACTGTAATTGTACTCTACAACTTCAAGATCCTTTCAAAATAGACAATGAAAAGAAATATGGAAATAAACATACATATGAACTGTGTGCTTACCCACTGTCAGTGAACAGAAACTCCAAATGGGTCATAAAAACTTCCCAGCGGGAGACGCTGTACCGTTGTGCCAGAGAAAGAGCAATGCTGTACACATTTTCCTCCAGGGTTCTTCAGGAATGTCCGTCAAGCCCAGGAAAGGGAGAGAAGAGAAACACATTACCTCAATCAGCAGAGAAAATGCTCATTAGGACTGCTCTCCAGCGGAGAGGGGAGCCGGCAGTTCACTCCTTAAGAAGACAGTTCACAGTGATTCAGGAAAGTATTTCTAAGGAATTTTAATGCTCCTTTTTCACTGTGGTGCGCTGCTATCTACCAAGGACTTGCATAGACCAGTGGTTCTTAATCATGGGTACATTTTGTCCCCCGGGGGACATGTGACAATGTCTGGAAACATTCTGATCATGACAAGTAGAGGGAGGGGGAGATGCATTACTGGCATCTAGTGGGCAGAGGCCAGGGATACTGCTAAACATCCTACAGTGCACAGGAAGCACCCACAGCAAGGAATTATCCAGTCAAAATGTCAATAGTGCTGTGCTTGAAAAAACTCTGAACTAGACTCTAGAGCCTATAGTAAAAAAAACAGTGCGTCACTATCCTATGGGTAGATATTAGAGAAAGCACGCTTAGTCACTCAACAAACTTTTATGTTTTCTATACCATGCCAGGTACTGAGCTAGCTGCTTAAGAATATAAAAACAAGCTCACAGCCTAGTGGAAGATAGGGGATGTGAACCAGCAACAAGCACAGTGGTGGCAGTGGTAAAAGAGAGGAGTATGAAGCTCTGTGAGAGTAGAGAGGAGAAAGTGACCAATGTGAGCTGAAGGCTGAGGAGTGAATGCACACTAACTCAGCAGGGCTGGGCAAGGGGAGAAGAGAGGGATGGGCTTCCAGGAAATGAAGGAGAAGGGGGGTCACTGCGAGGAAAGCACAGGGTCCTCAGGCCTGCAAAGGGACCTGCACCTCACTCTACAGGCAGTGGAGAGTCAGTGGAAGATTTAATCCAGGACTGTCACTGCCAGATTTGACAATCTCTAGGCATATCAAGACTTCCAAGAAAATGGCCACATTAAGGCCATTTTGGAAAGACTATTGCAGGACCCTATTTCCCAGAAGTAGAGAAATGAAAGACAATTCTTAGCTGGAAGAATGGTTTGGGCAGAACCACAGAAGCAGAAATGACATCTCTGTTATTATTAAATAGCACTGCTAAGACTGTATTTCCCCTAGCTAAAGAAACCACGGCATTTATGCGCTTGATTAGCCAAGGGTTGACAAAGATTTTCTGAGAAGGGCCACATGGTAAACATTTCAGGCTTTACTGCCACACAGTCTCTGTGGCATAGCCTTCCTTTTATTTATTTATTTTGCGTGTTTGCTTTCCACAAACCTTTAAAAATGTAAAAACCATTTTTTGTTCATGGGCTATTAAAAAGAGGCCAAGGATTATATATGTCAACCTATGGATTAGGTCAGTGACAATTAGAAATTATTTCTTATTTACAGAGTACCTACCTCCACAGGATGGAATGAGAATCCTTTGGGAATGGGGGCCATTGCTAATTCATCCTTTCCATTATGGGAGTCTGGCACATTGCTTGGCACAGGGACACACTAAGTAGTGATATCTTTATCACTTGTTAAAGTGCGAAGGACACAAACAATGTTATGCCCTCTTCAAAGGTACCCTGCCTGACCCCTTAGAATGTATTATCTAAGACATACAGACAATAAAGGATAGATATAATGCACTTACAGAAACCAACTGCCATTGAAATGGAAATACAATAAGAAAATGGAGAATGGTCATATTGTGTACAAGTGAAGGCACAGATCTGCAAAATGGGAGGACACGGAGCCTTCAGGCATCTTGTATGCAGGACATTGAAATCCCATCTCCAAATCAGAACTGCAAAGGCAGCAAACCCGTGGAAACAACGAGGCATTTTAAACAAGCCATTCAAAGACTGCTGTATATTTTTCTAAGCAACAGATTGTAGGGAACTCTATTATATATTTATAAAAAGCATATATGTGTCTTCTAGGACAAACTTCAAATAATATATGCTAGCTGGATACTTAAAAAAGAAAATAAAGGACAAAAACTCTAGCAAAATGTAACTGATGGTTTAAGGCATGCCTTGCCTTATAAACTTGTATTCTGATAATAATCCTGTTCTAAGAAGCCATGAACATGGCATCAAGGATTACAAAGTGTCCAGAGGAAAAGCACACTGGACTTGGACAAAAGAAACCCAGGCTCAACTCCTGACTGAGTGACCTCAAGCAACTTTAAAGCTCTTTGGTTTTTAGATTCCTCTCCCAAAAATTGAGGAGACTGGACTAAATGATCTCCTGGGTCACTTTCAAATTAGACATTAAATGATTCTGTGAAATTATGAGCCTCCAGGAGGACAGAGGGGAAGGAAAAAATATTTCATGTTTCTCTTCTTAATTGAGACCAGTAGGCTGCTCCTACTAGTTTTCTTTTGATCTCTCTATATTCTGCCTTAGTCTAAAGATAACTTGGGGTGTCTTCTAGTAGGAAAGAAGTCCAGGCTAATATAAAATTATCGGAGGGTACCATGGCTAGTTTGAGACTTTCTCAAGGATTTAAATGATAGTGACGAAAAATAACATATACCACTACCATAATCAAGACAATCTTTGTTGTTTCAAAGTGATTTGTCAGTAGAGAGTAGTAACCATTAAATGAGGTACAATTTAATCTTAGTTTCCAAGGCTGTTAACCTACACTGAACTGCATGCCATTGCTTCCTTAAGAATGCAAGAGACTATATGGAAAGGTATATGGTGTTGTGGTGAAGATGTGATGGTTTTGATACGTGATAGATCCAAGTAACAATCACAGTTGTGATTCTCACTACCTATGGAAACTTAGGCCAGTTACTTAATATGCCTAAGCATCATTTTATCTCATATGGTTATCTTTGAAGATTAAAAGACATTTATAAAAGAAAGTTTATAGAGCACTTTGCACAGTGCCTTGCCCATGGTAAGCACTCAATAAATTGTGGCATTAAAAACAAAATATCTCTACTTAATTATTGTGAGTGAACACACTTTCTCACCTTCTGACGTGTAAGTACTTCTCATTTGATGTGAATTACTAAAAGAAAAAACAGACAGCAGTACTAAAACTAAAGGGAACTCCATACTTAGAAAGCAACTCTTCCAACTGGGCCTTGACCTGAACTGCCACGTCATCCAAGGGCCTGCTCTTCTCTTAACAGGGGTAAGGGGCAAAAGGAGAAAGTGGCAGTTGCTACTTGCGTCTCTGACAGGAGAGACTATTAGAGCCAGCTGGCTTCTCTCTTCCTCTAGAAGCCCAGGAAAGATAAAGGTACCATGACCTGGCAATATAGGACCCACCTCTGGTATTAAGTCAACTGTATCTAATTTTAAAAATACTGAAGAAATTAAAATGCATGTACTTTGAAAAGTGATATTTCTAGCCAGGAATAAATGTCAATTTTATTTATAAATTTCTATCATAAGCTTCACGCTTTCACCCCTGACCATATGCAATTACCTCTAACAAGGTCATGATCTGGGTATTAGACTATCAAAATCATGAGAAACTTAAAAAAATTTTTTTTCTTTTTAAAAATAACTTTAAAAAATCATTATTTTAAAATAATGATTTAAAAATCATGGGAAATTTAAAAAAAAATAGTTCAAAATGTTGTCTACATCTATTGTTCTGTCTGGGAAGACACACACATTCCAGGAAAGACTGAAGAAGTGGGAGGAAGCCCTGTTTATGGTAACCATGGATGTCAATCTTCAAAGGACTGTGATTAATATTCTTAATAATTCAACTTGTTCTTCTGAAGTTTAAATCCATCCCCCACCCCCTTTTTTTTTCTTTTTTAAACAGGTTCAGAAGGTATAAATTCATCCCCTTTTGAGCCAAAGGTATCCCTTACTCTGCTAGACCAAGGATAGTTTCCCTTTTATACTGGTCATCTGCAGTGAACCGCTGCACATCCACACCCTTCCGAAGGCCCTGAAGGATCTGGGCCTGGGTGAAATCCAGGAGACGTTCGTTGTAGTAGTGCAACTGCTTGGTCAGGGAAACGAGGTCTTCGGGCCAGGCTTCATGTCCATGTCGAGTTACGTGCCTGGTGACCATCTTGATTAGCTCTTTGGGATCAGCCTGTGAAAGGCATGGAAAAGAATATATTTTACAAACAACACATAAATATGAGCAGGTTTGTAACAAAGAGAAAAAGACCGTGTCTGCAGGGCACCAGTCTGTTCCTTCGCACACTATTGCCATGTAACAAGGCTCACAACTGCCCTGTGAAGTCAGCTGCAGAGGTGGCACTTCACCCCCCATGCAGACCACAAAAACAGGACACAGCACTGAGTCTAGACGCAGCTTTCTGATCTCTTGCGTTGTTCTTCTTCAACCATAAAGACCTCCATCCACTTAAAACAATAATACAGTCTTATCTTTTCAACTACCATAAACCTGTATCACATCTGTTCCCCAATCACCTGATCATTCATAGTAACTCATTCTAGAAGTAATTTTTTTCATCATTGCCTCTGGATAAGTTTTCTGTGGACCACCATGAGTGTTTTCAATGAAAGAGCTGCAGTTCAGTAACCTCATTATAAATGGCTAGACAGCTGAGGAGAAAAATATTTTCTCCAGGAATAAGTTAGGAAAAGGAAAAAAAAAAAAAACAAAAAAAAAACTCTGTTCCTGAAATAGTAAATTCTTCCAGTTGTATGAAAAAGCATCCAACCAATTTTCACTTTGCTCAATTTAGGGCTCACTAGGATATTGTTCTATGTAACTCTTAGCAGCTTCTCTAACAACAACAAAATTATTCAAACAGAACAAAACTCAGAATCCAACAACTGACAGGAAAGGAGAATAAGTGATTAATTGGCCACATTTATTTATATTAAAGTTGGTCTGGGTGTCAAGGAAGTAACAACAGCTCAGCCATGATTTTGGAATTACTTAACAGGCAGCATAATACTTGAACAGCATTAATTGAATCAATCCCAACTGTGGGGAAGACATGGTACATATTATATTTTAATATAAGCAAATTAGAGAAAAAATAAGACTCTACCTTTGGTTCTCAGAAATGCACTCCTAATTATAGTAAGCTGTCAGCATTTCTAATGTGTGAGCCATTATTCTGAGGTACACAGGAGATTTGTCAATGTCGAGTCTGTATTAACAAACCTAGTCTGACATTCTCTCTCTTGATCCTATTAAGGAACAATCTGGGAGTACTGAAAAAAACCAATTAAAGAAATGTTCTTGGATTCCAGCAGGTAGATTTGAGTGAAGGGCAACTTTACTACATTTAATTTTTTACGCTACCCCTATGCATACACTGAGTCTTACTCTCAAAAACCACCAATCTGTCTCAAGTCAAAAGACCTGGGTTTGAATACTAACTCTCCCACAGTAAGGTAAAAGACCATCTTTTCACCCATTCAATAAATATTTTTTGTGCACCTATTAGGTACTGAGTGATGTACTAGCAGGATATAATCCTCTCCTCCAGGAACGGAGTCTATTAGGAGAGACAGTCGGGCAAACTGAAAGACAGCGTGACAGCAGCAAGCACAGGGCACTGTGGGCACACAGACAGGCCTGGGGCAAGTGTCAGAAAGTCTTGGAAGAGTTAGTATCTGGGCTAACTCCCCAGGTACCAGTAGTAAAAAGGTCAGCAAAGAATAGGGAGATAGATTCCAGTAAAGGGTAGACAACGTGCTAAGGCCTAGGTGACTAAGGCTCAATGGAAAAATGGAATAAACCAAATCCAACTGCAATTAGAGTGACGCTGGAACCAGCTATATGTGAACAGTGTTTCTGGCAATGGATGTAGGCAAAGGGGATCCCACACCTCAGCTCTTAGTGCACCTAAGGCTGACATTTAACTCAATCCCCTTTCTACCTAGTGTCTGAACCCCTCAGGGTACCACCCTAAACCTCCCAGCAAGGCTGCAGCCACCCCTGCAGTCACCTGGTCCCGGCTCTACACCTGCTCTGCACCGCGGGTGTGCATTGCTGCCTCCTGCTGTTCTCTCACCTCATCTGGTTAGCACTTTTCTGACCAGTGGCAGAGAGAGCGACACCAAATATCCAATGACTAGATTTTCAGGGTGGCAGGAGAGCTCTTTTTAGTTGTTCTTTGAAGGAGATCCTAGTGTCCCAGATTTGTACTCCACCAGCAAATCCATGTTCACCAAAACAATGAAGAAGGCTTTTCTTCACATATACATATATACTTTCACCTGTTGGTTTCAGACTAAAGCTCTCAGCCTGAACTTGCTCAGTGCACTTGGAAGGAAAGGCTATAGCCATCTAAACTATCTGTATGTGTAAGTCCACACCCTCTTTCTACCAGGCTACTATTTCCACCCCGTACTCACGAATCAACCACTTTTGTTCTAACAAGAGTTCCTCGCAGTTTTTGTTCCACATTCATTTTCTATGTCTTATTTTCTCATATCTCCAATATTTAGTGTACGTACTGTGAGAGTGGCCTACATGCTTTTCACTTAGCCTCAATAGTATAACACCTCCTCATTTCTCTTCTCTTCATATTCTAATACAATTTATGAAACAGATCCCAAGGTCAGGTGGAAAGCAAAGCTGCAAAATGGCACCATGTAGCAATAAAGAGCATAATTACTACTATTAACATTTACACAGGCTCTTATTTAACCTGCAGAAAGTTTCATGTCTCCACATACAGCCTAAGATTCATGTGTGGCAAAAAGAATGTATTATTTTCTTTTGCCAATGAAGAAAATGACATGGCCTAGTGATAAAAGCACAAGCACACAGAATTTACTAGATGAATGACCTTTGTGCAAGTTACTTAACAACTATGAGCTTCGTTGTCCCATCTGTAAAACGGCAGCAATAATATTTAGCTTTCATGGATACGAGAACCCTAACAGACAATATATACATATAAAATATACAAATTAAGACCTGGCATGAAGCAGGTGCTCCAAAAAGGAATTATGGAATTTGCTAAAAGGCATACAAAAATCACACTTTAATTGTATAATTTACTTTACATTGTCTTCTCTTAATATTATAGCTTCTGGAGGGCAGAAACCATGTGTACTTCATGGATTTGCCTTTTCCAGAACATAGTAGAGTCTCTCTCATGCACAAATCAGGTATGTGGTAACAGGGGGCACACTGAACTGGCTTTGAAGTCAGTAGCACTGGTTGATATTCCAGCTCCTCACTCAACAGAGATGCAATTTGGAACAAGTTACTTCATATCTCTGTTTCTTCACTTATAAAAGAGTATCAATAGCACATCCTCTTCATGGTTTCAAGTCACAAATAAAATAAGGCATTTTATAGCACTCCCTTCCCCAGTTATTATAGGAAAGCAAATTGAACCTAGAGCTTACTTTCAAGGAATTCTAAACTAGTGACTGACAAAGATGTAGACATAAACAATTCACAGAAGGCATGTGACTACAAGCACCATTATAGAGTCACCAGCCAAGAGTTCTGGGAATTCCATGGAGGGATCAATTGATTCCTTCTCAATTCTTTCGGGGCTCGGTTCCTTCAGATGTGAAACAAAGGATCATTACCAGATGATCATCTTTCTAAGACTAAAATTTTATTAATATGTAAAAATTCAAACATTAACCTAAAATAAATCTTTATAAATCCCTCCCAGTGAGGAAATGGGGAAGTATCTCCTCTCACTTAAGCCTCCACTAAGTATTTAGAACAAATTTTTTTAAAAATACAATTTCAGACCAACAAATTACAGCCAACAGATTCCTGTATAGTTTAAACAACTTTAATCTCTTCTCCTTTACTAAGTAGAAATTGTCTAGCCCCTCTGTGAATAATTTTTATTTCATATTCTTTGTACATAAAATTTATTCACTTGTTCAGGAAAACCTTAAACCGTTTGTTTTTCCTCTGTGCTCACACTAACACATCAACATGGGAGCTTTCTGTGACCAGAGGTGGGGGATTTCACCCAGCAAGCAAGCAGTTCTGCAGTGATGTCAGCTGGGCGTATTCCAATTCAATTCCAACACTATCTATCTGGAGACAGTGTCAGACCGACCCCCCTTCAGACACCAGATGAAAGTCTGGGCCTCTGGAACTGCCTGACTGGCTTCAAGTTCTTTGGTTTTGACTCTTTTGCTGGAGCGGCTCACAGAACTGAAGGAAACACATAACTTCCGTTAACTGGTTAATTACAAAGGATACAGATGAAGAGATGCATAGGGTGGGTGATGTACGGGGGAAGGGGCGCGGAGCTTCCACGCTCTCTCCTGGAGTACCGCCCTCTAGAAACATCCACGTTGTCAGCTATCCAGAAGCTTTCTGGACCCTGTCCTCTTGGGTTTGTACGGAGGCTTCACTACGTAGGCAAGATTGATTAAACCATTTGCCACTGGTGATCAACTTGACCCTCAGCCACTCTCCCCTCCCTGAAGGTTGGGGGTGGGGCTGAAAGTCCCAACCCTCTAATCCTGCCTTTGTCTCTGGTGACCAGCTCTATCGTGGAGCTATCAGTCAACATTAGCACACAAAAAAACAGCACTTTGGAAATTCCAAGGATATTAGCAGTTGTACCCCAGGAAAAGGGAGGAAGACCAAATATGTATTTCACAATATCACATCATTTTACCTAAGAAATACTTAAAACAAAAATCTAGTATTTCAGACTTCAGGATGGAACAACCTAGTGTTAAATATACGTGTACTGAGTCTCTCACTTAATACTAATCACCCTGTCAGACAGGCATCTCTTAGTCTCATTGAAACTGTCTAAAAGAAAAAGCAAACATTAAGGTCTAAAAATACAGACTTTGAATAGAAACTTGGCTAAGCACTAACCCGCTTACCATTTAACCCACTTCCTTATAGTTAGTTATAGGTCACCCTTTAGCCCTTTTCCTCACGAGAGTCTACTGCCTATAAGTTACTTAGACCCTGTCACAAGGCTTCCCTCAATCATTTCTGTAAGATAATATATTCAATGTGAGGAAACCTCAAGTTTCCATCTGAGACATTTTCCAGATCCTGCATCCTAGTGGGTCCACTGGTACCAGCCAGTCTGAAGACCCTCTCTGAGGAACCGACTCAGCACAGGAATGTGGTTTCTTCATCTCTTTGTCCCAGCACTTCACCCCTCACCTCTCAATCAATCAGCAATCCCTGGCTCCTCAGCCCTTTACCTCCCCACCCCCAAACAAAAAGTTCACTTAAAGACCCTGGTCCAAGACCCCTCAGGGAGGTGGACTTGTGGTTCCCTCCCACCTCCTCACTTGGTGGCCAATCAGTTATTAAACTGTTTCTCTGCCGCAGTACCCGATGTTTCAGTGTATTGGTCTGCTACCGGGCAAGGGGCCATCGCACCTGGTGGTCTTACAACATCATCTCTGAGTTACAGGTATGTAATGAGTTAAGTAACTTGCCGAAGGCCATTAAGCTGGTCAGTGGCAAAGCAGTAATGTGACTCACAGGCATAATGCCTCCCAAGAACCATCCTTTTATATTTGGTATGTAGGAAGGGAATTGTTTAAAGCTCTTAATTAGACCAGTGTATATGCAGCTCCCACTAAATGTAAATAAGATTTGGCATTAAAGTCCTTTTACAAATGATGATTTTCAATGATAGATTTTAGTACTGTCAATCTATATTATTCTAGGTAGACTTTTTTCATGCATTCCTCTTGTCATCTCATCTATGTGTGTGTGTGTGAATACAAATGCCCACAGCAGACACACAAAGGTAGGTTTTCAACTGGATATCCAACCTGAGCTATATTTCCAAGCCTCTCATTTTCAATTC
>CM052437.1:9130853-9160782 GCA_028533085.1 Varecia variegata
TACAAATGATGATTTTCAATGATAGATTTTAGTACTGTCAATCTATATTATTCTAGGTAGACTTTTTTCATGCATTCCTCTTGTCATCTCATCTATGTGTGTGTGTGTGAATACAAATGCCCACAGCAGACACACAAAGGTAGGTTTTCAACTGGATATCCAACCTGAGCTATATTTCCAAGCCTCTCATTTTCAATTCTTTAATGATAACAGAGTGTTTCAGAATCATGAGAAAGACTACCATTTCCTATTCAACTCCCTGATATAATTACACCTCATTTTAAAATTCTGTCTTAATAAGGTGGTGAATAGGGGCATTCTATTAATTTCTTGATGATAGGTTTCTGTCTACAAATTTATGGATTATCAATTATTTGTAAAGTATATAAGATGTTCAATACTTCAATTTATTGTGTAAAACAATACTAATGAGAAGAGACAAAGGCTTCCAAGAAAAAGTAAAATTATTATAATAGTTACAGAAAAAAAAAGATAGGAATTGGCATCAAAGACTTGGATTACCAGCTTTTCCCTCCTGAGTTTCAAGTTTTCCATTTTTAAAACTGAAGCAATTTTTTCTGAGTCCTCATAAAGGTTAAATGAGACTGGATGGCTGAACAAAGTTCTAGCTCCTTATGTAAATTATTTTATCATTGTCACCATCTCTTTCTATCTCTTCCTCGAAGAACTTCACTGGTTATGATTACTTCCAATATTTAATTTAGATTTCAGTAAAAAAAAATTCTTCCCGAGCTTATCATCATTTTTCTTAAAATATTCCAAAGCATCTCCTATTCACTCCAACATCTTACTTCACACATTCATTTATTCACCCCCACAAGTGTACAACATTTAAAGGTTCTAAAGCATTTTCACATGATTTTCATTTGACCCTCACACCAAGCCAGTGATGCGCACTGGGAACCTGTTCCTGTTGTGTAGATGCCCAACCTGTAGTGTTGCAGCGGGGAAGTGAGTCAAGCTGCCTGGCTTCCCGCACCACTCTCCCCACACCACTAAACAGGTGTGCACAAATGCTCTACATACAGCTTCACACCTAAAATCACCTGGGATTTTTTGTTTAGAGTACATTCAAACCTCTCTCCCTCTTTTCCCCACCTAAGTTCAGTGACATGATCCATGGATATGAAAGCTTTTAGTCTCTAAGAAGCTTGTGAAGAGTTTTATGCATAGCTTCAAAAATCTTCCATATTCAGTATTCAAAGTGATAGGAAAAACATCACAGGCTGTAAAAACTAACAGCATAAAAAGCCATTAAGAATTTAAAATGAAAATTGTGAAGAGTTAAATTATTTTATTTTCCCCCCCAAAACTTGGCAATGCAGTTCTTCAGGTTGAGGCGGGGTGAATAAAATATGATTTCTTTACAAGAATATGGTCAAATCCCTGTAAAAGCAAAACATGCATAAATATTCATGACAACAGAATGTTCAATGACTTAATCTACCACTTACAAGTAAAGGTAATAAATCCATTCTGGTTTAATAGTCTCCATTTCTTGGTAATATTATTTGGAAAGTTTTAAACAGGTGGTGTGTTTCCCCTCCAGGGTTGTTATTTTGCTTGAGATAATTTTCTACTTAGTATTTTCAATTAGTAGCTTAAAAAAAAACACATCTTAGAAATAGTCTACCATAAAGTTTTGAATTTCATCCCCTGCTGTGTTTGCTTCCCTCGCCTATAAAACTAAAGGACATGTTTCCAGTTTTAACTGATTTTCTCTTCTGAAAACTTTTCTCAAAGAATGCTAGAGAGAGCACACTTCAAGATACATTTACAATAATTATAAAGGTAAGACATAAGTAGCAAAAAATCAAGATACAGAACAATGTGTATAGCTTTCTTAAATTTGTCTAAAATGTAGTTATATGTATATATACACACACACACACATATATATATACACATATATATCTATAAACTATTTCTGGATGGATGAGAAAGGGAAACACTGACTTTTCATTGTATATCAATTTCACACTTGAGTTTTTGGGCCATGTGTGCATTATATTTCAACCATAAAAATGAGTGAATTAGGACAAATACTAGAAAAGAAAACTCTCTGACCGTTTGCCAATCATCATTATATAAAACTAAAAAGAAAAATGCAGGTAAGCAAGGTAGGCGGCTCCAAAGACCATCCGGAAAAGTTGTCAATTTCTGGGAGCCTCTGCTGGCTGGTTCAAGGAGGTGCGGCCCTTCAAGATGCACAGGCTTGTATCAGAAAATAACCCCACAAATAGCATCAATACTTTCATTCAAACCTAGTAATCTACCTAAGTTAGCATTCCTGCAGCACATAACTCTAGGGGGTGGAAAGAGAAAATGTGAAAAGACTGTGGAATTAGAAACAAGTTGAACTGACAACTGAGTGAAAGCTAAGCTTCACTGGGTGTTATTATGCGTAGGCAACAAATTGAAACCACTTTGATTTCAATTTCCAAGATGATTCATCAGGAGTTTGTCATATTTAATTCCAAACCCAGCAGGGCTGTTTTATGCAGAGGAAGATCCTGAAAATACTCAAATAATGAGCCATCAGGCAGTCAATGGAAAACTCTTATGTACTGAAAACATCCAGCTACTGTGCCTACCCATGTTTCCTTCAAATCCAAGAGGGTCAGGACTGACAACTGCAAACCTGAAGTCTCAAGGCCGTTCTGACACACAGCACTTGACATGATTCCTGAACTTATTCACATGCCAATCAACAGTCACCGAGTGACTATAATGGGTGAGGTGCAAGGATACAGGAAGCAACAGAATTCCTGTCCTCAAATAAGGTCACCACATTGAGAACGGAGAGATGTGCATTGACTGTAACACCCTAAAAGAACTGCTTTCACGTACACAGAAAAAGGAGGAGGCTGAGGTCCGCAGAGAAGGCAGGGGAGGCTTCACAGGGGCTGCCTCTGAGCTCAGACTTATCTGTTCATGGTGCAGAGAAGAAGGTATTTCAGGCAGGGGGAATTACATCTGCACACACACAGAGGCACAATAAAGGATGTGAAATTCAGAGAAATCTAAGTTCTGAGCAGCTAGAACATAAACTTCAAAAGAGGTAGTGTCAAGAAACACACCTGGAGGGGTAAGAAAGAGCAGCCAGTTCACTGAGGGTCTTATCTGCCATATACAGGAGTTTAGATTTTATCTGGTAGACACGGAGCAGCCCATGGAACTATTCCAGTGGGAATTACCTGTTAGACTTGCATGCCAGAAAGATCACTCAGGTCCAAAAAAGAGTGACACTCTTTCTTTGGAAAAAAGCTAAAGCAGCTGCACGTCCAAGTAAAAGGCAGGTAAAGCCTGGAATTGGGAGCTCTAAGTGACAGGATGTCACGTTCTACCAGAGTTACCTTGAGCAAGTAACCACATTTCTGAGTCTTATCTTCTCCAAAGAAGATTCCTTTTCTGCAAAATGGGGTTGCTCAAAGGATCAAATGGCAGAACGAATGTGAAAGGCACTATAAGACAGCCAAGTGCCTTTTTAGGTTTAGTTGACAGCTCCCATAAACAAGCTGACTGTTGCTGTCACACCCCTGCCTGACACTATTTTAGCCAGACAGGAGAAAAGCCCCCACAGGTTACAATGAAGTCTGGTCACAGACTGCATTTCTATCCTTTTCCTCTAGAGTCAGGTAACTCCTTTGTGCTTTGAATTTTATACAGTAAAATTTTAACATCATCTCAAAAACCTTTTGAAAAAATATCACAGTACATACACCAGGCACAGTGACACTTCCATGCCTTTGTCACTGTTATTCTGTCTGGAATGCCCTTCCCCAGGTATCTGCAAGGTGCTGCTGTGTTCTCTCCTCTTTACTCAAAGGTCACCTTCTCAGTGAAGATTTTTCTAACCCTATTTTAGTAAACTACACACACACACACACACACACTTCACATTCCTTTTGCTTTTTCTTTAATACTTTTACTGTCATCTAGCATAGCATATTTTTTATTTACTTGTTTTGTGAATGGTGCCTCTTTCCCCAATAAAATATACGTCCTACAAGGGTGAGGGTTTTTATATACTATGTTCACTACTGTTTCCTCCAGAACACTTCCTGGTGTAAAGAAGTCACATGATAAACATTTGATGAATATACAGACACACGCACACAATTCAATGATCTCATATGTACTGAAGAATTATTCATGGATTTTCAGTCATCTATCCAGTGAACACTTGTTTATTACCCTTTATGTTGCAGTCCTCTTGCTCTAAGCACTGGGAGATCCAATAAATACAACACAGATACTGCCCTCAACGCATTATCCAGTGAAATGAAAAGTATACAGAGGATGTTGATGCTCTGAGACAGGAGTCTGCCAACCGCTTCATTTGCCAGCAAATTAATAAACTCCTTTTTCCTTCCTCAAACCACTTGTCCTCATTCTTCTGACATGGCCTTGGGGACAAGAACCAAACTTTTGGTAACAGAATTTGGCATCCCTAGGTGGGCCCACTGGTGCCCCAGTGGAATGGCACCCCGCAACTGCAGGAAGAGGCGGGGAGAAGCCCTGGGTCAAAGCCATGGATCTTCACGGGTAGGAGCAACTTCTTTTTGAGGTGAGAGAGCGAGGAATGGCCCCAGAAGCTGCCGGAGCCTGTTTTATCTGGAGCCTGAACTGAGTTGGGGAGAAAGAAATGGATTTGAAAAGCGTCTGGACACCAGGTCATTTATTGGGTAAGTTCCCTGGCATGCATGTTGAGACCCTGATTCCACCCATTTAGGAAGTGTTTTGAACCCTCCAGCCCTGAGGCAGGGCATTTGTTTGAGGCCCTACCAGGGTGTTTGTTTTGAGACACCTTTTGGGGGTGGAAGTCCTTAGGTTGAGTGGAACTAAAAACCTGGTTTGAATTCAGAGCTCATTTGTGGTTCCCAGGGAAGGGGGGACTGGGCCAACATTTGGGGATGGTTTCCCAAGGAATAGGGGAATTAGGCCACCCATTTGGAGAGGGTTTAGAACCTTCCAGCCCTATGGCAGAGCATTCATTGAAGGCCCAGGGAACAGAGGGATTAGGTCATCCATTTGGGGAAGGTTTTGAACCTTTCAGCCATTTGGGGTGGCATTTGTCCCCTTTGGATTCTCATTTGTTTGATAGGCCCTGGTATTTTTATATCCCCTGTATTATCTGTTTGCTATTTGTGAGTTTTGTTGCAAACTAAGGAAGCTCCATCTCAAAGTCCCTTGGGAAAAACTTTGGCTGAGTGATTAACTTACAGCAACAAACTATGTGTAAAGAGAATGGTGTTGGCCAGGCACGGTGGCTCGTGCCTGTAATCCTAGCACTCTGGGAGGCCGAGGAGGGAGGATCGCTTGAGGTCACGAGTTTGAGACCAGCCTGAGCAAGAGCGAGACCCTGTCTCTACTAAAAATAGAAAGAAATTAGCTGGACAACTAAAAATACATAGAAAAAATTAGCCAGGCATGGTGGCACATGCCTGTAGTCCCAGCTACTGGGGAGCTGAGGCAAAAGGATCCCTTGAGCCCAGGAGTCTGAGGTTGCTGTGAGCTAGGCTAATACCACGGCACTCTAGCCTGGGCAACAGAGCGAGACTCTGTCTCAAAAAAAGAAAAAAAAAAAAAAAAGAGAATGGTGTTACCGTAATCCGACGTATGTGCTGGAGTATGACAAGAAGCAGCCATTAAATGAAAATTCCCATTTGATTGATAGAACTTGGCATTTTAGATTGTTTGTGTTGGGAATTCCCTATGTTGTCTGTGTGTGTTTGTGAGTTCTTGTACCTATGTCTAAAGATAATTGTGATACCACATTGCCCAAAAATTGCAAAGGACTCTGGGTGGCAGGAAGCCTCCAGGAAAGCAAATGGTTTTTGTTTTTTTTTTAAAGTCCAGGACTCAGATGGCGAAGGAGGGGGGCTGGAGCCCCTGGACTCCAAATATCCCCACAGGAACCCTGGGCAAAACTGACAGTGGGGATTCAACTGGCACTAAGAAAAGGATAACTAAATATGTTTTTATGATTGTGAATGTTCATGGTGCCATTTGGAAGGAAAGGGGTCTCTCGATGGCAGGAAATAAGGATATTAAGTATGCCACCAAAACAATGGCCTTAATGCTGGCTGTGGCTGAGCCCAAATGAGTGGCCAGCATGACAAAAAGAAATCAGGCCACTGGCAGAGCTTCTAAGAAGGCTGCTGGAGGTGATCTGTTCCTCAGGGCCTTGATACCCCGGCTAGATTTAGACCCCCTTAAAAACTAAAGGCCAGGACTCTGACATTTGGGATGGCACAGCTAAATGGAGAAAGAATTCTCATAGACTCATCTCCTACCCAAAGCTTTGGTTCAGCCTCTTATGAAGCAGCTGCATGAATACACACATTGGGAGCATGATGCCTTAATGGATTTGGTGGAACCTCAGATGCCTTAATGGATTTGGTGGAACCTCATTTGAGAGGACCCCGTTTACAACTGTTTATGTGCTTGCAGTGGACCCGCTTCATAGGGAGCCCAACACGCGGGGCTCCCTTTCGATGATTGACAGTTTCACTCAGATGCCTAGGCTTGTATTGGTAGATACCTTTTCAGGCTGGGTAGAAGCTTGTCCTACCTGGAGGAAAGAAAGGAGAGTCTGAGGTCACTGGAATCCTTCTGGAAGAACTCACTCCCAGATGGGCTCCTACCAGGAGCTGACAGGGCCTTTCCTGAGTTTCTGTGCATGTATAGAAACAGGCCTCAGAGGATGATGGGATGACAGGCATTAACAGTCCCGGGAAAGAGGCCAAGCAAATGCAGAATAACATGCTGGTGGTGGAGGCTGTGGACAGACAACTACAGAGACAGCTCAAGGTATCACTGTGTTTGGCTACTCTATGGCAGTGCCCATCAGAGGAATCTTTGCTTCCTGCCATCTATATCTGGATCTGCTATACAATGTCCCATGGTTGCCCATAAACTTCTTCAAGTGGACTCCCAGTGGGAACCTGGTGAACTGTTTCTCCAAAAAGCTGGACACAGTGGACTCAGTGATCCCACAGGTCATCAAAATGTTCATAGGCTCCTTTCCTCCACACAGAGTGATAATGGGCCCTCCTTTGCAGCAGAGGTAACCCAGCAAGTAAGGAAAGCCCTACATCTAGAACGGAAATCACATGGAACCCACCTATAGTGGGGTAAGGTATTACCACTTGCCCTTCTCTAGATAAGAGTAGCCCTTTAGAAGCGGGCTTAAGTTAAGCCCCTAAAAATAGTTTATGAGAGACCCTTCCTAACTCCCCAAGGTTAAGTATGGTAATATAATCAGGAGTAAAAGAAAATAGAATAAAACAATATGTCAAATGAATGGGTCAGGTGCTAACCACTACACACGAGTTTGCCTCTTTCAGGTCCCTGCTCCAGTTGGAACCAGAAAAGTGAAAGGGACCCTATGAAGTGCCTCTATCAATTCACACCTCATTGAAATTGTCAGAAGTGAAACCTTGGGCCCATATACCAAAGTAAAGCGGTGTAGCCCCCAGTGGAGGGGCCAGCCTTTAGGCGATTTAAAGTATCTGTTTGAGAAAAAAGAAAAAGATGAAAATGATGATATTTTCACTAATTTTTCCTTAGTTATTTGTTCTGTCTATAGGATAGAGGGACAACTCCTTAGTGAAGATTTCCCCGGGCTATCACCTCTTCTGTTGATCTGTCTCACTGCTGGGTATGTTACCTTAAACCTCGTATGGTGCAAGTCTGTCTGTACATGATTTCTGAATTTGCAGAACCCAGTCTCTCGGATCATCTACAGGGTGCAACTGATAGCTCCGCACTCAGAGGTCCCATGTTTTTTTCTTACAGAGCTCTGTATCAGACATTATGTGCAAGGTGACAGGAAGGACCCACAGTCATACTGGTGTCTTAGATACCAATCGGGGTAAAATCTTTCTTGTCAGGTACCCTCCATCTCGCCTGGTCAATCCTCATGGTTGTAGTAGTTCCTTATGCCCTTTTTTGCCTGTTAATTTGTTATTGTAAATCTACTGCAAAAACTTTGTAATGACATAAATAACTTCAAACCTTTCATCTAAAACATCACCCCAATTCAGCAGGAAGTAGATTGATGACTTTGTCACCCCTCCTCCCATAGATACGGAAGGGTAAAAATTGACAATGGGGAATATGTAACAGAGAAAATGGCCTGAAAAGGGGTTAAAAAAAAAAAAAGTATATAAACCCAAAATAATGGAGTGTGCATACTGTGACAGAGGTAGGTATAGGGAGGCACAAAAGCACGTGGGGGAGTAGGCAGCCCAGCTGAGGAGGACCACAGAAAGCTTCCCGGTGAGCTCACATCTGAACCAAGTAGCTAAGCAAAGGAATGGTGGGGGAAAACATTACAGGCAGAGAGTACAACATGCTTAGAGACAAGGAAACAGATGCACAGGGTTACAAGTAGTTTGGTATGGCTGGAGCAAGGAAAGAGGAAGTTGGAGAAACACAGGCCAGACTTCGGGGATGTGAAGACCTTGCTGGGGCAATGGCAGAGAGGAGGAGGAGCAGCAGATCCCCATTTTAGAAAGACTACTCTAGCACTTATTTGGGGAAAAAATACAGAAGTAACAAAAATGAAGACAAGGTGATGTTTAAGAGGCTGTCACAGCAGTTTAGATGAAGAATGATGGAAGACTGAATTTAGGTAAGGACACGGGGGTGGGCTGGGGGTGGAAGACGAAAACGCATGGAGAGGTGGCAACTCCCCCACACTCCCTTTCAACACAACTGTCTATGTGGAAGAGTTTCGGAATGTCTTTGCTTCGTGGTGTGAAAAAAATCCTGGATTCTTTTTAACTCTTCATTTCTCCTTTCAGATCCATAACTAAATGCTTTCCACAGAGTTGCCAAGAAGCCCCTGGAGAACCAGCTGGCTCATGACTCACCCAGGTACTGTCTCACGCTATTGGAGGGCACACCTGTTTCTGTCGGGAGCAGCTGAGAGGTTAGAAATCATGTGTTGAGGCGTCACCACTGGGTCCCCTGGACTACACCAGCTTCTATTCCCACGAGGCTATAATGCTGCTTCCTGAAGCAGTAACCCTGAGCGTATTTTATTTATTTTACATATTTTATTACTTGTTTTGTGCATGGTGCCTCTTTCCCCAATAGAATGTAAGTCCCACAAGAGTGAGGGTTTTTAGATACTTTGTTCACTATTGTTTCTTCCAGAACACTGCCTGGCATAAAGAAGTCACATGATAAATATTTGATGAATATCAAACATAAAGCAGCTGTTGGGCCCATAAAGTGAATGAATGGTGGCAGGTAGCAGGAACCATGCTACAGCGTGGTTGGGTAATGCGACAACCAGGAACCAGAGGCCAAGAGCTAGGAAAAGTGAGAAGAAGGAGACCAAGAGTTAAAGGGCAGAAATAGTGGTTTGATAAAAGCTAGAAGGAAGAAACAAGAATCGGTAAAATTTTAAATGGGGCGGGAATCCAGACTTATTATTTTTTAAACCATAATGCCAAGCTCTATGTCCTTTAGACTAGGTACTCAAATGCTGAATAGATGAAGGGGTATACAAAATATAAGACCTAGAAATAAAATACTCACACTTTCTACCAAGTGGAAAGAACTGTCAGGAACATAGAAGAAACTGAGATGGACACACCTTCACTTCTAACCCTTATCCTTCAGAGTTATGCGTTATTCCTTTGCAGGCTTTAGCTATGGAGATCTTAAATGGGGCTTCTTACAGAGTTTGACTGTAGTATCCGAGGTAGGAAATAGTGATGGCCAAATATAAAAGTCGGGATGGAATTTAATGGTTTTCTCCTAATTTAACCCTGTCACAAATAGTACATGCTTTGGGACTTTTCTTTTAATTTTGGTACAAATTGATTTACTACTGGGGAAAAGAGAAAAAATATAAGTTGTACTAGAATTTTCCTCCAAGCAGACTATTTTAATTAATGTTTTTAGGAAGTGAAACTGAAGATTACAGGCCAAAATGTAGCTGTGCAGCAAGCTTTCTGGCTTTCTTAAAAGTTGCAATGTGCAGTCTGTCCTGCATCAGTCTTTAGTTCTCCTGTTTGCAGCCACTCTAAACCACATTTATACAACTGTCTCATATGGATTTAGGGCAAGCGGTGAGGTCACTTAGGTCAGGCACCATGCCACATTCATCTTCCCATCCCAATGCTCAGTAGAAGGGTGTGGCACACATGAGGATTGTTTAGTGACGGGTGAGCTGACTGACAGGGCAGCCTTCTATGCTATGAATGCAGGAAAGCTACAGCACAGTGCTAGCCACACAGCACAACCTTAATATGGATGATATAAATTGAAATGAAAGCTGAGATCTCATCTCAGCACAGACACCCCATTTCAATGATATCCATTTAGAGATCTCAGTCAAATACACTTTAAGAACCTAATTGACTTTTTAGGACAAAAAATCAAGTTTACAACAAGGAACAATGCATTTGGTCAAAGTAAAGCTTCACTGTGTTTCAACATAGAGTTTCAGAGCAAATTATTTGCTACTTGTGTATATATATAGCACTAATGAAAAGGTAAGGGTAAAATAAACTTGCCACTTTTCTACCTATATAAACACATCATTCCCTCAACTTACAACACATATCAATATACATTTCTTATTTCACATAAAAGCATACCTGAGGTATAAAAACAGAACAAAATTACTAGACTATAGTAATTATTTTATGTGAGATAAATAATTGTATAAAGCAGCAGTAGCTACCCCCCAAAAAAAAACAAAAAACATTCGATTTCTAAAATAAAGTAATACCTTGTATCAACTGGTTAAAAGAAGGAAGCATGCCTGTTTCTTGGCCAAATGTCATCACAATAATAAAACTAGGCCTAAGGACAATACACACTTAATAATGATGGTGCCCTGGGAGATTCACCTCTGTTGCGGATGGTTCTCCCATACCCTCTGCTCTTTTACATAAAAATAGATGGATAAAAGCCATAGTTATTGGCATAAATGGAATGTTTTCACATACTTTTAGGTTCTTAGATATGTTTTAGATAGTTGAGGCAGCTAGAACTTTGATACACACTGAAATTATTTCTTTACATTCTCCTTTGGGTCAGGGAAGGAAGAGTCTTACCTCAATAAAATTTGAACCTTGGATTTATTTCTGCACATAGTGGATTTGAAAAGTCTATTTATTTATCTACTCTTAAAATGGTAATTTTTAAAAAAATGATTCAATACAAAAGTAGATCATTTCCCAATGCCAATAATTAAGACTGGTCTATACAAGTAAGCCTAGAAGGATTTTCCAGTGGCATCTGTAGCACTTTTACATCCACAAAAGAAGGCACATTATGTAACTTCAGGCCACGCTTAGGGACTTTCACTGAGAAATTAACAATAAAATTACATAAAAGCTGTCTCAAGCTTCTGGCAAGTAGGAACGATAAGTTTCAACATTTCATCTGTACAATTACTACTCTTATATCTCTGGCTTGAAAAAAAATAAAAGTGAAATATTGCTCAAAGAATTACTTTGCCTATTTTCCTAAATTCGACAGAGCCATCTTCCTTTTGAGAAGTGAATTAAAAAGCCAGTTCTCCACTTAGCCTCTCCTACCACTTCAGCCTTTCCTTGCTAAGAACTTAGTAAAATAAAGTAAGTGAAAGGGAAGTCAGGGGAAAGAATCAGCAGTCACAATAAATATCAGAAACTCTACTTCTTACTGATACCCGAATAAGCAACTTCATCTAACGCAGAAAAGTCGAGCACTATCTGCCGCTTGGAATGCATTCTGGATACAAAGGGGATCAGTTCCTCCCAAAAAATAAACATATGTTTTGACTACTTTAGAAAAGCTTTAACTCTGCTCATTAACGTGGAAACCATGAGGACTTACTCTGTAAAGAGGATGGCACTTGTCCCTGAAGCAGGGAGTCAATCGGGCATAGATCTGTAGGCTGTAGTAGTAAGCTGCCAGCTGGAGAGATAACGCAGAGTGGGACTGCTTTTCAAAGCATCTGTTAGCATCTAACACCTAGGAGGGAGCATGATAGAATTAACTCAGCTGAAAGGAAATTAGCAAGATCATTATAAACCATTACATTTCTAGTCATTACTGCAGCATTTTGGTATAAAGTTTCCATCCTTTCAACTCAAACTCAAGCTCAAGTTCAAATTAAAAATCAAAAGGCATTACAAAGACAGACCTATGAATGTGAAAGTAGATTTAAATTTAAGCTAACATAGAATTCACTTTGTAGATACTGACCAGAGTCCTGTCAGCACCTAAGGACTATCAGAAGGAAATGACATATAATAAATTATTTTACCAATGAAAATCCCCAGCATAGGTTTTTAGTGTATTCCTTTTTAAGCTCTTCTTCAACGGTAAGGGCAAACATACCTGTGGTAAGGCAAGGAGATAAGCCAGAGCCAAGGTCATGTCATTTGGCAAAGCATCACTTGCTAGTTGCAAGAGAACTGAATGTAGAAAAAAACAAAACAAAAAACCCATACATTATTTTTCTTGAAGATGCACATGACATTCATAGTTATTAAGTGCCATATTTTTAGCCCTACATGATTTCAACATATAGTTTCAAAAGACTCTTTAAGACCTTTTATGAAAGTCTATTCAGCACCATCTAAACAGAGATCACATGGAACTATGTGTTACTATGTTATATAGTAACGTTTCCTTAACTTGGAAAAAGTATGCTGTTTGTTATACATGAGGAAATCCTGCTAAAGCAGCGGCAAAGTTAAGTGGAAAGACATCAGTAAGGATGATTTCTGAAGGCTGGGTCTTTAAGTTTTAAAGACATAGATTGTGCTATAAAATTATGTATATCAACGACAGCTAATGTGGAAGGTGACCATATGATCAGAGCATTAAAATAGTTTCCTGAGTGCAAATGTAGGATTGCTACAATGACGATAACATGATTTTGTTCCTCCTGAGAATACTGTTCTTCATCACACTCCACAAAAATCAAATCAGTCTCTTGCTTTGTTTACATGTTTTAAAATATCCCAGCCATTAAAAACTTCTTTTCCACAAAAATTTTTATTCAAGCAACAACCTGCCTATGTCAAAGCTTCAATATGAGAATACCTCGCCAATAATGTCTGTGTTTATATACAGTTCTTTTTAATAAGGATGCATTCTATTCACTTAGGGTCCTAGTGACGAATACCTGGTAGGCATATGTAATCACAATGCAAATCTTTAATTTTTTTAAAAAACACACTCTCATGATCTGCACTAATAAAGAGAAACAGTATATGAATAATACAAAGTAAATCATATTTGACTTTGCTAATGCACTGTATGATTTTCTTCTAGGAGATTTACCTTTGTAATTATGTCTTACTTGGACTAATATTTAAGTCATTTGTATAATCTATGTTCACCTGATAGTCTGGGCAGTGGGGGTGTGGGATAGTGAGGAGCAACAAGTGGGTGAAGTGTCAGAGGCTGACCCAGAACTCAAAATTTCCTGCGGATGATTCACAGAGGAAAAACTACTCAGCTTTCTTCTCCACTGTGCCTCTGCAAAGACAGTATCTGTTCTCTAAATACTCGTTTCCTATGTGGTCTCCGAACTTTATGAACCAAATGGACCACCAGTCAGCCCCAGGCCTCCCAACTTCCAAGGAATGGTACAGTTTCAGAGATGTTTTCTAATCAAAACCTATTCATTTCAAGGCCCACTTCCAAATTCATTCCTCCTTTCAACATCAATGAACTTTTTTCTGAACCAGACAGTGCCCTAAGGTAAGAATCTGAGCCCCTGCCCTTCAGGAATAAACAGACGAGGGCAAGAGAAACTCCCTAAACAAATAATTTAATAATACAATGCAAAGGGCCCAAAGTAAAGTTTGTACAAACAATTATGAGAGCAAAAAAAAAAAAAAAAAAGGTATAAAATTGGTGAATGTACACTAGAAGATTACTAAAAATGGAAAGATGAAGGGCTTTAAGCTGTAAATTTTGGACACCAGAAGATAAAGCAAGAGAAAGTATTCAGACTTAATCTGCCAAAAATTCTGGACTATTTGAGAAAGATCTACTTAACGTCTAGAAATTACATACTTTACAAACACACACAGGGATGTCATTTTGACTTATGCCCGCCTCATAACATTCTGCCATTCAGTATCTGCCCAATGGTCCTTCAGGACCCTTATTTTGAGGGGGAAAAAATCCAACTGTTTAATATATTAATAATTATTTTCTGTTAATTTCCTTTCTTACAGTCTTTAATAAGGCAACCTCATGTAGTTTTATCCACTCTCATTTTAATTTTCTTCTTATATTTCCCTTCTTTAACTGTAAAAGAGGCCAATTTGCACACAAGCATATCTGAACCCACTCATCAAAATTAGCACTGTCTCTTTCAAAAGAGCCCCCTAGGACCCCCTTCTTCAGACGGATGGCTGCTTCTCTAGCTACTGGAGGACCTTCCTTCTTGGAGGTGTGATGAGAGCCAATCTCAGACACACCTGAAAAATTAAGTCATATTATTGACTATCTTCTAGTCACAACTAACTTCTTTTATGACAGTGTCAGTTCAATCTTTTACTTTATTTAATGTGCATTTGCCTGTATCCAAAGACCAAAGCACTCTCCAGGGATGAGGATATGCTACCACTGAAGGTATTCTGAAGAATATGCTATAGATCTGAAGAAAATTTCAAAGCAAAACCAACAAAAGCAAAAACAAACAAAAAACAAAACCAGCAAAAAAGAGCAATGACGACATTATTGGAATGAAGGCATAGTCTCCAGGGGACATCTTTGAAAGAGAGAATCCTCATCTGGATTCATAAATTCCAGTAGGTTTATTTTTAAAACAGTTTATTATATCATAGATACAACTCAAAAAATGGTCACTAAAATTTTTGAACATATGTAATTGAATAAAGCTTATAATAGGGAAAAAAGCAAAGGAATACATAATTTCCATGAGCTCAAAGTAATAAAAAAAATCGCCCTCAGAGAGTTGTTTAAAGGGTCATCATTGTTATTTTTACTAAGCGGTGAATATCATCACCCTAAAATACAAATTTTTGCTCTAAGTGAATAATATCTATTACACATAGACTTTACTTCATAGATAAAACTATATGGATCATGTTGTTTATTTTCAGTATTTTACCCTGCCTTGACATCCTAGGGGCTTTGCGAATCCTGAAAAGATTGACCCATCCAGGTCTAGCTAATTCCTAGAGAGAGTAAACAACTTGTCTGTGAGTACACCTTTGACATACAAACCAACCAGTCCAGTGTCCAGACTTTGAACCACCTCCTCCATCTCGGTTTTATACTCCAAGAGGCAATAGCCTTTGTCCTAATCACCCCACAGCCAGGTAAGAGACAATTAGAGACCACCACTATATCCCAGAGCCCACCAAAATTATCCATACTTCCAATCCTAAGCTTGCCCAAGTTTGCCTACGCTGCCTCGCCCATTCCTTCTCATGAAAACCAAAGACTTTTGCCCATGCTTTCCCTGGCTCCTTCTGTCCCTGGACCACCCAGGTGCTTCTCCACCTGTGGTATGCCCTGCCCTGTTTCTAGGAATCTGTGAGTATAAACTTCTTCCTTCGTGACAATCATTTCCATGTCTGTGAGTCTTACCAATACCTGAATAAAATCAAAATCCCAGGTACATCTCAGAACAACAACTAAAACAAAATCTATGAACACTCAATGAATCTCTGGCCTACAACATTGGGCAGAATGACACAATGGGAAGGAAACCATTTTCAGAACCAGAAAGTCCTGGAATCAGAGCTCAAGTGTCCCACTAATTTACATTAACTCTTGAGTTTCAGAATTCAGAAGGTTTTGGACTTTAGAAGTTTATGCTGTACACATACCATGCATTACACGATACCCTCAGGATGGTCTGGCAGCACCCAAAAATCAAAGACATTAACATCTCTGCTGCAAAACATCTGAATACTCTATTAAGTGAGATAAGCAAAGACTATAAGTAGCCTCATGTGACTTTAGTTCAGGCTTTGATGCCAAACAAGTTACAAAAAATCTTTTTGGTTTTCAAAGAATTTTAGATTTGAGGTCTGAGCATTATTTGCCTCCTGTGTAAATTAGGACTAATGAGGCAAAGTACACAAAGTGCACAGCATCTCTCTACCATGGAGAAAGCACCGAGTAGGTTCTCTTCCGCCCTCTAGAAAATATGGGCTTGAGGGAGCAAATGATGTTCTTCAATTATGACATGCTTTGATTTCCCCCTAAAAATGATCGATAATAAGTTCTTTCATTAATAACTACCATAGTAGTAACACAGACAATTCCATTTTATAAAAATCATAATTAACAAATTAACAACTACATTTAAGCACTAAGACTAATTTCACTAAGAAGCAACAGCAGACTTAAACAGTCACACCTGATTATTGGAAACACTTCTGCTACCATATTTATTGTTGTTTTGCTGCTTCTCCCTGAGCACTCAGCAATCATTTGGATTAGTTACCCCTCACAACCTCTCTACGAAGAAGTTAGCTGTTTTCCTCAATTGACAAAAGAGGATTTAGAATCACAGTAAGTTTCTTTTCTATTTGCCCTGTGCCAACACACAGACAAATCACCTCAGTCCTGAGGAAAAAAAAAAATATTCTTCTTTTGGCAACTCTCCATTCGGACTAACTCAAGGGTCCCCTTTCTTTTCACTGCCGAACTTCGTAAGTGCGTGGTCTGCCTCCCTGCATCTACCACCTTGAAACTCACTCTTTCCTCCAGTTCCTCCAACCCTGGATCCCAATTCACACTGCCTCCAAAGGTCACCAAACCTTTTCAACCATCTTTTCTTTGCTTCTTCTCTCAGATCTCACTGTGGCCCTAGACACTGCTAGATGGTCTCTCCTTTGACTTCAGGGACACTGAGTCTCCACATCTGCTCCTCAAATGATCCCCCTCTTCCTCCTTGACTGCTCAATGTGGGTATTCTGTTCTTTCATCACTATCTCTTAATCCCACTTTACATTTTCCCCCTTGAAGAACTCAATTACCTTCTTAATTTCAACTGGCATCTTAGTCTATTTTCCCAGTATTTATCTCTAGGCTTGACCCATCTCACAAGACATCACCAACTGCTTCATGGACATTGCCTCTCAAATATTACCCCAAATGCATCATTCTTTACCCAGTATCTTTTATATTTGTGAAATAATACATTATTCTCCCAATAAGCCAAACTTAAAACTCCAGTGTTATCTTGGGCTTCATCCTCTCTTCTGCTACCAACAATCAGGCCATCATCAAATCCTGTTGAATCATTTCCAAAGGACTCTTTCACACATGCCTTTTATTTTCACTACCACAAACTCTAGTTTAGACTTTCATTGTTGAAAAACTGGACTCTTTCAATAGCCTCCAAACTCTACGTAATATCTTTAGTCTTTCTCTTTCTAATCCCTTCTTAAAACAGTTTCATAGTTATTTTAATCAAGCACTGAGTAATGATGTCACTCTTCGCCTTAAAAATAAAACCTTCATTAGTTTCCCATTTCTTAAAAAATAATTTAAAATTCTTATTTGACATTTAAAGTCTCCATAAATAATGGGCCAACCTTAATTGGTGGTTTTAATTGCAATTAAACCTATCCTCTACACCAGCTAAATTAGTCTGACACCCAAACACTCTGCCTGTGCTCATACCATTTCTTTGTATAACAATACTAAAATTATTCTAAAACAAAAATACCTAGGCTTTTTAAAATAGCTCCTCTGATAAGGCAAATACAAGACAGATGCTTTGCATGAATTAGTTCCAAGTATCTCAAAAGCCTACAAGAAGATAGTATTATCTTGTTTTTACACAGGCTTGGAAGCTTATATAAATTAGCCAAACTCATAAAGGCAGTTTATCCTTAAAGACAGGAAACAGGAGATTCAAAACAAGATAGATCTCTTTCCCTATCAGTACCTATCAGGCTATTGACAGTTTTATGTTATCCCAAACCATGAACATATGTCACTTTTTTAATGTATATGAATCCATTCATAGGATACATTCCTAGAATCAGAACTACTGGATCAAACAATAACATGCAACTATAAATTTCACAGCTATTGCTATGTGTTTTTTAAATCCACACTAGACCCACGACCTCCTAGCTGCTTCAAGACTGGAAGAATCATAGGCACCAAGTACACCACACCCCATATGGCCTCAGTTTGAAAGGAAAGGAATCAAATCTCTCTCTTAATTCCTAACACAATGGTTGTTGAAATTATCTCATGACATCTTTTTTCTCCCACACACTGGTCTCCCAGCTCGTTAATCTCTACAAGTGCCTGGCCCAGGCCCCTGCTAAATGATGAACTGTTAAAGGAAACTGATGACAGTAGGTGAAAATATCAGTCCTACTCTACCTCTGGGCATCAAAACTGTCTTAGCAGCCCTTACAGAGACACAAAGATTCTAAAAAAGTTGCATTTAAACCCTACACATAGGAAGCTTCTCAGCCTTGGAATCTGCAAACCATCAGAAGAAACATGTGACAAATATTTCAGAGTCGATGGTAAGCAGACTGATTAGAGACAGGGTCTCACTGGGATCCACAAGATGTCATATTGGCTAGAGAATGAATCACAGGGACTTTACCATTTAAGATAAACTAAAAAAGCAAAACAAAACAACTCCTGCCCTACATTTAGTAGTGTTTATGACTTTAATTTGTAATGCTAGTTCTCAAACCTTGAATTCAATGCATTTTCTAAACAAATTATACAGCCAAAATCAGATGAAATCATGCCGAAGCCTTCAAGCACTAATTCTATGCAAAATAAGTGCCTCTGGAGAGCAATCTATAATAAATTTAATTCCAGAACTAAATTCAGAGGAAAGTTGCCCATATTATTGATTTGGAAATCATTAGCCATTAAATCATTCATTTAGCTAAATAAATAATGATCAATATTCCTTAGCTAGTCTCCATAAAAATCTTTTCATCAACTTTATTAAAAAATTCTAAAAAGTCAGATCATGTTGAGGAGTTTAATATGTATCATGACCTACTTCTGAACCAAAGTCAGGAATCACATTTTTACCATAATTTTTAATTTGGTTCATTTAACCTATATCACTCTTCAATTCTGCTGAGTTTCTGACAAATATATGACATTATAAAATAGCCAAAGACATCTGTTCCAGATATATTGGCATTATCAAAAGGTACGAAATGTGATAGTATATATGGTTTGAGAGGGTATACTCTAAGAAAGCATCCACTTTTCAGACCTTTAACAATGTAGTTCTATTATTCTGCCTTTTTGTAAAGCATACCTCTTGTATGAGAGGCATTCAAATTCACACACATGTACAGGCATACCTCAGAGAAACTGCAGGTTCTGCTAAAGATCACTGCAATAAAGCAAATATTGCACTGAATCAACTCACACCAATTTTTTTGTTTCCCAGTATATATAAGAGTTATCTTTACACTATACTATAGTCTATTAAGTATCCAATAGCATTATATTAGATAAAAAATATTCTATTGCTAAAAAATTCTGAGGATCATCTGAGCCTTCAGCAAGCTGTAATCTTTTTGCTGGTGGAGGGTCTTGCCTCAATGTTGACGACTGCTGACTGATCAGGGTGGGTAGTTGCTTAAGGTTTTGGTGACTATGGCAATTTCTTAAAATAAGACAACAATGAAGCTTACCATATCAATTGACTCTTCCTTTCACGAAAGATTTCTCTGTAGCATGTGATACTGTTTGATAGCACTTTACTCACAGAACTTCTTTCAAAATTGGAGTTGATCCTCTCAAACCCCGCCACTACTATCTCAACTAAGTTTATGTAACATTCTAAATCCTTTGTTGTCATTTCAACAATGTTCATAGCATTTTCACCAGGAGTAGATTCTATTATATTTTAAGAAATCACTTTCTTTGACCCTCCATACAAAGCGACTCCTGATCTGTTAAGGTTTTATCATGAGATTGCAGCAATTCAGTCACATATTCGGGCTCCACTTCAAATTCTAGTTCTTGCTATTTCCAACACACCTGCAGTTACTTCCTTCACCGATGTCTTGAACCCCTCAAACTCATCCATAAGGACTGTAATCAACTTCTTCCAAACTCCTGTTAATGTTAACATTTTAACCTACCATGAATCAGAAATGTTCTTGCAAACTAAAAACAAAATCCTAAGCCCTCTGCTCACTGAATGGACCCCTCTCAGCCAAGGGGACCCCAGAAACATCTTAAAACTGAGTTTCCGGCCATGATGGGATGGGAGATAAAGCACAATTGCAAATGCATGTGATTTCCCTTTTTCATAAATATTCACGACTCCTCCTATAGCTTGTTAAATACGTATATTTGACCACCCTACTCATATAAAATCTTATTCTTTTGTCTGTCCTCTGAAGCATGTGTACTGACCTCTGGCTGGGGCTCTGCTTTTCAGCCGGTTGGAATGGCTGCCCAACAGGCTGCGACCCTTTATGAGAAATAAAACTCTCCTTTTCCCAAAGTATAAACCTCATTATTTTTTCTTTCTTTCTTTTTTCTTTTTTTTTTTTTAGTTAACATTCTCAATGGCATCTAGAATGGTGAATCCTGTCCAGAAGGTTTTCAATTTACTTTGCCAAGATTCATCAGAGCAGTCACTACCTGTGGCAGCTATAGCCTTATGGAATGTATTTCTTAAATAAGACTTGAAAGTCAAAATTACTCCTTGATTCATGAGCTATAGAATGGATGCTATGTTAGCAGGCATGAAAACAACATTAACCTCCTTGTACATTTCCATTTGAGCTTGTAGAGGACCAGGTACAGTGTCAACGAGCAGTAATATTTTGAAAGTAATCTTTTTCTGAGCAGTAAGTCTCAACAGTGGGCTTAAAATATTCAGTAAACCATGCTGTAAACAGATGTGCTGTCATCCAGGCTTAGTTGTACCACTTATAGAACATAAGCAGAGTAGATTTGGCATAATTCTTAAGGGTCCTAGGATTTTCAGAATGGTAAATGAGCATTGGCTTCAACTTAAACTCACCAGCTGCATTAGCCCCTGACAAGAGAGTTACCATGTCCTTTGAAGCCAGGCATTGACTTCTCTCTCACTATGAAAATCCTAGAGGGCATTTTCTTCTAATATAAGGCTGTTTTGTCTCCACGGAAAATCTGCTATTTCATGTAGTCACCACTTCCTCAGTGATCTTAGCTAGGTCCTCTGGATAACGTGCTGCAGCGTCTACATCAGCACTGGCTGCTTCACCCTGCACTTTTATGTTATGGAGATGGCTTCCTTCCTTAAACCTCATGAACCGACCTCTGCTAGCTTTCAGCTTTGCTTCTGCAACTTCCTCACATCTCTCAGCCTTAACAGACTTGAAGAGAATTAGGTCCTTGCCCTGAATTAGGCTTTGGCTTAAGGGAATGTTGTGACTGGTTTGATTTTCTATACAGACCGCTAAAACTTTCTCCATATCAGCAATAAGGCTGTTTCATTTTCTTATCATTTGTGTGTTCACTGGAGTAGCACTTATAATTTCCTTCAAGAACTTTTCATGTACATTCATAACTTGGCTAACTGTTTGGTGCAAGAAGTCAAGCTTTCAGCCTATCTCAGCTTTTGACATGCCTTCCTCACTAAGCTTAATTGTTTCTAGCTTTTGATGTAAAGTGAGAGATGTGTAAGTCTCCCTGTCACTTGAACACTTGGAGACCATTATAGGGTTATTAATTAGTCTAATTTCAATACTTTTGTGTCTTGGGGGAAAGGAAGGACCGGGGGCAGGGGAGGCGGGGGGAGAGAGAGAGAGAATGGCTGGTTGGTGGAGCAGTCAGAACACATACAACATTTTTTTTTTTTTTTTGAGACAGAGTCTCACTTTGTTGCCTGGGCTAGAGTGAGTGCCGTGGCATCAGCCTAGCTCACAGCAACCTCACACTCCTGGGCTCAAGCGATCCTTCTGCCTCAGCCTCCCGAGTAGCTGGGACTACAGGCATGCGCCACCATGCCCAGCTAATTTTTTCTGTATATATTTTTAGTTGGCCAGATAATTTGTTTCTATTTTTTAGTAGAGACGGGGTCTCGCTCTTGCTCAGGCTGGTCTTGAACTCCTGACCTTGAGGGATCCACCGGCCTCGGCCTCCCAGAGTGCTAGGATTACAGGCGTGAGCCACCGCGCCCGGCCAGAACACATACAACATTTATCAGTTAAGTTCACTGTCATGTGGGCATGGTTCATGTCATCCCAAAACAATCACAATAGTAACATCAAAGATCACTGAACGCAGGGCACCATAATAGACATAATAATAAAACAAGTTTGAGATATTGTGAGGACTACAAAATGTGACAGAGACATGAAGTGAGCACATGCCGACAGACTTGCTTGATGCCAGGTTGCCACAAATCTTCAATTTGTATTTAAAACACATACATACAAACATACACACACACACACACACACACAATATCTGTAAAACACAATAAAATGAGGTATGCCTGTGTTTTTAAAACTAAATAATTAATAAAAATATTGCATAAATGTATAAGCCAATATATGTAAACATACTTCAGTCCATTAATGTGCCAATCAATAGGTGACACGCCCACATCCAACCCAATATTTTCTTAAGGTCTCACATCCTATCTGTACAAACTACCCTGATAACCAATCATATTTAATCCATGGTCAACTGATTTAAGACAATAACAAGAAAAGAAAAGCAAAAAATAATAAAGAATAATTAAACAGGGGAAGAGTGATAGGACTACACTCTCCATATATGTTAAATTTCAACTGCCATGAATGTAATAATAATTTTTTTGGTGAAAAAAAGAAACATATCCGTAATTGTGAAATATACCTGATTAGAGAATAAGAGGTAGAAAAACATGCATCTCAGAGTGAAAGAAAAATGATATACTCAGTAAAAACCTTCAGTACTCAAGGGACCTGCACTTGTGGATAGGGTGGGGATAGGGAAGTAGTATCTGCCTCTTCTCTTCCCACTGTATATAAATGTTGATTGAAAGAAAAGAATTATCTAAAAATACATTATACTATCAGGTTTGGGGGGAAGTAGCAGTTGTATTCCCTGTAAACATTTTCCCAAATTTTACTCCATGCAGCAATGTGCTCAGTTAAAAGAGGGACTGTCCAGGCTTATTGGCAGTTAGATGTGGCCAGTAACACGTAAGAGCGAACTGTGGATAGGACGTCCAAGAAAACGGCTTTTTTTCATCCCCTTTCCTCCTCACTGATGCACAGAATATAGACAAGACAGCTGGAATTCCAGCAGCCTTTGAATCATGAGGTATTCGGGAAGGATGGCAGAGCAGAGAGGGAACTGAACAAATATAGTCAAAGAAACTACCACAGAACCTTGGAAGGAAGTACAGAAGCTAAAGAGAAAAGAAATACAAATGTGCTGTCTTTGGTAAACTTGCATACATTTCTGTCTTTTCAAAAAATACTACACGGGAAGATATGCCACCATCTAGAAAATTCTGAATATCAAATATACAGTGACCTTCTATTAAGCATAAAAACAGGAAACAAATATTTATTGAGCACTTTATACCATTCACTATGAGAATCACTGTATATAATTAGCAACTTAACGATAGGAATTACATTTTATTTAACCTTTTAAATCCTCAATATAAACAAATGTCTAGAAAAAAGTAGGTGCTCAATGAATGCTTTAAAGAAATGAATACATGAATGGATAAATGAATGAATTATGGAGTCAAGTTAAGCAATTCAAAATTACTAAAAAATTTCTTTCTCCTAACTCTCGTTCATTCACACATTCTTAGTTATTGTTCTCTTAATATGAGTTACACACTATCAAGAAACTAGAACCTTCTTTCTTACCTTCTGTGGTTGGAAATACTTCTTCGCCTTCAGTTTTAACCTCTGCCAGTTTCCCAGTTCTCAGCAGAACTTCCGCAAAGCTTTCCACCGGGACGTGCTGGTAAGTGTCATAGGTCACTTCAGACTAGACAAAAGCAGCAGTTTTACCATTTTGTAGGTTGTGTTTTTTTCTTTGAACATAATCTCAGAAAACATAATTAAAGGATTTTATGTCTTCTGGTCACTTGAATAACTTATCACTTATTTAAGCATATTATTTTATGCAACATTTTAAATAGATTTTAATCTGATAATCTATCATAACATATGAAACTAATCACATAAAACCAATGAATAACATGAGTAAGAACCAAGACAAAGAAGTACATTTTCAGGAAAATTTTAGTTTTTGTTTATACTGTCTACAACAGCATGAGTGTTAAATCTTTTTTTAATTTTGTTTTGATGTAAAGCATGACAATTAAATCTACCTTCTTAGGCACATTGTCCTTACCTCAGCGACAAAGGGATTAGAGATGACAGATTCGTAAAAGGGATGACACCCTTGCCTTTCTAGATCTTCATTGGCTATAGTTCCAATTTTATAAGCACCACCAAATTCTTGCCCCTAAATAAAACAAAGTAAAAGAACATTGGATAAAAAGAAAGCAAGCAAGGAGGAGGAGGAAAACAGAGAGAGAGAGAGAGGAAGAAAAGGCTTATTTCAGAAGACATCAATCAATGTGCTTCCTGTGACCTAAAGCAAGAGTGACACAGATACCCAGCAGAGAATGTAAGAATGATGACTACAGTCTAAGAGCAGCACTTCAACCCACCATGCACTGCCTTTTGACTTCCTGGTCACTTGACATCAGTGAATCAGAAACACTAAGGCAGTAAGTGTTGTAAATATGGTAAGTTTTCTATACTACAGTCAGAATAACCATCCTAAAACATCATCGTATCCACGTTGCTGCCCTGCTTTAAAATCTAAACTATGTAGAATGACATTTTAGGTTATTACATGTTAATTAACATTAAAGGCTAACTTTCCACCCAAACCAAACTGACCTATGTCATGCACCCTTTTGACCTCTTCGCCTTTTCCTCACTGGGAGGGTCCTGACCCTGCTGACTGCCTGGTTAGATCCCATCTTTCCTTCCAGGCCCAGCTCAGACCTCACCTGCTGAAACCTTGCCAGATCCAAGCAAGATATCTCCATCTCCTTCACAACTACCACTCCCACGCAGGCCTTCAAGACTTGTTACCAACACTCCTGATCAGCAAGCACTTTAGTATCTCTAGAATACAGTTAATTATCTTTATGTTTTGTTCTCCCCAAATAGACTGTAAAGCTCCTTACTGGAAGAACCAAGTAAAAGACATTCACCCATCCCTCCAAAGTTTATTGTACACTTCCTTTATACCAAGCATACTCTAGGGAAACAATGAAGCCACTGCCACAAATGATGATAAAAATTGCAGGTTACATTTAATAAAAATTATATATTAGGCAGAGTGTTAAACACTTTAGACATAAAGCTTCAAAAATTTCAACAGGTGAGACAGGAAAAAAGCCATAATCATAATCCAGTGTGATACCTGCAGTGATAAGAGATACACAGACTTACCTGAAAGCCAAGTACAAAGCCTCTCAGTAAATGGTATCTTCATTTACCCAACTGTTTGACCATCATCCTTAGGTCTCCTCTTTCCCACATACCCCACATCCAGACCATCAGAAGGTCCACAAAATGCACCCCCAAAACAACCACTTCCCACTTCCTTTATGGCTACCCTAGTCCAAACCACCAGCATCTCTCACCTGGAGAACTGGACTAGAGATCTCACTGTCTCTTTGCTGATCCCTACAGGCAGCTCTCCTCACAGCAGTTAAATGATCTTAGTAAAAGTAAAGCTGGATCACACAACTGCACTGCTTAAATTCTCCAAAAGCTTTCCACCTTACTGAGAACAAACTCTACAGTCGTTATCACCAGCTGTATAAGGCTTTAAATGATGGGCTCCCCACCACCACTCTGATCTCCTCTCCTACCATTCTCTCCGTTGTTCACTCTGCTCAAACCACTTCGGCTTCCTTTATGCTCTATGCAGATGTCAGGCGTGTTCCCCCACCAGGGGCTTTGTACTTGTTCTATCTGGCTCAATTGTATTTCTGTTCACACTGATTCCTTTTCTGATAAACCTAACTTCTCTGTCTAAATCAGAACTTTACTTCCCCAGTGCCATCATGGTTCATTTACCTTGCTTACCTTCATGGTGCTCATTACCACCTGCCACTACATTATTACACAAATATTTTGTTTCCTGTGTGCCCCTCGCTAAAATACAAGTTCCACAGGGTAAGGGAATTAGACTTAAGTGTATCCCCACTCTATTTTTAGTGATTAACACAGGAATGACATATAGAAAATGCCTAATAACCACGCGTGGTAGCTCACACCTGCAATCCTAGCACTCTGGAAGGCCAAGGCAGGAGGATCACTTGAGGCTGGCAGTTTGAGACCAGCCTGGGCAACACAGCAAGACCTTGTCTCTACAGAAAAAATTTAAAAATTAGCCAGGTGTGGTGGTGTGCTCCTGTAGTCCTAACTACTGGGGAGGCTAAGGTGGGAGGATCACTTGAGCCCAGGAGCTTGAGGGTACAGTGAACTATGATTGCACCACTGCACTCCAGCCTAGGGGAGTGTCAAGTGAAACCCTATCTCTAAAAAAAATTTTTAAAAAAGGAAAAAGAAAATGCCTAATAAGCATTTGCTGAATGAATGAATGAATGAATGAATGAGATACTCAATGAGTGCATTAAGTGGACAGACAAGCAGGCATATGTTTATTTTTCCTCTTTGTTTTCCAATGTGAGACTACAGGACTGCAGTAGGAGAATGCAGAAAAGACAGCAGGGGAATTACGGGTTAAGACATCCCAGAAAGCAAGCTCAGTTGCCCTACTACTTCTCCTACCCAGAATGGAAACAAGAATTTGTGACACTAGGCTCATTCCTCAGAGTCCCCAAGCTGGCTCCTAGTACTTTTGCTCAACTGCTAGCCTACAGAAAGACAGCAAAGACAAGTAACTAATGATAAAATCACTTTCCTTTTCACCTCACTAAATTTTAATTCTGATTTTTGAACTAAGCCTTACCTGACTCACTATTAGTGTCCTTTGCAAGTACTCCTCAGAAGTATATTATATTCTATAAAGCAGATTACTCATTCTCTATCTGATGGGAAGCCTATATTTCTTAAGAGATTATTTTAATAATCTAGAGAAGATAAAAATAGAACAGTAAAACCACTGAAAAGCAGTGCTAATGAGTTGATATAAACCACACAATTGATTTTTTAAAAAAAGATTCATTGCTTACTTGAAGGGGTCGAAGGTAAGTCAAGGACTTCCTCCACCACTGCCCGTCGCTCACAGCCTGCAGCACTGCCCTGGTGGTAGTCGTGGTGTTGGAAAGGACTTTCATGGTGGTAGCCGTGGTCCAGTGCAACAGGTCAGCTGAACTGCTGCCCGGAACACTTACTTCATCCTATGTTAAAATAAGAAAATGGCAAGAGCAAAAAGGGCATTTTCATAAGAACAAAGAAGAGAGTGATGATGTGACTGCTTAAAGTGATCAGACATTAGATACGAAGACAAATTTAAAAATCCAACTTTGCCAGTAATGAGATAAATATGAAACAAAGCATCATTAACATTAGCATAATGTTCCTCCTTGAATCATCTGCAAAAAAAAAAAAAAAAAAAAAAAACTGAGGAAAGCAAAAATCCTAATAGTGTATTAGAGTTAGTTATATAATCCCTTTTAGGATATTTATAAAACAAATAATGGGTTCTTTATTTTTTACCAATCTAATATCCCAACAATGAGACACTCATGTTTGTTTCTTTGATAACACATTTTAAAGTATGCATTATTTAGAATAATTAAGAAATAAAGGGCCAGGCAAAGTGGCTTATGCCTGTAATCCTAGTACTCTGGGAGGCCGAGACGGGAGGATTACTTCAGCTCAGGAGTTTGAGACCAGCCTGAGCAAGAGCGAGACCCCTGTCTCTACGAAAAATAGAAAATTAGCTGGGCATTATGATGCATGCCTGTGCTCCCAGCTACTGGGGAAGTTGAGGCAGGAGGATCGCTTGAGCCTCGGAGTTTGAGGCTGTAGTGAGCTAGGACAACATCACTGTACTCTACCCAAGGTGACAGAGTGAGACTGTCTCAAAAAAAAAACAAAAAAGAAAGAAATTATTTATTTGAATGATATTACTGTGACCCAGACTAAAGTAGAAGACTCAGACAATGCAGCTTCAATGTTAAAAGGCATGCTTCCCATCCAAACAAGTGGGTAATTAATCGTGTTTAAAAGATTTTGATGTGGAACCTCCTGCCAGTCTTAAAGCAATCAGTAAAAGTTCTAACTATGCATTTACTAATCTGAGAGATTTCCATGAGAAGAAAATGCTAACACATTAACAGCCTTTTAAACAGAAACGGCAAGGACAACATCCACATTTGGTCACAGGACTGTATTATTTGTTCTATAAAAATAAAATTCTTGGTTTAGTGTCTGTCTACTTCTACTTATTTTTTAAGTGTCCCAGTTAAATGAAAGAAAAATTGAGGCCTAGTCTTTCAATGCCAATAGTCTTCTTGCAACTAATAGGATAACTTAGTCAATAGCTTAGATTGGCTATTCAGGTCTTTATTATATTATTCATTCAGACACCATTTAAGTAATAACAAGATAATAGATCACGTAATCACTCAATAATTACCAGCATATCAACACATAACAAATACTTGAATAAATATACTCTTTTAGATCACCTTAGCAGTTGCCATATATGGTAGGTAGAACTATGGGCCCCCAAAGATGTTCAAATCCTAATCCCTGGAACCTGTGAATATGTCATCATTATATGGCAAAGGAACTTTGCAGATATGATTAAGGACACACACTTTGAGGTGGGGAGATTATCCTGAATTATCTGAGTGAGACTAACCTAATCACATGAGCTCTTAAAGCAGAGAACTTTTCCCAGCTGGGGTCAGAGAGAGAGAGAGTGTCAGAGAGAGGCCATGGGAGAAGAGGCAGGAGAGTTTTGAAGCATGAGGGAACTCCACTCCTAGTGCTGGCTTTGAAGACAGAGGAAGAGAGCCACACACCAATGAATGTAGGCAGCCTCTAGACACTGTGAACAGCCCTCAGGTGACAGCCAGCAAGGTAATGCAGAACTCAAACTCAGCCCTACAAACACAAGAAATTCAATTCTGCCAACACCATGAAGGAGTACAGAAACAGCTTCTCCTCCAGAGCTTCCAGAAAAGAACACAGCCTTATTGGCACCTTGGTTTTGGCCTATGAGACTCCACCAAGCCTGCCAGATTTCTGTCCTATGGGAACTGCAAAATGATCAACTGCATTGTTTTAAAGCTGCTAAGGTCACGGTATTATGTGAGAGCTGCAATAGAAAATGAATACGTCATGTGAGGATACTTAAATACATTTATATTTTATTCCTACTTCTAAAAGGGAAACACATGTATGCTACATTAACCAATCCTTACAATTTGCCCAGTTTGCTGTTAAGTTGCCCGTAAGTATTCTAAACTGCTTTGAACATGCTAAAAAATGTTTGTTTTTTATGGGTTTTTTGGACATTAGGAAATGCATAAACCATAAATTCAATGCAATATCATATATCATATTTAATTATGAAAACAACAGAAAAAATGGATGGTATATTAATAAAGGAACAATCATGTCAAATTGTTTGTATACATCAGTACAACTGTGTAAAAAATAATTATTTGGGGTTTAGGTGCCAATAAAAAACAGCACCTCACCCAGGTTTCGGACTGTGGCAAATACCGCAGCTTGGCTCACCCAACTCTGTTCTGAACTCCTTATAGACTGTCTCACAGATGCTAAAAGTTGAGAAGCTAAAGACTACATTTCCTAGACTCCCTTAGAGCTGTTGTTCCACACATGGCCTACTTTTCCTCCATTTCAGCAATCAGGAAAGCTATTCACCCTCTTGTGGAGGGGAGATAAAAACACAATCA
>CM052437.1:9161282-9194493 GCA_028533085.1 Varecia variegata
GATGTATATTTTAAGTTTAAATGTTTTTATTTCTAATTTGTCTGAATGTGAAATGGGCCTGAGATGACTCAGATAAGCAGAGAAATTCAGGGATTCTTCATCCCTCACCTAACAAAGAAAGTACACGATCACCACGCTGGATCTTTGTGAGGATCTGGGAGAAAAGAAAAGGAAGGAAAGTCAGAAACACAGGCAAACTTTAATGTTTGTTAATCAAAGTTAGATGTAGTAGAGGTAAAACATTAGCAATGCAAGTTGTTGAGGAAGAACTAACAGAGGACCAGCTTTATATTATTTTAAACATATGAAACTTAAAAGTTTGTTTCAGAAGATAAATGAAATCCACATGCTTAGAACTGTAAGTGATAATAGCATTTTCTATAAGAGCTTCCCCTAATGAGAATTATAAAAGATAAAGTAAAATAAAAGGCTCATTTGGACCATGAAGGCAGCATGGGGGCAGTCTACTAAGATTGTAGTGTAAGTAGAGTCATTAATGAAGAAAATAGTTTTCTTTCAACTTCATATAATGGGAAAAGAAAAAAGGGCTTAGGCAAAATTTAGCCCTGCAATGATTATCACTGGCACTTTTTATATTCATAATGATATGCTGCTAATTAATTTAGAGTTTATAACAGCAGAAATAGATTAAACTTGAAAACCAAATCAACAATTCTCAGCATAAAATTTAACATGAAATCTCATTAATGTCAAGTACGTTATATAGCTAAAAGGTTAACTCACTAAGCAATAATAATATTTTTCAAATCCTACAACAACAGATATCATTACCAAAAAGGTTCACGAGAACAAGGATAGTTACATGTGTCAAGCGTGGCTTGCAGAAAAAATTCTTTTGGTAAATTATTATAATGAACAATGTATTTAAAGAGTTGCTTTCTCTAGTGTCTGGTAATATTATATAAGGGTGAATTTCTGAGAAACCTGATGGCCTATTGTAAGGATTACAGAGATTACAGTGCTCAACTATTACTCCTTCTCCAACATATCCTTAAATAACACAAAGTACATCCCCCCACCTAACACTTACTATAGCAAATTTTATCCTGTGCATCCAAACCTGGAACTGAGAAGACAAGTTATGGCTAGAACTACAGAGCAGGGAATCATCAGCATAAAGCTGATATTTGAAGTCAGGATAATGGGTGAGCTCATTTAAGGGACAGGTGGACATACGAAAGGCTTAAAGCCTGAGATCTGGGTATCTAACACTTACCGGGCAGATGGGGAAGAACCAGCAAGGACAATGAGAAGTAGTAGCCAGTGAGGTCTGAGGAAAAGAAGATAAATGGGCTGCCCCTGAAACAAGCAAGTCAAATGCTACTCACGGGTCAAATAAAATGAAGACCAGATTTGACTCATAAACTCAGAAACAAGATGTCACTGGTGATGCAGATACAAGCTGTTCTGGTGAAATGGCAAGGAAAGAAGGCCTCAGGGAGAGTAGGTAAAAGATGAGAGAAAACAAGAATATGTAACAATTGCTAAGTATAAACCAAAGTAGTCTAGAAAAAGTCTCTCAGTATGGTACATGTTAGATCCTACAGGGATAAGTAATATGATGTTTCCTTAAAAGTAAAAGGAAACTTTTAACACCCACAGATTTCCCTATAAGCAAGATAGACTACTTGAATGTATTATTTTTAGAAAATGTCTTTTGCCAGTGGATTTAAATTGCAAATTTAGATAAAAAGTAAAAATATATTTCTTATTACTAAAAGAGTTACTATAAAACAAAACAGAGAACAAAACAAATATGTCATAAATTCATGGTCATTATGAAGATAAAAGAAAGAAGAAAATGTGGAATTCCAACAGTTGTGCTGAAAGAGGAGGCAGATAATATTAATGTTTGTGAGGAATGGAAATCTATAATGTGGATTCACCAATCTAATCAAAATTATAAGATTCACACCCCTGAGCATCAAGCTGTCAACTAACTAAACATATTATCCTGAAGCATGACAATGAGCAGAATATTTCTGTCTGTGGTCAGATCCACATGCTAACTGAAATGCATAAATACAATTTCTGAATTGTGTCAGTGCCGTGTTATCATCCAGATCACTCATGTCATGACTGCCATAAACTAAACCTCCCACACAGAACATTAATCAGACAATGTTGTCAAAAAAAAAAAAAAATAATGAGGATATACTATATTTTCAGTGATGTGTTGGTATCACAACAATAAACAAGACAAAGTAAGCATTTACAGCAAGTTATGAAAGATAAACCACAAGAAAACAGAAACCCCTTTCTACCATTTTATCAGAGGGCAACACTGGCATGTGTACGCACAGCTGTGTACATAAAATGCTCAGGGCAGTTCAGTCTAAACTAGAGAAAAAATGGACACAATGTAAATGTTCAAAAGCAAAGGAAGAGATAAATAAACCACAGTACATGCATCCAAAGAACACCACGCTGCCATTATATAGAGGTCTACATGAAATGACAAGAGCACATTTCATGACACATAGCAGTACTGACTTAACACATTGACTGCCATACTAGAAAAAAAAAAAAATTTCCTGGGGGCCACTGTGTTTTATTATGAAAATAGAATAAAAACTGAAAATTTTGTTATTTTTTATTGTTTTCTGTGAGTGAGTTATATGCAACTTGAAAAATAGTTCTCACGGCTCCCAAGGTGAAGAGACGTGTGAGTTACATATGCTTCATGAGGCCCCAGGCTCAAAACTAGTGTGAGTTAAATACAACTCACAAGGCAGTTAATGTGTTAAAAATGTTTATCTCTGAGCAGTGGGATTCATGGGATGGTAAACAGAAAGATCAGATGGAAAAAAGAGAACTTTGTCTTTGACTTATATATTAATGTATTGTTTATTAAATTATTTTTATATTTTAAACAAAGCAGAAAGGAAAAGTTACCACATATATTCACATACTTCTTATCAAAGTTAACAAATGTTGATATTTTATCATAGATGCTTCACATCTAATTTTTTTTTACTTTCAAGAAATATGTTATAGTGTGCCAGATAATGGACTATTAAAAGCTTACATTATTTTTGTAATTGAAACATTATGAATTCTAGTCAAGATGGAGCAGTAAACTCCTGTTTTAGTATTCACTGTGCTCCAAAATACTGAGAATAGAAAAAAGAGTCAAAAGACACCCAAGTTCAAAAGAGTTCAACATTTTGAAGCTCAGAATTCGCATATTAACAGTGACTATCAGATGTTCCTTTCCAGAGAAGAACTGTGAATCAAAGTGTCCCCGGTAAGAGATGGAACTGCAGCCAGGCTCACTGCCCGGAGCTATGCATTCACACAAGCTGTGGGCCTAAGGAGGCAGAGGACAAAAACAGGGCCAAAGGCAAGTGGGACAAACTCCTCACTGGCTCCATGTTTGTATTCTCATATCCTCAACCTTAGAAGAGGGGAAGGGGTGCTATGTGAAAAACTATAGGATGTAGTTCTGGACTAAGGCCCCAAGGGATTAGACACAGGAAAAGGAATGATGGTTCATCACTTAAAATGAGCTTGCAAACCCAAATCCCAAAACATATGGGGAAAAAAAAAATCAATAAAGCAATAAATGAAACAAAAATTCACTCTAAATGAAATTAATTCATTTAAAACCTCAAAATCATTAATTTGTATCTTTGTGCATACTAAATATGAAATTTCAAATTTATTAAGAAAGAACAAGCTATTATGAGACATAAAAGAAAACAAAATAAATACAATTCTATTAGACTTTTATGCGTGGTATGAGGTAAAGTTCTAAGTTCCTCTTTTCACATGTGAATATTCCTTAAGCCTATAATTATTTCATATAAAACTGGCTTTTTTATTACTTATTTACCAATAAACCTAAGAACTAAAAACTATAAAACTCTCAGAAAAAAGCACAGGAGTAAATCTTCACAATCTTGGATTAGGCAAAGATTTCTTAGATATGACATTGAAAACGTAAGCAATAAAAGAAAATATTAATAAACAACACTTCCATAACATTAAAAACTTTTGCACTCAAAAGCCACCATTAAGAAAATAAAAAGCCAAGTCACACATTGAGAGAACCATGTTCAAATCATAAATCTGATAAAGAACTTGTATCCCACTGTAAGCAAAACAAAAGCTAAGCTCTATGCTCAGCCCATGCTCAAATTCTAAACATTAATTAGTCCAGTCATATAAATCTGTAGCCACTTTAAATGTTCATAACAAGCTTTCCCATGGTGAAAATGATTTTTTAATGGGAACCCTGTATACAATCTATTTCTAACTCTAATTAGATTTATCTGGGGAAAACATCATTGGCTAAATGATGTAACTAATACTAGCTAAACAAAATGTTAATATACTTTAAGTGGTGGTGGAATACTGTTCCATCTAAAAAGCATAATAACCAACATTAATAAGAAATTGGAAATCCGTAATTTTAGTAGTTATTCACAAATTATGCATTTTGTTCTATTTATAAGCAAATATCCTGTTCACAGGGACAATAGCAATATCTTCAAACTTGTAGCCTCAATTTGCACTAATGCAAATGCAACTGCACAGCAATTATATCTTTATTTTGCTTGAATATATAAATAAAAATCATTATTTTCACAAGTGAAGTAATGAAAGTCTTAAGTATTAAGTAGATTACACAGAAAGTCATCTCTCATTCATGAGTTATAATTTAATGTGGTTATTATATCTACTGTTAATATGTAATACATGGCATCTTCTAGCTAAACAGTATATTTTAATCCAATAATAGTAGCTATAATAGTCTGAAATGTGTTCATTGAGGGTTTGGATTAGCACTTCATGAGACCTAGATCTATTACAACATGCTGAAAGGGGAAAAGAAAGACAAGAAAGCTTTTGAGGAGCTTAAAAAAAAAGCAGAAGACAATCATTTTGGAAGAATTCCTTTTCCCTGCTAAGAGGAACATGCAGAGGACTGCTGCTGGTCTCCTTCCCTACTGAGATGTTAATAGGGCAGTATGTGCCCACGTGCAGTAACACAGCATGGCCCACCCCAAAGAAGCCACCAAAGGGGCAGGCTGACTTTCTAATTCATTGTAGAAACAAAAAATAGAAAACCCAAAAGTCACAAAAGGCTTTTCATGGATTTTATGGAGAAGGATGGAGATTCAGAGTAAGTTCAGAGCTGAGCTCGGGAGAATCACATTGCACTTCTATACCTAACACAGAAATGACACACCCTTCACACTGGCAAAGATACAACGTGACCTCAATAGCCATCACAGCACACACATGAATGAAATGAGAAATTCCTTACATTTTTAGGCTAAAATCTACTCCCTAATTTGTGTTTACCAGTAACTAATCATTGTGCAGTAGGTGTTTCCAACTGAGCTTTATCAAGCATTAAAGAGGCGTTCACTATGTGAGAAGCACTCTGTGAAGGGGCACAAAGTTAAATGACATATTTCTGGTTACCACACAATACCAAACCACACCATAAAGTGCCTGGGCAGAATGATGTAAGAATGCTTAGGGAATATAAAGGAGGTAGCAATTAAAGGACTCTAGGAAAGCTTCACAAAGAAAATACTTCAGATGGAAGGGATAAGAGAGATGCATAAGAACAAAAGAGAAGAGGTGTAGCACAGGCAGAGAGAAAACTCTAAATAACACCAAGGCTGTTAAAGAGCCTGCCTGAAAAATGGTGATAAGTTCTCCACTACTGGGCATAGCAAGTGTTTGGAAGACACGACAAGGGATGATGCTGGAGAAGGGCAGAGTGGGAGATGTGACTGGTCAGGTGGAGGAGGGATCAGAGGTTCAAAAGGTACAAAACTTCGGGTAAAGATCTCATGAAAAGTAGGTCTTCAACCTACTTTTCAAGAGTTGAAAGACAACTCTTCCTAATATCCATTTCATGACCACTGACTAATATAAGAACTGCTTTGAATCTCATGGAGAAAATACGACAGAATGTAATGTGTTTTCACATTCAATGAGGGAAAATAGTTATTAATCAGTACAACTACAAGTCAAAACATGCCAAAGGACAAAATGTATCCACACCACTCTAGGCCCCTACTACAGCTCCCATCTGAAGGGGGTGCAATGAAAAAAACTCCTCTCTCTGACATGTTGGTGGCGAAACACAATCCTCCACTGAATATTGGATCTTCTAGAGCTGCGATGTCCAATCTGATAGCCAGCAGTTTCATGTGGCTATTTACATTTAAATTAATTAAAATTAAACAAAATTAAAAATTTGATCCCTTAGTTACATAGCCATGTTTCAAGTGCCCAATAGCTATATGTCACTAGTGGCTATAATACTAGACCGTGCAGATACAGAACGTTTCCCTTCCTGAAGAAAGTTCTGTTGGTCAGTGGTGCCCTCAAGTCACCACTGGAGGAGGAATAGGCAAAAACTCCCTAAGGGCAAAAAGTCACATTACAGACATCTTTGAGACTATTAGATCACTTAGCACTAAACTGAAGATACACGTGTACTTGATATGTTTGCCAAATTGATTTTAATATCAAAGGAACAGTTGTGGAAATGGGGTAATTTTACATATTCCACTCTGGACAAAAGCTATGCCCTAACTCCACGAACACACTCCACAGCTGAAGCTTTGTACCAGAGTTCTAAAAGTAACTGTATAGTACACAAATACTAATAAGTTTGTCAAGATGGATACAGCCAATTTAAAAAAAAAAATTATAAAGGTTAGTGCAGCTCACTTATCACAATAAGTGTCTTCCAAAAAAGTCAAAAACAAATAATATTTTACACTGTGAAAGTAAAGCTTACCATTTGATGGAATCCTATGGAAAGCCAATCTATAAAGAGAATCATCACTTCTTAATTTACCCAGCTAGAATGTCAGAATGTCAGAAACTGGGCTACTTTCTTTGATCTAATAAATGCCAATTCAATGTTGCTATAAATAGTCATGAAAAGTTAAATCCCATAGAGCAAACATTCACCAAGAAGACAGGTGTCAGGGGGCACACACTTCCTTCTTTCTCTCCCAGGATAGACTATCCTGAAACATATACATACTTAATTGGCTCGGACAATTTTTATTCATAAAAATCTCAATGAAGAAAGAGAGAAGAACAAAAACTCAACAGAAAATGAGCAAAAGAATTGAACAGGTACCTCACAAAAGAGCATCTCTCCTAAGATAACACAATTTTTTAGTAATCAGAAAAATGTAAATCCAAATCATAATTAGGTATCACTAAACACTTAGGAGAATAGGTAAAATTTAGAAAACTAACAATACCAAGATACTAGATTCGAGTAACTGGCAATCCCATACATTAGTGTTTGAAAGTGTAACTGGTAAAAATCACTTTGGAAAATCATTTGGCATTATCTATTTAGGTTGAATATATCTGACAACATACACTTCCAGTGCTAGGTATAAGCCTGAGAAAAATGTTTGCCCGATCCTAGCACTCTGAGAGGCCAAGGCAGGAGAATCGCTTGAGCTCAGGAGTTCAAGACCAGCCTAAGCAAGAGTGAGACCCCGTCTCTACCAAAAATAGAAAACATTACCCAGGCATGGTGGCATGCACCTGTAGCCCCAGCTACTCATGAGGCTGAGGCAGGAGGATCGCTTGAGCCCAGGAATTTGAGGTTGATGTGAACTATGATGATGCCACTGCACTCTAGCCTGGGCAACAGAACAAGAAAATGTCTTAAAAAAAAAAAAAAATGCCCATGTGCACTACAGACATGTACAAACAATGATAGCAGCATTATTTTTAGTACCCAAAATTGAAAATAAACCAATGTCAGTGTTAGAATGGATAAACTATAATATATGTATACAACAATTGATTTCTACATGGCAATAAAAATGACTAAACTATAGTTACATATAATATCATGGATGAATCTTACAAACATAATATTGAACATAACTATTTCAAAACAGTACAAAAACAGGTAAAATTAAGCTATCATATTAGAGTGTGTATGGTAGATATTACAATTATTTAAAACGAGAACAAAAAAAATCACAAGGTTCTGGTTATCAGGGTTAGTCAGGACAGTGGTGATCACTGAAGGAGAGAGAAGAGTTAGCAATTAAATTGGGAGAGGGTCTGGGAGACTTCAAAGGTTGGTCAGGTACTGTTCCTTTACCTGTCAGGTGGTTTCATGGGTGTTTTTTTGTGATAATTTATTTAGCTGAAAATTTTTGTTTTCTATATTTTTCTATATGACTGTTGTATTTCACACACACACACACACAAACTGACATGAAAAGCAGTCTCTACACATACATAAAACCCCCTCATACGTGAGGTCAGGTGACCTTTCATTCCACTCAGCCACTTTTCAAACTCTCCTCTTCCCTCATTTTAACTTACCTCTTGTACCATTTTGCTGACTAACGGTGAAACATTGATATTTTCCCCTCCTTCAGGTTGGATCTGGAAATTCACTCTTTGATAAAGAATCTGAAAGAAGAACAGGTTATATTATAAAGCAGTTGTGTCTTTAAGTTTGCCTCTCTTTACAAGGCAGACTTGAAATTTAGTAAGTACTCTTTTGAGGAAAAAATGTTATTTCATAATGAACAGTTTTTAGTAATAGGCTTACTTCAGAACTTCCTGAACAGCTTCACAAGGATGCAACAGTTTCAGAGGTGGGAATCAAGTGTGAAAACCCTGATAAACAATGTAATGAGTGACTCTGAGACAAAAACATAAATTCCAGAATCTCCTCAATATTTAACAGTGTTTGTCAACAAGGGCACTATCCTCTCCTATGCAGATCTGGCCTGTGAATTTTAGGAAATTAAGCATATCTGTAACCAAAGCCCACCTCCACCCCCAACTTCCACAGGACTCTTCCCTAAGGCAATGGTGCCTCCACTGGCTTTAACTCATATAGTTTCAGATATATTTTGTATAACCATTTCTCATGTTTTATTCTTGACTGTAATATGTTGTATTCTTATTGTAATAACGTCAACAACAGTATTTTATATCCTAATATTTTCAACCCCCTTTTCACAACCTATTTTTCTTCCATAAATTAAAATTCTCGTACTATTAAAAAACACACACACATCTCAGATCCACACACCCAACAAAATGCACTTCATACAGTTCAGGATTTCTTTTATTGGGAGCACTTACTTCTGTCTGCAGAGAGCTGCTAGCTGCCAAAAGAAGTTCAATGCTGCTAGGAGGGCAATGTGTCAAAGCAAAAGCCATGAGCTCTTGACGAGTGGCCAAGTCCTGGTAACCTTCTGATTGTCCTAACTGGCTACAAACATCCCAACTTTTAGGATAACCTGAAAAATTGGCAAGAAGAAAAATAACTGACTCCTAAAAGAAGAAAAATATTCCATCTGAGATGAGAAATGCAATGGCTTCCTGCTCAGGTCTCGTGGTACCACAGGAAAATCATAGTCATTACTGACACATTACAATATAAGCAGGAAAACATAAGAATCTAAGATAGAAAAGGAAGATTAGGCTGGTTTATTATCCAGAAAGTTCAGTTCTACTCCAGACAAGTGTTTCTGACAAACTCTGTTAAATTTTAAATTAACTGACAATAAATACAAATAATCTACTGAGCTTTGATGTTGAGAACAAAGGTTGCTATCTGAATTCGGAAGATTTGAGGGTATGGTCCATCCTTGCTATTTAGCACTTGTGTGAGCCTGAGAAAGCTCTAAGTACCACAATTCCTTTACTACCACAAAGGGACAATAATAACAACACTTTTCTCTTGGGTTGTTGAAAGGATTAAGTAACATTTGTGTTTAAAAACACATTGTAGAGAGAGGAGGGGAGGTGGGGGAGGACAAAAACCTACCTAATGGGTACAATGGACACCATGTGGGTGATGGGCACGCCTATAGCCGTGACTCAGTATGACAGAAGCGATCCATGTAACCAAAAACATGTGTACACCCTTAATATTTTTAAATATATATATAAAAAAGAACATTGTAAAATGCAAAGTGCTAGAAAAAAGAGACATTATGACAGAGACCTGCATGGAATCATTGACTTTATAGAAGAAGACAGACATCTAAGAACAGTGACAAAACAGAACCAGCCCCCAACTCCCAACAGAGATCTTTTTCTTTCACATTATACTCTGGATTCTTAAAATATACTTTGATTATTATTTGAAGGAGTCCTAGCTTGAAAGTAGGTCTTTTTTTCCTAAGTACAAAGGCTTCAGTTCAGAATAATTTTTCTAAATATATAAAATAAAAATTAATTCAGGTTACTACCCTTACAGGAATACAATTATTGCAAAACCCTCTAAATAAACAATTTTAGATTAATACAACAATGTTTTTACAGAAAAACATAATTATTCTAAACTTAATGTTGCAAAATTACTTGGTTAATATTATAGAACACAGCTTTTTTATGAAACCAATTTTCTTTTTTCTTTTTTTTTTTCCCTCCCATCCCCTTTGAAACCAATTTTCTAACACTGAAGTTGTGAAGTATTTTTCCAGAGTTTTAAATCTTTTCATAGATATGTTGCCAAAGATTCTTTCCTTGACCAACCTTTAGTCAGGCTGCTCTGAGCCTCTTCTCACCTAGTCTCAACCTTGGCTCCCCTCCTTGTCTGACCTGCACACTCCAGTTTTAGAAAGAATCCTGGTACGCCAGTTTAGCCAGAATCCCCATGACATCAATATCTGATCGCCCTCAATATCTGGTCAAATTCCTCATCCCTTACCCACAATATCCGATCACCCTGGCCTGCTTTCAGCAAGGATCCTATTAAATCAGTGTAGCAAGAATCCCCCTACCTTTGATGTCTTCTCTTAGTAATTTTCCAGCCACCAACCCCCTCAGTATGCTCATAGGCTAGAAATGGCCACTTGTCCTTGTTGTATTCAGAATTGAGACCAATCTCTCTTTCCTCTTCCAACAGTCTTGATGCCTTTCACAATAGCCTTCCTTACTGCTATTAACAAGTGTCAGAATAATTTTTTAATAGTATACATACAAATAGTGCACAAATCATCAGTACACAGCTCCATGAGTGATCATGAAGTGAAGCATTGTGTTTTAAGCACACACTATTAATGTTCCAATAGTGGGTAAAAAAATGTGTTTGGGCTTTCACATATTCAGGCACAGCCATGAAAAGCAGACCATTTAGTACAGAGCCCATGATAAGACAACATCAGTTCCCATCCCACTAGAGAATGTGTTCTTTGTCCCCAACCCCACGCCCAAGAGACAGGGTCTCAGTATGTTGCCCAAGCTGGACTCAAACTCCTGGGCTCAAGGAATCCTCCTGCCTCAACCTCCCAAGTAGCTAGTACCATAGGCACATGCCACTGGGCCCAGCTAAAATACATTCTTTAAATGAGAAATTATTCCACAATAAAATCTGCTTATCCTCTGGAGACTTGAATTTGAATTTCAATGTGGAAGATTTTAGAGTTGCAAACTACTTCCCAATTTCTCAACATTAGTTTGAAAAGCACTATGTTATCTATAAAAAAAAAAATTAAAGAGTAGAAATACAATATAGTTACAAATTGTAAGTACTGTACTCCAAAAAATTTTAATTTTCTTTTATATAATACATGAAATGGCATTAAAATATTTTACATAAAATTGTTTTTCAATTATGAGCATGTTTTTAATAGAGAATGGAAAGCAACTAAAATCTGAAATAAAATAGTATAATGTTCTAAGTCCATTAAAATATTTATATTAATATATAAGCAAGGCCAGATATGGTAGCTCAGACCTGTAATCCCGGTGACTCAGGAGACTGATGTGGGAGGATTGATTGAGACGAGGAGTTTGAGACCAGTCTGGGCAACACAGTGAGACCCTCATCTCTAAAAAAATAAGAACAATCAGCTGGGTATGGTGGCACAAGCCTGTAGTCCAAGCTACTTGAGAGGCTGAGGCAGGAGGATCACTTGAGCCCAGGAGTTCAAGGCTGCAGTAAGCTATGATTATGCCATTGTATTTCAGACTGGGCAACAGAGACCTAGTCTCTAACAACAACAACAACAACAACAACAAATATATATATATATATAAAAGCATACAGCATATACTTACGTATTTCAAGACTAAATGTGGCCAGCTTACCAATCAGGTCACCTGATTTTAGAACAGACCTTTCCCATTCCTCATCATGTAAAGAGGACATGAGCAAAGTATTAAAAATAAGTTGTCTACTAACCTGTGGCCATCAGCTCCTGACAATGCATATTGGCTGCTTTGTAGTCATGGAAACGAAGTGCTTGTTCAACTAAAAGGATTAGAACCTGTCCACGCCTTTCTTCTGGGTCTTCACCTATAAGCACATGCACATGACTTAATGATTATGGCAGCATCAACTGAATAAAAAAGAATTCATTAAAACTGTTTTTCAAATTAATTCAAAAATAAAACACAGAGATTAGACTGGTTTTAAATGATCAGAGGACAAAAGGTCACAGCAACTTTGACCTTTCAATCTACTTATTTTTTTAAATCCCCTTATCTTCTAATCAATTTACTTATTAAGCCTGAAATTCGCCCTCAGTTTCCTGAGAGATCAATGATAGTATCAGTTCTTAACTAAAATACCCAAATCAGAAAGTCCAAAATGAGAGTGGTTTATAGCTCTACAGAAAAGTCTTGGTATTACCATGGTAAGGGAAAGAGAAAAAAAATCTATGCTTCAAAAAGAAAGCAGGTTATAAAAGGGCTTAAGAAATAATGACCAGCAGATTGAGTGAATGGATGAAAATAATGAAGCAAAAATATTTCTCATCTTAAAAATTCAACTAGTATTTAGAAACTAGAATATAAGTGCTGTCCAGAGCACTGAAAAAGACTGTCTCCTTGGACAAATTCTAGATGGTATCCTCTGAGCCTGACTAGGCCTACTGCACCTGCCCTTGAGCACACCCTCTAGAGTCAGTTTTAGCAAAAATCCTGCTACAGCAGTTTAGCCAGAATCCCCCACCCTAGTTATCTGGGCACCGCTACTGCAGACTTTATAATCACTGTACACTTAGGCTACGTGAAATTCACTAGAAAATATTTTTCTTTCTTTAATAATAAATTAACCTTAGCTTACTGTAACTTTTTTACATTATACAATTTTTATTTTTTTTAACTTTTTGACTCTTTTGTAAAAACACTCAGCTTAAAACCCAAACATATTGTAGAGCTGTACAAAAATATTCTTTAAATCTTATTCTAATAAGTTTTTTTCCTGTTAAAAACAATTTTTTAAAAATATTTTTGTTAAAAACTAAGACATAATCATACACATTAGCCTAGGCCTACACAGGGTCAGGATCATCAATATCATTGTCTTCCACCTCCACATCTCGTCCCACTGGAAGGTCTTCAGGGACAATAAGATTCATCTAGCTGTCAAGTCAATGATAATGATGCCTTCTTCTAGAATACCTCCTCAAGGCCCTGCCTGAGGCTATTTTACAGTTAACTTTTTTTTTAAGTAGAAGGAGTATACTCTAAAATAACAATAAAAGGTATAGTAAATACATAAACCAGTAATAGTGGTTTACTATCATTATCAGGTACTATGTACTGTATATGATTATATGTGCTATACTTTTATACCACTGGTAACGCAGGTTTGTTTACACCAGAATAACCAAAAACACACGAGTAATGCATTGTGCTAAAACATTATGTTACGACATCACTAGGTGATAGGAATTTTTTAGCTCCATTGTAATCTCATGGAATCACTGTTTATATTTGGTTTGATGTTAACCAAAATGGTGTTATGCAGTGCATGACTGTATATCTCAATGAAATGGGCACAGAATCAGTTCATAAAGCTATTTTCAATTGTTAATGGAAAAAATAACCCAAACTCTATAAAATAATTTAAGGAGGTTTATTCTGAGCTGAATATGTGCACAACGGCTCAGGGAGCACAGTCTCAAGAGGTCCGGGGAAAAAAATGCGCCCAAGGCAGAAGGGTTACAGTTTGGATTTATACATTCATGGATACATGAATTACAGGTAAAAATCACAAATCAATACATGGAAGGTATACACTGATTCAGCCTGAAAAGGCCAGACAGCTCAAAGGGGAGCAGTTACCTATAGGTTATAGGTATCTTCAAAGATTCTTTAATTTGTAATTGGTTAAAGAAATAAAGCTTTTCTCTAAAGGATTGGAAAGTTTTAAGTTAAGATAAGGAAGTCCATTAATCAGAGACAAGTCACAATATACAGACTCAAATGATCTATTAAGCAAAGGTATGTCCTGCAGGTAATGATTTAACCTTTGCCTTGCATGGCCTTAGGTCCTGTTAATAATTTAATATCTTATTGTCGCAAACAGTCAGTTTTGTCAGTCTTAGGATTGCTGTTTTGTCAGTCTTATGATCTCTGTTTTAACATTAATGCTCGTCAGTTGCTGTATCCAAACTTTAAAAGGGAGAGGATATAACAAGGGAGAGGATTCCCCTTCATTGCTGAAACCCATTTAGGGTTTATCTGGGGTCCTATTGGCCAAGAAGGAGTCTGTTCAGTGAGCAGGCTTAGCATTTCATGTTAGTCTGCACAATTATAAGACAAAGAATTCAAAGTTATAATACAAATACAGTATTATTTGGATATTTAGGCTAAAAAGAAAAATAAAAAGTATTTTATATTTTACGGAATTAATGAAGCTTTTAAATTATCTTTAATATTTACAGGAAAAAAAGAAAATATGTATAGGGCCCTTAATTTTCTAAGCAGTAATATGGTTCAGAAGAAAAAGTAGACATATCACAGAAAGGGCTGAATAAAACTTTTAAAGTATGTCCCTATCAATTTTCTTTCTGTGCTTCAGAGGTTTAAATATTATAAAATCCAAGGCAAATACTGACCCAATCTAGTCTTAAAAAGATTCTTAAAAAAAAGATAGTGTAACACTATTATTCATAATCTTATTAAAATAATATACTGTCTTAGTAACACTAACATAAAATACTGGAAATTGAACAATATATAAAAGTTTCTCTGTAATAAATGCACTTATTTCACTTAATATAAAGCCTTGAAATCCTGAAATGCTTGCATTTTTTCAGAATACATTAAATTGGCTAAGTGCAATGGCTCACACCTGTAATTTTAGCACTTTGGGAGGTCAAGGTAGAAGAATCACTTGAGGCCAGGAGTTAGAGACCATCCTGAATAACATAGCAAGATCACATCTGTACAAAACATAAAAAAACATTAGCCGGGCATGGTGGCACACAACTGTAGTTCTAGCTACTCAGGAGGCTGAGGCAGAAGAATTGCTTGAGCCTGGGAGTTTGAGGTTGCAGTGAGCTATCATGATGCCACTGCACTCTAGCCCAGGTGACAGAGAGAGACCATGTCTCAAGAAAAACCAAAGAACAAACAAACAAACAAAAATACTAAATGAAAAATGAAAGGGCTGGGTATAATTATTTTTCATATGTAACTTGACTAGGCTACAGCAGTAATCTAGGTATTGCTGTGAAGATATTTTGCAGATGTAACTAAAGCCTCTAATCAGCTGACTTTAAGTAAGGGTGCTTATCCAGATAATCTTGGTAGGCCTGACTGAAATACAAGGAAGGCTTTAAGGAGGCTGAGGCTTTCCAGAAACAGAAAGAAAGAAAGGGAAACGGGTGGGGTGGGGAATTCTGCCAACTTCAAACCATTGCTTATGGAACAAAATGACCAACAACTGTTCTTGTAGAGATCAGCATACAAAACATATCAAAGTACAAAACTAAATATTAAAAGACTCTGGTAAGCAGAAAAGTGTGGTTAAAGAAACATTAAATGCAGAGTCAAAAAGACTTTCCTTGAAAGCCAAGGTCTGCTATTTAACCCTGCTGAGCAAGATATTTAACTTCTCTGATCCTCAATTTCCCTTTTAAAATGAGAAGAATACCATCATTGTCACCATTTATAAGAAGATTAAATGAGATAAAGTATGTGAAACCACCACCAAACAGTAAACGCACAAACTTTTCTTAACGAATTGCTCAGGTTCGAAAACACACTGGAGGTCAACTGGTAAGGCTGGCTGGTTCTATAGTCAACCTTTCTGGTTATAAATGGCAACACTGACTTCTGCTCCTGATCTCACAACCACTTTGTGACATCCTGAATGAGCCTGTCTTCATTTAATGGACAGATGGTCCTAGCAGCTCAATATATCGACACACATTTTTATAACATGCTGATCTTTCTAGAAAAAGACTAATCCTTGTCCAAAAGATGCTTTCCTGATACCTGTAAGGATGCATTATGCTATTCACCTAGGGTGATGTCAAGAATAATGCAGAGACCTTTTCTGCGGTTTAGTATTCAAAAGACTTACCTGCAACCCTCAGCAACTCAGCGAGGCCCAGAAGCTTGGCGGATTGTTTGTAGCATGTGGGGGACTGGGAGATACACTCCTTGATGAGGCTGATCCGATCACAGCACAATCGCACTACAAAAGAAAAACATACTAAAGACCTGGACCAGAGACATCACAAAAGGGTGTCATGACCTTTCTAATATAAGGTAACCAGACAAAATGAAAACGGTGTTAATCTCCACATCAATGTGGATTAAGTAAAAGGCACATTTAACAAACAACAAAATTATTGTTTCTTCTGAATAAATAAGGTGCAATATGGATCTTCTCCTTTATAACCAAGCTTCTAAAGTGCAGCAAATAAAATATCAATCTGAAGCTAGAAAAATGTGTCGCCTTTTTAAGTACCATTTCAGGACTTGGGAAAAATTTTGTACAAGGCAGAATTTGTCTTTGAAAACTTCATATAGGCCAGGCGCGGTGGCTCAGGCCTGTAACCCTAGCACTCTGGGAGGCCGAGGCAGAAGGATCCCTTGAACTCAGGAGTTCGAGACCAGCCTGAGCAAGAATGTGAGTCCTTCTCTACTAAAAATAGTAAAAATTAGCTGGGCATGGTGGCACATGCCTGTAGTCCCAGCTACTCAGGAGGCTGAGGAATGAGGATTGCTTGAGCCCAGGAGTTTGAGGTTGCTGTGAGATATGATGACGTCACTGGACTCTAAGCCCAGGAGACAGAGTGAGACTCTGTCTCAAAAAAAAAAAAAAAAAAAAAGAAAAAGAAAACTTCATATACTTCTTATTATACCAGCCCCTTCCCCACCTCATCCTCCAAAACCTGTTCCATGTTCCCAATAACCATTTGCTATCTCTACTACATCACCCCAGTTTGGAGGGCAGGAGTCCTCAAAGTGTTTACTGTTCCAATTTATTAACCTTTCTCTAAAAATAAACCCAATCCTCTCATACAAGCTAAATATTATGAAAATAAAACATGTCTGATTAAACCAATTCAGACTATGGATAAATGAAGAATACACACACACACACAAAAAAAAAAAAAAAAACTCAGTTAAAGGGCATCATATATATTCTAGGAATGAATGGTACTTATTTAGAATAGATATGTCAACCTTTAAGAAGCAAAGTACTGCTGGGGGAGGCTTGCCCCAATAACTATAACAACAGCTGATGTGAAATGAATGTGAACTATGACCCAGGCACTGCCGTGTGTTCTTTATGTACATTAACCCTACAAAGCAGAACCTTACGAGGCAGGTACTATTATTATCCTCAAGGGAAGAAACTGAGGTGCAGAAAGGTTAAATACTTTGGCAAAGACCACTGAAAAAGGGATGGGACTATTATTCAACCCTGCTCCCTGAATGTTGTTCACGTCTTTAATCCTTTATCCATTCCTAAATCCATGTATTCCCCATACATCCTGTGTTCTCTCAAAACTTCTAGGTACATGAGAGGGGGCCTAGAGGTTAGGGAGATAAAGAAGAGAGGTGGTGGTTTTTCTACGAAATGGGCTTTTTGTGTAAGATTTTATTGTGATTTAATTCTGAACTTACAGAAAGCTTTCAAGAATAGTACAAAAAACTCCTCTATTCTCTTTGCCAAAATTTATAAATTGTTAATAATTTGCTCTATTCACACATGTGGAATCATGTATGCATACCCTTCCTTCTTCCCTCCTCTATACACAAACACACAAATACATATGTATATACACATATATATGCACACACGAATATATATATACACATACACATCTATTTTTTCTGAACCATTTGAGAATAAATTGCCAACATTGTATCCTTTTATTTCTAAATACTATAGTATGTGAGTCCTAAAGTTTAGGCTCTTTTAAGATGAATATTTATACATCTCCTGATACAATAATCCTATTATGGCCTTTACCATAAAAGATAAAATGTAGACTTCCATTACTTCCTTCATACTATTGCCTTTATCTACATGTGAGTATAGCTTCTATAGATTATTGTCTCTACTTATCCATTCAATTATTCATATCCCAAGTACCCACTTCACTGACATTACGCATGGCCCTCTGACTTCTAAGGACAATTAATGTGAGTAGAAATGATATATACCACTTCTGAGCAAAAGCTGTAAGAGTCGTCATGGAATTCCACTATTGATCTTTTCCACCTGCAATGAGAATCCCATGTGTCATGGAGTTGTACTGTAGCTAACCAAAGTGAACGTAACTGTGAGCAAGAAATAAGCCTGCTATCATATATCATCGAGAGTTTGAGTTTTTTGCTATAGCACCGTCTAGCAAAAACTCACTGGTAGTATACTTCAAACTTTTCCATAACTTATCACTATCAAATATTGTGGGTTTTTTCCTCAATATCTGCTACTATTTAATGGGGCTTTCTCCAGATTCAATAACATGATGACCATGAGACAGGTACTCTTTATATATTTCTAATTTGATTTTCAAAACAGTACTTATCACAGATATTATCAGCATTCTACATACATAAAAACCTGGGGTTTTCACAGCTGCTTTTATGGCCTTATTGATGAATTCCTGTATTCCTCTTAGAGAAGCTCTAGCTTTAGTAATTCTACTAAGCTGACTTCCTTACCATTCATTACTACTCTCTTTCTAGCTCCATAAATCAAGGTGGAAAACTGAAACCACACATAGTAATAGATCATCATTTTCTCTAAACTTCCATTTAATGGAACTCTCAAATTTAGTTCTTTGTGTCCTTACTGCTCTAAGAAATACATACTACTAATATTTCAAGTACATTAAATATATTTGGAAAGTAGGATTCTAATGTTCAAAGGACTTTTTACTTTACTTGTTTATTTTCTGAACCTTTGGAAAATCATTTTACCAGTTCTCTTTTACTTCTAATTTTAGGACATGCTTAATTATATTTCAAGATGTGATTTCTCAGTTAAATAAATTCAAGCCTTAGATGTTATTATGTTTCCATGATGGGGGTAATCAATTCCTAAAATTCCTTTCTAAATGGAATGAATGAATGAACATGAAAAAGATATGCATGTATGTATTTTAACAACTAAGAGTACCTCACTTTCCTGTAGAACTCATAAACATATCTCAAAGGTTAAAAAAAAAAATGACAATAACACACACACACACACGTCTCAGATGTAAAAGTATTTACTAACCAGCTATGTATATACCAAACAGTCTCCTCACAACCTTAGGAGGCATGGACAGTAAATGCCCATCAAACCACAGATGTGAAATATCAATTTCGGTCACTCATGAATGGCAACAAAGGTCCACAACATATATAGCTACTTGCGAAGTTGCTGAAGTACAAATGTGAGTTGTGTAGGCCAGCAAGGTGCTAATATGCAGGAGTCAGTCACTTAGCCAAAGAGTGAAAAGACAAATAAGAGTTTCCTTCTCAAAGAATCTTTTACTTTTATAACTATTCATCCATAGAGTACTGTCTACTATTTACAATGCAGGTTCTTGTGCCAGACTATTTGAGTTCAAATCCTAGCTCTATCTCTAACGAGCAGTGTGACCATAAGCAAGTCACCTAACCTCCCTGTGCCTTGATTTCATTATCTGAAAATTGGAAACAATAATAACCATTACCTCATAGGGTATTTTTGAGAAAAAATACATATAAAGTATACTTGGAACATAAAAATCACTCAATATATGCTATTATTATTAATATTACAGACATATTCACAGAAATACTTACCAAGTATGGCAGCCTCAAATGTAAGATTCCTCAGTGTTTCAATATATAACTTTCAGGACTATCTAAAGAACATTTTATTATTATCCCCATCTGAGAAAGGTGAAGCTAAAAGATACTGTTGCCACAGGTCACACAGCTCACAGTGGCTAAGCCGGAATTTAAACTCACAATGACACTGGTGTAACTCTGCCTTATCCCCAGGGTGTCAGCCCCTTATAGTCATGAAGTATGCCTTGTTCCCTCTGTTATTTCAGTTCCTGGAATAGAGGAAGTGCCTGAATTAATGTTTATTAAATGTAAGGAAAGAGGAGTGGGAAGAGGGGGAATGAAGAGATGCTGGGGGAGGGAGAGGAAGAATCCAAGGAAGAAAGGGAAGATGAGGGGGGCTGAGAAGGCAGGCAAGACCACACTAATTCTACCATCACTTAGAAAATGCCGTTAAGTAAAATAACAAAAATTACAGCTGGTACTTGCACAGCCTTCACTGTATCCCAGGCATATAAATGTATAGACTTATTCCTTAGAAGCAATTTTTTTTTTTGAGACAGATTCTCACTTTGTCTGTCACCCCGGTTAGAGTGCAGTGGCATCATCATAGCTCATAGTAACCTCAAACTCCTGGGCTCAAGTGATCCTCCTGTCTCAACCTCCTGAGTAGCTGGGACTACATGCATGTGCCACACATTAGACTAATTTTTTCTATTTTTAGTATAGATAGGGTCTCACTCTTGCTCAGGCTGGCATCCAACTCCTGACCTCAAGTGATCCTCCCACCTCGGCCTCCCAGAGTGCTAGGATTATAGGCATGCCTATTCCTTATAAGCAATTCTGTAAGGTTCTTATTATTATTTGCATTTGGTAAATAAGAAAATTTAAACACAAATAAAGTTAAAATACTTGCCCACGGTTACCCAGTAATAAGTGGCAGAACTAGTTTCAGGCTGATATAACCACAACGCTAAGTCAGTCTGAAAAACTGACTTACCTTATGATAGAAAGAACAAGTGAACAACTGAAATATCCCCAAACTGCTCATTTAAATATTAACAAAAATTTACACAAACACCCAAAATACAGGGAAAAACATACACATGTAGGCACACAAATATTTTATAGAAGATTCACACATAAGGAATCATTTTTACATGCTATTTCTGTTCCTGTTTTCTATTAACTCATTGATTATAATTCAGCTAGTACCATCAGCCTTCACCTGGTGAGAAATAGCAACTCCTGGAGTGCCGGTAAAGGAGGCTTTGAAACAAACCAAAGTGACAAAATGAACTATGTACACAGACTACAATAAAAATACCTGGACCATAAATTTCTAAATATCAAGTCGCTTTGTTTGTCCAGTATTACTGATGAATACAAAAGAACCTGAAACCTAAATTGAATCTGTGGGATAAACATAACAAAAAGTATACAAAAGCCATATTCCATCTCCACATCCAGAAGGTTTTCTGACAGTCATTCTAATAGGAAACTCCAAATCAATATATCAAGTTGGAAAACTGTCAAGATATGAAAGCAAACGTCTTTCTTAAAGTACTCCTCAGTCAGGAAATTCTCAGAAGCTACAGTGGGGTAGCAGTCTTAGTTGCAGATATTCAAAGTCAGCCTCTGCATGCAAATATTACCTGCAAAAATATTGCTAATTGATTACCACAGAAAATCAGGGCTCAATTTAATACTTCAAGTTCAACAGCATTTGGGGGACTGCAAGAAAAATTTTTTGTATTACATCAATCTCTTTGAATTAAATAAGTAGGTAAAACCCACAAAATGTGTGCGTGCACACAGAGTCAAATCTAGAATAATGTAGGCCTGACATGAGATATAAACAGAGCAAAAGTTTCATTGTGCTCTGGATTATTCCCTGACTGAAAATTGCAATTAAATGAATGTTTGAGGGGAGGTAGTTAATGATTTAAGACATGTGAGAATAAACTGAAAATGCTTTACAGTAAGCCTGGTTAACAGTCACAATTTTAAGAAGCTTTGAGCTCAAAAATTACAAGAATAGTACAACTGAATAGAATTTTCCAGTGATTTAGCAATCACTTTACACATATTAGCTTAAGATGTGTATAATAATTACATACAAATTATTTCCAAACAATGATATCTGAAGTAACAATAACACCTCTTTCAAATCTAATAAATTTGTCTGAAAAGCAGAACTTTAACTTTTAATAAAAGCACAATAGAAACCCACATGAAAACAAGACTTCCTGGACTGGCCAGTATCCCCTAAACCATCCAACTCTAAATACTACAGAGGACAAAGACACCAGGGAACAGGCCACCATTACCTGAAGGTACTAGGAATTAAAAAAATAAAAATAAAAAGAGGAGAGACAATTTTTGGGAAAACTTACCAAAAAACAAAGATGAAAGGAACTCAGTTAGACTCCCCGCCCCAAGTCCCAAACATTTCCAGAGTTAAGAACAGAAATAACAGATTATAGGGAAGCCAGCCAAGTACACTGCTAGTAACCAAGCCACCCTGTTCATTTAGGGCACTGAGGTCCAGGATTAGAAGCAACATAAAATCTACCTCCCACTCATCAGGAAAGGTCAGGTAAGGTCCGGGGCACTGTGAGATGCACACTGTCATCACAGCATAAGGTAGAGGACACAAGTGACTGTGTAACAGGATGCTTGTTTGGGATGATACCTATATGACTTTTACATTTAGATAAAAGAATATGAGCAATATTAAGGTATCACTAGAAATTAAACTCTAAACAAGAACTTCCTATCATTCCCTCTTTAAACAAAAATGGACTTCATTAAAGAATATTCTGAATCAAGCATAAAAGAAAATAAACTTATTATTTATAGCTAGTTATAAATCTATGCAATTGAAACAAAATGCAGAAATAAATGTATACCAAAATGGATGTAAATCTGAAACTCTCATCCATAATCCCCAACTTCTACTTTTGTTTTTATCCAATAGCCCCACTGTTCTATTACTAATGTTATTTCTTTAAATGTTATAAACGTGAACTTTAAAAAATCACTTTATGGTAAAATGTTGGCTTTATTTTTTTCTTTTGTGTTTTCACTTGAGATTTCATTTTAAAAATGGGGTGGAGAGCAAGACCTATTGCTAATGGATGGATTAAATGACCCAAAGTTACTCTTTAGTTTTAAAAACTAAAAAGGAACAGTAGTAACCTAGGGCAAAATAAGTTAATAACAATGCAACAATAAGTAGAAAATTCACCTTGCAAAGGTAGGATCTTTACTCCAAACTCTTCAAGACATCCAAGGGCTTGGATAAGATCTAGCTCTTCTTGAATAGCAGGGGGTCTATCTGTTATCAGCTGTAAGCAGCACCTAAGAGAAATTAGATAAATTTTTTAAAAGAAGTAACATATATTCAGCAAAGTTACCTTTCTATATTCAACAACAGGAGATCCAACACATATTTATCAAAAATCTACTACATTCCAGGCATTCATTCTGCTAGATGCATCTGTTATCTTCCTTAATCCTCATAGCAAGCCTGTGAAGTAGGCAAATATCATCATCTATCTGCCTTTTAAGAAAGCCAAAATTGAAGCTCAGAGAGGTAAAGTAATTGCCCAAGGTTACAATGATAGTATGTAATGGCATTGTGGTATGAAGCATCATAACTGTGTTTAGTGGTGTTTTTACTACTGAATCCAAAGGTAATAATTATAATAGAAAGGATTTTAAAAAAAGAATTCAGACAACTTCCAGTTTCCCTTCTAGGAAAAACAGAAATGTTTTCATTCAGTCACAACTTGGTCCCCTCAAAAGGAACAAGAAATGACTTAAGAAACTGCCCAAGGCACATTTTTCCGATCAAAAAGGAGGAATCAGTTGGTAATGGAGTACCAAGATACAGTATAGGAGAAAGTGATTTGCTAATCTAAGAATGTAGGATTCCTATGAAATATTTTAAGCACATTTTTAATAATTCAGAGAAACTATATTTAATAAATGTTTTATGTAATGAATAATTTTATTTTCAGAAAGGTGTTAGTAAAGAAACACTGGGATGTGAGGCTAGATAGGTAGAGATCAGGCCACAAAGGACTCATAAATGCTAGAATCACAGATTGCCAGATGCAAATATCTAGGCCAAGGTATGGCATCTATATGACTGAGTGATAGATACAGGCCTATTGTGCTCTTGCAAAACTGAAGGATTTAAATCAGTTGAGCACTCACCTATACTCTTGATTCAAGTGTAGAAGTCTATAAACTTTTTGTGGTTTCTATCAGAATTTTACACATACTTACCTCTGAACCCAGGAATTCCAGTTAAAATGGATACTACAGACAGGCTTACACGTGCTCAAAGACATGTTCACTACCAGATTGTTTTTAAAATGAAAGAAAATATACCAAATCAGGATATAATTAAGTAAATTCTATAAAAGTTAAATAACAGAATATTTTACAACCATCAAAAAAGAATGAAACAGACCTGTATGTACTTTATATGGAAAAACTTTCAATATAAAACATAAGTAAAAAAAGCAAAGTAAGGCATGTATAAATAGTAAGAACTTACTTGTGATTTAAGAAAGAAGAGGGTAATGTTTAATAAAATACTTTTGAAAGATATGCAAGAAACCAATTTTAAAAACAGTTGAGGGATACAGTTAGGGCAGCTAGAAGGGTGACTTATTATCAATATATACCCTTTTTGTATTGTTTAAATATTTATTGCTTCCTCAAAAAAATCTAGTTAATAAATAATACTTTAATCAGTAAGAATGTATGGGCTATTTTCTATATTCAATATAATTATAAACACTGAAACACACCCAGGCTCACAGATCACAATCAGTTCAGTGCTACATTATACACATGGGCATGTTTTTAAAATTAAGGTGTGTCCTTGCAGGAAAGAAAGGGATACAATGAAAATATTGGAAGGAAATATTGGAAGGACAGTTTTTTAAATGATCTCTGAGAAACACCTGCCAAAAAGATTTAGGTCAAACACAACTCCCAGTTTCCAAGGCTATTCTATTTGGTGTTTTCATTATTTGAAATAAAAATAGAATCTCTTGGGAGAAAATAAAAAGATTTACTAACTAAATAACTTTGTCAAGTTCAATAACATGGTCTGAGAAAACATGATTCTTTCTGGGATATCACTGGCGGGGTGGGAGGCTGTTACTTTTAAGCTTTGCTAGGGCTGAAACAACTAATAGTCATTTAGGAGGAAAAAAGAATCTAAAATTGCTACCATGACTGATATATTAAAATAACTTTCAAATGAATTTAAATTTAAATGTTAAAAAAAACCAAACAAAGTATTAAAAAATTATGAGGAATACTTTAATTGCCTTGGGAATTAAAAGTCCTTCAAAGGATGACACAAACAAAGAAATTATATAACAACCAAATTTTTAAAAAGTTCACTGCAGCAATTGGAAAGATAAATCATGTATAATAAAAACTGGGTAACATAGTTGAAATATTTGAGATGGGCAAAAGGCAAAAGTCCCTTATGCCCCAAAGAAAGCCCCTAAGAATCAACAGTAAAAAGATGAACACCCTAAAAGGAAACTAAGCAAAGGCTAGAAATGGGTTTCAAAAGAAAAAGTGCAAATGCAGGTGTTAAATAGGCAAAAATTAGAAAGACTGACAATTAGTTTAGAGAAGGGGCACTTTAGTGCCCTACTAATAGGAAATACACTGGTACCATCTGACAACATCCATCCAAATTTTATATGTGTTTACCCTTTGATTCAGTAATTCCACTCTGCATTATCTCTAAAACAAGCACAGTTCTAACTACTTTACATACTCAGTTAATATTACAATAGCCCCATAAAGTAATTCTATTATTATCCTCATTTTTATAGGTGAAGAAGATGGGATCCTGATGACTGACCCAAGGTCACATAGCTGTTAGCTGGTCAAGACTGAATTTCCACACAGTCATCTGGCTCTAGAAACTATGTTCTTCACCTCTATTCTCTGTTGCTTCTCAGACAATGAAAAGAGGGAAACTTGAAACCAATTAAATGCAGCCAAAAAAGGGCTGGACAAATCTAGTAAAATGCTGTAAAGTATATGAAAATATTATAGATCTATACATATTGGCACAATAAGCAACTGAAAAAGAGCAAATACAAAGAAATGCACGGTAATATCTCATTTTTATAAAATTATATATACGTATATATGCAAAATAGTATCCGAATGATTAGGTTCAAAACATCTCATTAACTTATTTAAATAGTAGATAATTCACCAAATAAAATGTAGACTCTCTTACAAATTATTAACTAGAAAATCTGACAAGATAGAATAAAATTAGGATGTACAGTGTTGGAAAATGAAATGCAGTAAGAACAAGCAAAAAAGTAAGTAATTTGTCACAGACCATGGTCACCTATTACTAAAAAGGTCCCCAGCTTTCTTCAGTTTCTTTGATCAAGAAACAAAAATTCAGAGATTATTTGAGAAACTCAGGTCCTCAGAAAAATTGTCAATTGCCTTGAGCAGAGAAAATAAGTAAAAAAGTATGTTTCTAGAAATGAGGATCAGCTCAACTCTGAATAAAGAAACGTAGAGCAGGGTCTACAAAGGACATCTTGAATAAAGAGGAACAAAACAGACTCAGACTTTTAGAGTATGGATGGAAGGAGAAATACATATTAGAGGGATACGACACTACAAAAAGAGAGTTGGAAAATAACTAGCGGGAAGAACAGCAGAGTATCTCTCAGATGGCAGGAAAAGGAGGCATAATATAATTACAGATGCCACCCAACTTACGCTGCGGTTATATCCCAAGAAATCCATTGAAAGTGGAAAATAAGTAGAAAATGCATTTAATATACCTAATCTACCAAACATCATAGTTTAGTCTAGCCTACCTTAAATATTCTCAGAACATTTACATCAGCCTATAGTTGGGCAAAATCATCTAACATAAAGCTCTATTTTATAACAGAGTTGAATATCTCATGTAATTTATTGAATACAGTACTGAAAGTAAAAACAGAATGGCTGTATGGGTACTCGAAGTATGGTTTCTACTGAACACATATTGCTTTCACACTATTGTAAATTCAAAAAATCTTAAGTCAAACCATTGTAAGTCAGGGACTGGCTGTAAACCACTTTTTAGCTTCTGGAATATTGAACAAGTAAGATTACCTTTTTGAAGCTTTTAAGATTTATTAGTCAGAGGTGATACAATCTATTTCTTAGTATTTATTGGGCTTTTAATTTTATAAAACTTAACTTTATAAAAAGTAATTTTAAATCATGAATAAATTCTTCTAAAAAAAAAAAACACCACAACTATATATACCTAATTATAAGAATTGAGATGACGAACACATACCTTCTTCCTAGCGTTAAATAAGAAGTGAGAAATAAATAGCAGTACAACAGCCCAAGAGAGGAAATGAATTTATAGTCTAGGAATTTCCATCTGGAAGGGAATTTTGAGCTTTATCTAATCAGGACCCTTGTCTCTAAACAAAGTGGGAGCTATGCAAAGGAGACAGACCACTTCCCCCATGTGCTGAAAAGTTTTAGAACTTGAATTCATAGGTTATCACATGAATCTCTTCCAACAGATAAGAAATTCAGCCTTACAGAGCATGCTGGAGAAAAGGGGTCAAGAGAAAGCTGATGGATATTCATAATATAACTAGTTTTCTTTCAATATTCAAGCAAAAAAATAACTGTACCCCCTACGGTATAGGCAATCTGTACTGGTGATAATATATTTTGTAAAGTAAAGAATAAACTAACAACGGAGTTTGTATGTTCCGACTTGCCCTCTCCTTCTTACAGAAGAATATGGAGTTATTCTACCTGGCCAGATCCATGCAGCTATCCGTGAGGTTGGTGGAAGAATTGAAGTACTCTCTGCTGGCAGCCAAAACCAAGTCAATGCTTTTTTCATAACTGACCCTGTACTGGGGTTTTGCTTTAGGGGCTACACTAGCTGCAGGATTTATTGAGCAAGCACTGCAGTGCATCATCTGACCAGCCAGGTGAATATTCTCAAGGCGACTGGAGCACAGAAGGCTTTCTGTAAATATCTGGGAAAAAGAAAAAACCAGAATTAGTGATAAAGCAAGAAGACTCAGTTCTCAACAAAATGAAGGCTCTGAAATCCAAATGAAATAAATTATAAAAATATACGTATCCTAGAGATGGTGGTTGTACAACTTTTTAAATGTATTAAATGACAATGTATTGTAGACTTTTTAAAGTAGTTAATTTTATGTTATGTGAATTTCATCTCATATAAAAAAATCATCTTTTAGGAAAAAAATAATTTTACTGAATAAACAAAAATTAAACATAACATTTTAATGTGTTACAAAGAATAAACTTAAAAGGTTTTGCTAAAATGAACAACATAGATTTCTGTTTTACAGGCTATATCATGAAAACCAGAACATATTAGACATACTGTCCCACCCTAAACAGGGCCCACTCTCCTTAAACTATTTTTAACTGGTTCAGTTTTTCAAAAGAATGATCATTTAAATATGATACGTATAATTCATAATTGCTTAAAGCACCTGAATTCAGTCTTACAAACTAAATAGACAAGCCACAAATATTGTACTTACACCTAGTCATTAAAATTACAATATATATATTTTTCCAACTTGTATATTAAAAATTATTTAAATACAACAAGAGACATTGATAGAAGATATGCATGCAAATATCATTGTACTCTACTAGGCAACTAATAGTATCAATTAACCTAAAATTGATTCTATAATTGAGATTATTTATATACTTACTCCAGAAAAGGATAAAAAAAAAGCTATCCTTTTAAACCTACACTAATAATGTTATATATAATTAATATGAGAACTTTCCCAAGAATGCTATTCCTTATCACTCCACAGTGGGATGAGAATAGCACAGAAATAAAAGAGACGAAGAAAAATAAGATTTCGTGGAGAAGCAAGAGTATCCTTATGATTAGGAAGACCATCCAGTTTTCATAGGATCCCCTTATTCTTACTTCTTTGCATCTAGGCCTACTGTGGGAAGCATTTTTAGATAAGACTTTGTTGAGATGTCTAACAAGAACAAAATCACTAATATCTAAAAGGGATACACTATGAAATAGATATTGTGAGAGAAAGCAAACTATCAATGAGCAACCCTAATCACTTATATCTGACACATGAAAATGGCTTACTCCAAGTCTAATCCAAATGACTTACAGGTAATAGCATCTCTATATTTCTTTGGTTTATTCAAGCAAGCCATAAAGAGTCAATGTCCAACATTGAAAAATACAATTTGCTCACCCTAACCCTTAAAAGATTTTGCTAAAATGAACAATATAGATTCGTGTTCTACAGGCTATATAGAAATCCTCATCTAATATTTCCAAAGTTATGCCACTGAGCTTTCAAATTATTTTCTAAGGACAGCAAAACCTAACAACCAAAAATCAGTAAGACAATATAGCACAGTTTAAAAGGCACTAAAATGATACTTAAAATTTTAAGTTCCCCAAATCTATATTACTGTCTTCTAGAACCTTTCCAAACCTGTTATAATATGCTTTCAAATGTTTTCTCAACAGAGAGAGACTCATGGGTGGGAGTCATTAAAATATCAAAGCCTAATAAAAAGGTGTTAAAATATTTTGAATCTGTAATATGACAAGTTATAACAGATTACTCCAAATAGGAGCTGGTTCAAATGTAACATATTTATTGCCAGTTTTTCAATTAGAATCAGAAACAGGAAAGTACCAAATTAATGCCATTCCAATGTAAAAACACTACTTCAAACATTCTAGTGACAGGTTTTAGACTCCATGTGCATACAGATTATTTTCTCCTGAAACTGATTTTAAGTTTTGCTTCAGATGCAAAAAGGGAAGTTACTGGCAATTATATTTTATGTGGTCTGAGACTGAAATTATCATATGAACATTAGAGTCATTCGAGCATTTAAAAACCTGAAATTCAGATATAAAACCATTCATTTCTCAACAGTCTACATTAGTGCTTTTTTGTTAAAATCACCTTGAATTACAAAGCTAAACAATTTCACAAAATGGAAATCTTTTTTTACAACTCTGATTTTATCAACAGTTCATGCTTTGTGATATCAGAGCAAAGAGACATAAGAAATACTCTGTATGATTTTGGGTCTGGCTTATTTAACAAGAAAATTCAAATGAGAAACCTGTTTTAGACTGTATCTCATTAAAAATGAGTTAGATCATTTTTCAATACGAACCATGAATAATTTATTGGTAACATATATACCTTCCAAAATAATGAGTAAATCCCCCTGGGTTATACTCTGAGTCAAGTGACAACCGTTTCTTAATATCCTTCATATTCCAGACATTATAATATGTATTAGGGGACACGAGGATGAACATGATATGATAATGCCTGTCTAGGAGCTCATGACCAAATGGAAGAAACACACATGTAAACAAATAACCACATTTTAAAGAAAGGCTACAGTAGAGGCAAGTTATATGAAAGGACAAAGGCAGGCATCCTAGGGGACATAATTAGTGAGCTGGGTTCTAAGATTTTATCAGGAATTTTCCAAGTTAAACAAAAAATAAAAAAAGAGGAATATATTCCAGGCCACAGGATCAATGCAGGCAAAGTCACAGAGACATAAAACAGCATGGCAGATGGAGGGATTGATGACAGACCTGATGGAGCTACTGCCGCACAGGACACGGTGGAGAGTGACAAAGGTAGGCGGGGACAGGGAGGCTGAAATCTGCTGAGGCTTTTAATATGCTAAGGGGTAGAGGTATTTTCTGATTACTGATATGGAACAACTTTTAAGAAGGGGTACATCATGAAAAGGCTTGTTTCACAAGAATACTCTGGTGCAAACTAGAAAAAGAGACGGAAGTAAGGAAACAAGTAGCAGGACTGCCGCAGTTGCGCAGAGATGAGGACAGAACAGATTTGAGAGACTTTGCTCAGGTATGTCAGGTAAGTTCTAGTGACTACCAAAACTATGGAAGTAAGAGAAATCAAGTATGAGTCAGAGTTTTCTAAATAGATGGTGTTGCAATGAACAAAGACAGGGAAGATAGAAAAGTAAGTGTGAAAGTCTCAAACTATAAAGCACTGGTCAATTATCAGCTAGTATTCAATAGTATTACTTACTATGAAGCTTATTGTCATCACCTTATGTCCAATAAAGGATACTAATCAAAATTTTAAAATTAAAATAAAATAGTTCATGTAGAGTTACCTCATAGCAAGCATCAGAATCCAGGCACATGTAAACATTCTGCTGCATAGTTAACATGTCTTGCAGCAACATTCTCCAGTGAGACTCACTAACAGGAGGCTGCCTGGGGGAAATAAAAAAAAAAAAAAAAAAAAAAAAAGAGGAGAAGGAGGAGAAAAAGAAAACAATTCATGAAATTTCTCTTCAATTGGACAAAAGTAAAAAAGAATATTCTACATACCACATCAGTTCCCAAATGATCAACAGGAATATATCTCATTTGAATTTCCAGGAAAAAACTTGGATTAAAGATAGAAGGAAAAATTGGGCAGCTACGCATTAATAATAGAGGTGCTTCCAAAGCAGCCTCCACAGCCCGCCTGGACAGGGAACTGGAATAGCATTAATGGTAATGGCAAAGATAAACAAGCTGTGAGTTTCTAAGGTAAAGTAAAGCACAGTGAGATACAGCAGCTATGATATACCAGAAAAAGCACTTGGAGACAGATTAGTTTCAAATCCCATCTTCATTGCTCTGCTGTCCTCAGCAGGGGGTCTTCTAACTTCAACTGAACATTCAGACCCATAGGACAAGCACAGGCCGCATGTGACACCAGTCTGGAGGACAGGAACCACGGCTCACCAGCAAGCAGCACAGCATCAGTTTCTTTCAGTGATAGTAACAGGCAGCAGTCCACAAACCAACTTATAGAGCACTCCAGGAGTTATCACCTTCTCAGGTGAGTGCCCAGGTGCAAGGAGAGAAAGCCTCAGAGTAGTTGTAGGCTTTGCCATGTCTGGCTTAGGAAGAAGCTACCTGTCCTAAAAGAGTCAATATCTTTTGCAACAATTCCATAGGCACAGTTTCAAAGTTACCTTAAGGGACAGGCCAGTGACCACACTCAGGGGAGCCCAAAGCAAAAAGTCCCTATCAGGTATTTCCAGTTCATTTACAGTTTCTCCAGACCAGAGGCAATTTACCAATCAGGGATCAGTTTTATATAAGCAGTGAGGCTATGCAACCTACTTGATTAAAAACCATTTTATGTTAATTTCTAGAGTTACAGAGCTGGGAATTAATGGCCAGATTCTCCTGCAGCAGGAAAAAGGGTTTTAACAATTTCACGCATAGTCTCAGGTTAGTTGTGCGATTGTGTACAAGTCATTTAATCTTTATAAATTTCACTTTTCTCACTTAAAGCCCACCTCAGAGAGGGAAAAGGAATTGTTGAGACTAATTTTGACAAAACACAGGCATTGAAGCGAGACGCTCCTAAATATAAGTTCAATTACTTGTGCAGATTTGAATAAATATTTTAACCTGAGTGTTAGATACCTTTTTTGTATATCGTGAAGATGAACTTAAATAGAATACTGGAAAAAGGTTTCCATTTTCCTGGTATATAATAAGTTTTCAACAAATGTGAATGAATGAACCTGAGGTTACAAACACATTGTTTTTAAGTTACTTACATGATGACTAGTATTGTCTAGTAGGAAGGAGAATATACTTTAATTCTCTCTTCCTCACTCAAAAGTTCATCTTAGTTGAATATATATGAGTTTGGAATCATCATTTATGTTTCATCTTCTAGTCTTGAAGTTCTACATGATCATGAATATCATTATTCAAAAGGCAGATTTTTGTTTTGTTTTATGTTTGTCAAATACCAACCTGATATTCTTTCTTTTCCATGTATTTTTTTCATCTTTTATAATACCTTTAAAAATTATCACTGTTTCTAAATGTTGTGCATTAAAAACAGAGCGGATAGACTATACATATATAATATTCATTACTATGGAAAAAGTATGTTTTTGGGATCATTATTGTGAAAAAATATAGTTTTTTTCCTAAAAATTTTAATAGGCATATGCTCATTTGCCTATGGCACTTTACATTTATTGCGCAAAATGAACAATTATTCTTGTTCCATATGCAATAAAGCAT
>CM052437.1:9202952-9222651 GCA_028533085.1 Varecia variegata
TTCACTTCAATATTAAGGAACTAGGAAGAAATATATCTTTCATAGCAATAATTCTAACAGGTAGTGGAAATAAAAAGCAACCCTTTCTAAGGAAGCCAGTAGACAGGGGACTAGGAGAAATATTATCACAAAAAAAGATCACAAATTAATAAAGATGTGGCTGGTAGGGCAGATTAAGTACGGCACAACACACATGCAAGTGAATACAGAGATATGGCAGAAAAGTTTAGCGACTGCTTTAAAAGCCTCTTTCATTATAAACAACTCTGTGTCCCCAACACTCTAAACTGAAAACCATCGCACCTGACACTCTCAGGTGCTTTCTGAACAATGCTCCAACTGAATTCCAGCAAGATCTTAGAATTTTATTAATAAGAAATCCAAATAAAAATCTTTGTCTAGACTTAGAAAATTAGAAACGTCCTAACTTGAACACAAAAGCCTCATTATTTTTAAAATTATCAATCTGAATGATCAAAATCTATTTCACAATTATTCAGTATAACTTACAAAGATTATAATATCTGTTTAAACCAAGTCTTAGGCTTTGGACTAGAGTTCAGTATGTTTCACTTAAAATCCTTCAGAAGGTCATCCATCAGAACTAATTTCCATTAACGTACTCATTCAGCAATATTTTTTAAATTACCATTTTATAGCTCTGTAATAAATATTTGTCATACATATTAAAGAATACAGTGTCCTTTGTGAACTGACACTCACAAACATAATGACTAAAGATTTTTTTTAGCTACATGAAATATGCTGCCTAGGTAAGATGCACAAAATTTAATTAGATTAAATAAGTGACTGTTCATTTCTTAAATGGCAAGTGTATACATATATATTTTACCACTTGGTAAATAACAACTATTTTAACACTAAAAATGAACAACTAATCGCTGGGAGAATATAAACTGACAAAAAAGGATAAAAACTGAGACAAGACTGGCAGTCTAGTTGCAAACATTACCACGATGAAAAGGCTTGAGCTTGTCAAAAAAGACAACACAGATCGTAGAAGTATGGAAATAAAGGGCCTTCCAATTAAATATGGCAGACTGAACCTGTAAATTTAATTCCACTCTTTTCCAAAACCCCATTTAAGTCATAGTAAACTAAACAACAAAAAAAGAATAGAAGGAAGAAAAGGAGAAATAAGAAATACACAAAGAAAATGAGAAAGGAGATGACAGCAGATCAAAGATGGAAACAAAATATGGAAAACGTAAACAAGGTGGTAACAGACTCAACAAAGCAAAGAAATCTGTAACACAACTACAAGCAGTAGGGAAAGAAATTTGTAACACAACTACATGCAGTAAGGAAAGCCAATACACATATGTCAAAAGCAAAAAAAGCCAAGTAACTAGAAGCACCAGATACTTCTGAAAACCAAGGCTGTACTGAAAGCAGGAAGACAGCTTGAAGGTTTATAATTAGCAAAATTGGACACACATGCGCACACACACCATTACCCTCCCTGATCTCACACAGCCAGTCAATTCTTTGTCCCACACCTGAAAGAACACGGGAACCTCATTCTCTGGCCAGTGCTCTGCACCCAAACTACTAGGCACAGCTGGAAAAGGTGAAGTGCTACCACACTGAGTTAAGTAAAAGTGTTTAAGGCACTTGAGCCCCAATTCTCCTCCAAAAATGTTTTCGTCTAGACTGATTCATCCCAGAAAAAGATGAGAAGATTCCACACTAGGGAAATTAACAGAAGATAAAACATATATATTAACATTTTAGAGTCCCACCCATATATTAACAAATGTCCTTCCTGACTCTGTTACAGTTAGTCTCATCAGGAAATAAGCCTGCTCTATACAAATGCTTTCTCTACAAACGCTTTTTAGTGCCTTAAACATAAATTAATGGTCAAGAATCAGCAGACAAGCAGGAAAATCCCTAACAGTGAAGGTAGCAATGCAAACAAACAGAATATGAAAACTCAGAGATCGGAGGGGGTTTGGGGTACTGGAGAGAAGAGAAGAAAACGCATCTGTGCATCTGTGGAACAAGACTAGGATTCTTTTTTGAGAGAACAAGAAAAAGTTCTTGAAATTTAAATTAAAAAGCCAAAATAAATTTTAAAGTTCAAAAGATGGATTAGAAGATAAAACTGAGGAAATCTCCCAGATCATTTAACAAGAGACCAAAAGATGGGAAACAGAACAAAAAGAGCAGTAAACAAATACATAAACATAAAAGAACTATAATTAACAAATTCAAGAGACCTAACACTTGAATAACAGGAGTTTGAGGGAGGGTGGGATGAAGAAAGAAAGGAGGCAAAGAAGAGAGTAAAGATAAACTCATCATGGAAAAAGTAAGTATAAGAACATTCTTCAGAAGTCTGAAGGTTATGAATTTCCAGACTGAAACAGACAATTCAACAAACAACACAACAAATTTAGGCTCACAACAAAACACATCCTTGTGCTATTTCAAAACACTGAAAATAAAGAGATACTGAAATCTTCTACAAAGGAAAAAAAAGCCATATATAAAGCACTATTATTGAGAATGGCATTGGACTTCTGAACAATACTGGAAGGAAAAGACAGAGCAATACCTTCAAAACTAACAGGAGGAGGATTATAAACCTACAATTCCTTGAACAATCAAACATTCTACCAAGTATAAGGGTGCAATTATGGTATTTTTCTGACATGTGAGCATCTAAAAAAAATAGCTACCATGAAATCTTTGACAAGAAGCTATTTGAGATTGGTTCCATCAAAATGAGGGGGAGAGGGAGTGAAGAAAGAAGAAATCCAAGAAATACAATATGCAACACAAGAGACGGGCAAACAAAAGTCCCAGGATAATAAGCTGTACAGCAGACGTAGAGAACAATTTTTTCATACCAATTCCAAGAAGAAAGTTTCAAAAGGAGGAAGAGGAGAGAAGAGAAAGAAAGAAAAAAAAAAAAAGGATAGAAACTGAGAAATTATTAAACATTTCTGACCACTGAAAGGAGGTTTACAGTTCTGCACAAGTGTGAGTGATAAATGGAAGCAAACAAGAAAAAAGGAAATTATTCAATCCAAAAGAAATAGAAAGTTGTATAAAAAGATTATATGTATATAATCATGTCTAGCACTTTCTGTGTGAACAATAGTTACATATTCATAATGATAAACACTGAAACAAATGGTATGAGAAGTGGATATGGGAGAAGTTTGGAAAGGCAACTTCCATTAAAGGAAGTCAATAATGATCTAAAATTGCAAAATCAAGAATAACAACATGAGCATAATATTTTAACATATTAACTGCCATGTGAGTTGTATTTAACTCACGCTAGTTTTGAGCCTAGGGACTTGTGAAGCATATGAAGACTCAATTCTCAACAACAACAAAAAAAAAAATTCAGTAAGCATGTGGTAAGTCACATACAACTCAATTGGCACGCAGCATGAAATTGATTCTAGTGCTGTGTGAGTTGCATATAACTCATGCACAGAAAAAAACATTACAAATTTTTCATTAAATTAGAAAGGATCATTTGTTTTCGAAGTTTTTATTCTATTTTCGTAATAAAACACTGTGGCCCGGGGTGGGGGTGGGGCGGCTTTTTCTAGTGTGGCAATCGAGTGTTAAGAAGGTACACAAAATCAAAAAGAAAAAAGTTACCTGTGAAAATATTTGCTTTTTGAAGGCAGGTACATAAGGACAGGGAAGGTGGGCACCAAACAGCTGCCCTGACTCTAACTTTCTTCACACATTATACTTAAAAATTATTAACAGAAGGGGATCATGTCCCTTTGGACTCCTTTATTTTAGAACAGCACCTCCCCATCCCACCAATAATTTATTTTCCTAAATGACACTAACTTTTTGAAGTAAAAAGACCAGTTGACTTGTAAAATGTCCCACATTCTGTACTTGTCTCACTGCTTTGTTCATGGTGTTATTTATCTATTTGCTGTATTAACTGTAAACTAGAAGTTCAGCCTAAACAACTGATTAGAGTCAAGGTAAACATTTCAGTGAGGATGTTTTTAAGATAGCTGTGATGGGTGCTTCCTATTACATCACATCAGGAGGCACATATGTCAGGTTGCCTGAATACAAGTGATGCCATGTTAGGTAATTTGGTTAAGACGATAGTAGTCAGACCTCAACTTTATAAATGTGAACTCTCACGTTTGAAATTAAAAAAAAAAAAATAGTCACTGGGGTAATACTTTGGTATGATACAAATATCCTTTTCTCATCATCTTTCACCTGATTTCAGTACCATTAATGACTTCATGCTCAATTATTTCACAGTAGATTGTAAAATTCGTGATTGCTCTCATTTGCTTCACAAAAAATGAAAATTTCCTTGAAAGGAAAAGGAAAATAGGGGAGAAAAGAGAAAGAGCAAAGGGAAAGAAAAAACAGAGAGTGAGGAGGCCTTCTTATATAAATACTTGATTTTGCAAATGAGAAAACTGGTGGCCAGAGAAGTAAAGTGACTTGACTGAAAGTCAAGAAAGCTAAGAAACAGGTCTGCTAATTTTCCATTCAGTGCTCTTTCATGTGTTGTTATTAACTTCTCCAGGTGAGAAATTTATAATATACACTAGATTTACAAGGGGGATTAAAGGAATAATGGTTACTTGACTTCCAAAGACAAAATACAAATTTAATTTGCACACAACTAAATAATCCACAAGCACGTTATACACATTTCCACTTAAACATAAAAGCAGTTAGAAATTACATATATTCCATATAACACTATTTTAAAGGATTAGTATAGGCAAGGGCCAAGATTAAACAATTCACAGAATAAATACAATTAGCCCATAAATATGTAAAATGCTTAATTAAAAAACACAACTTAAAAGAAAGAGAAATTACTACCTATCCACTTTTAAAAAGTACTTCTTATGGTGGTGGTGGTGGCAATATTTTTATTTTTCAATGGAAAATTAATTACCAAGTTTGACAAAATTTAGTAGAATTACAAATATCGCAGAACAAAACATGGAACTAACCATATATTGGCAGAAAAACAAAAAATTTTTCTCTAGGCAACAGGACTACAATGATTTTATTTTCTTCTTTATATTTTTATTCATGGTTTCAAAATTTTCTACGATGAACAGTTGAGGACAAAACGTATTTGTTTTAAGAATAAAAAGGCACAATAAGATTGACATACTGTGGATTCTTACCCATATCCTCTTTGGGGCAGACATTCTAATATGTCATAGCAAAGAGAGAGTTGGTCATTTCGTTCACAGTTATAGATGCACTCCAGTGCTATTGCCATCAGTTGATCCTGATCAGGAATAATTTTTTGCTGCAGCTAGAGAAAATAAAGTATGTTGTACTAAATATCAATGGATGTATAATCAGTTTTCCCATATCCCAGTACTACTGTCAATAGAATATTAAATAGTGCAATTAATCAGATGTAGAAACAAATCTTGATTTTTCTTTAGCTTACAGACTTTTGGGGTCTTTAATAATTCTAAATGAAATCACATTTTAATTATGGAATCAGCTAGAAAAGATATTTTATAACCCATAAGCTTTCCATCTGCTGAAAACAGATTCTTCAATTTATGACCCATTCAAGATAAAGTAGATAGAAGAAACACAGTGAATTAAAAACGCAATTCATTAAAAACACTTCTAACCCTAAAGCCAAATTCTATGTGTTTCAATTACAAAAATATACAAAATTCCTTAACTAATATTCAAAGGTGTTAGAACCTATTATTTTTCAGCATGCATTATATATTACTTATTTAACTACACAGTACTGACATTCTATTCAAAAGAGGTCCAATTGTAATACAATAATATGCAAATCACAGAATATACTCCTTATTTCTATTGCAGAAAGATGGCTACTATTATACACTTTATATAGGACACACCATTTCTCATTGCAAACCACAGATTCTTATTCTTGGAATATTTTCTGTGGTAAAAAAATAACCAATTGGTTCCTTGTTTTTCTCATCTATAAAATTGGAATATTAACAATACCTTCCAAAAGGGTTATTATGAAAATTGAATAAATTAATACATGTAGAATGCACCATAGAAACCAAAATGAAAGTTGAAACTATTTTCTTAGAGCTCATTTCAACAAAAAATTAAGTTTAAGATAATGTCTATAATAATAGCCTACTGGTTTTCAACATTTTAGTAGAAACTCTCCAGTAAACAGGGAGGAAAGCGATGAAGAGAAGTTACCAAACAAAGGCATTTTCTCAGGAGAAAAATCAAATCAATGGATGTAAGAAACAAATATTCAAGGTAACCGGGGAAACAAATTTCCTGCAGCAGCTGAGTTAAAGGATTTATATACATTTGTTCAAGGTACAGTTGGCAATTGGCCTTCCATATCTGTGCATTCCATATCTGTGGATTAAACCAACAGCAGATAAAAAATTTGGGAAAAAAAAAAAGGCATTTATACTGTACTCGTACAGACCTTTTATTCTTGTCATTGTTTATTCTCTAAACAATATAGTATAAAAACTATCATTAATTTTACATTAACATTTGGCAAAGAGTTATCCAAGGTTGCCAAGTGACTAACTGGTGAAACTGGGACAAGTTGGGCATGATAAAAATAAGTGCTATTAAAAATTAATAAAAATAGCTAACTTTTCCTGATTTCTTATTGTGTGCTAGGTACCATTTCTAAGTGTTTTACATTCACTAATTCATAAATCCTCCTAACAACCCTGTAAGATTACTACTAGTACTATTCCCATTTTACATAAAGGAAAAACTGAGGCACTGAGAGATCAAATAATTTGCCTGAGGTCACAGAGCTAGCATGTGGTAAAGCTGTGACTCAAACCCAGACAATTGGCTTCAGATCCTAAACGAAGCAACACAGGCTCACTCTCACAATCCTGCAGAGGAGTTTCACATTAAAGAAGAATGGAAGGGACTGAAGGAAAATACAGTAATAAAAAACTCATATATGGTAAGAAAACACCCCAGGAAGATGAAAACACTGAAACCAGTTTCAGTCAAGGAACAATTTGGAAAACCATCTGAAATAGAAACCAAAGTCCTTGATGTCTTACTTGATCTCCCTGTTTCCTGTCCTCCCCTCTCTGAGACAGTAAAGAGCCACTTTTATGTTCAATGTCCTAGTGTAACTGGCCCCTCACTGAACAAATGTCAATGACCCCTGTATAATCCTCTCCCTTAACTAACTACTTAACATTTTGAGTTGTTTCCCAGAAAAGGTAGATTTTCTGCAAGACAAAGGAGCTGAGATTCTGAAGGCCCCTGGGCAGACTTCCAGACCAAGATTCCCCAGCCCTACAACCTGCCCCCAGTGCACTTAGGCACCACAACCTGCCCCAAGGCATAGGGCCCCTCCTTTAAAAGCCCAGGATCTCCTAGCTCCTTAGTTGGTGAGATCCATTTGGAGAGATGGATTTGAAACAACAAATTCTGTCTGCAAAGTTGTGGAGAAAAAGAGGTATGCTCATATTTGGCTGGTGAGAATTCAAATTGGAATAATTCTTCTGAAGAGAAATTTGGCAGTAACAACACAACTCTTGCCTTTAGACTCAGCAGTATTCTGGGAATAATATATCCTGAAGATACATACATCACTGTAGTGCTGTTTGTAATTATAAAATATTGGGAATAACATACATGCCCACGAATGGAAAACTAGTTTGACTAAGCAACTGACTTTTAAAAATTTTATTAGATTTAAATTTATAGAGCCATATGTGGCTAGTGGCTACCATGTCGAACAGCATAGCTCTAGAGGCATTTTTCAATTCCTAAGGAATATGGAACAAGAGAAGGCACACAGAAAACCACAGCCAAGAGTTTAAGGTGTTAAGCAGACTTTCAGCAGACACACACTTTAATAGAATAGGAGTCCAGGACCTGCCAAGGAGAAAGGCCTAGTAAGCAACCAATGCTGCCTATTCAGACCCCTGAAAGACCACACCCTAGGAATAAAGGAGAACTGGAAAAATAGTATATTTTAACCTCGAAACCATTTAATCTCTGATCAGATTACAGTGATCTTCACTATGAAGAGAATAAAATGGCAAAAAGAGTAAGGATTATTTGTAACATGTGTAACTGGCAAAGGGTTAATTTCCTTATCAAATGATTGCAAATCAAAACTACAAGGAGATACCACTGTGTACAAAGCAGAATGGGTAAAATTTTAAAATGCTCACGATACCAAATTAATAAATATTGGAATCGTTAGGGAATAACAGAAAGCCATACTCAGTGCTGATAGAGAAAACTTTGGAAAAAAATTTGGCATTATCTACCAACAACATTAACCATTATCTACCAACATTAACTTAGAACAAAATTCCATTCCTAGATTTGTACTAATGTATTCCCAAATGTATGTATATATATATATACCAAAAGACACATAAAGACTCACTGCAGCATTATTCATAATTGCCAAAAACTAGAAATAATTTAAATGACCATCAATAGTAGAATAATAAATAAATATAATAACAGACAAATGTAGTAACAGAATGCAGCAATATTCAATAAAAATAAAGAAACTAAATCTAAACATAATGTAAATGAATCTCACAAAAGTAATGTAGAATGAAACACACTAAAGACCAAGAAATGATATTTTATAATGCCATTTAAATAAAGTTCAAAAGGGGGCAAAACTAATCCTGTGTTAGAAGTCACAAGACTTTTGGGGAGAAGGGCAAGGACAGTTACTAGCAGAAGGCACAAATTTGGGGGCCTCCCTTAGGGGCTGGTCATTTCTTGACCCTCACTGGCAACTGCACAGGTGTATGCTTTAGAATAATTTCTAGAATTGTACATCATTTGTAATTTTTGTAGGTATGTTGTATTAGTTTTCTATTGCTGCCACAGCAAATTACTACAAAGTTGGTGACTTAACACTAATTTATTACCTTACAGTTTTGTAGGTCAGAATCCCAAATGGGTCTGACTGAGCTAAAATTATGAGCAGGGCTGTGTTCTGTTGGGTACTCTAGGAGAGAATCCATCTCCGTGACTACTGGTCTCATGGCCCCTCCCTCTATCTTCAAAGCCAGGGACCTTGCATCTCTCTGACCATTCTACAGTGGTAAATCTCCCTGAGCACAGCCAGGAAAGATTTGGTAATTTTAAGGACTCATATAATTATACTAAGCACACCTGGATAATTCAGGCTAATCCTGCTGTCTCAAGGTCCTTAATTTAATCAAATCTGCAAAGTTCCTTTTGGCAGGTAAGGTAACATCTTCACAGGTTCAGGAATTAGGACACAGACATCTTTCAGGGCCATTATTCTGCCTGTCGCATGTGCTATACTTCAGAATAAAAATATAATAAACAAAGTAACATGCATAGTTGACTATTTACTAACTTTCCTAAGTTTAATTTTTTTTTCCCTCTCTCTTCCTCATTCCCTCTTATATCTCACTATTTTCTTTTTGGATGTAATTTTCTTCTTCATGAAGTACATCTTTGAGTATCAAAAAGACTTTTTAAAGATAAAGGAAAACTGAGAGTGTTTATCATTTATGGACCCACCCTGAAGGAATTATTGATACTCATGTTTGAACAATGGTGCCTCTAATTAAAATATCCCAGGTTAAAAGTGCAGCATAGTATGGTAGCTTAACAGTTTTGAATACACTACTACTTAGGCATAAATCCCATGATATGACATGATATAACATAACATGCCAATCCATGGAACAGGCACTTCTTTCTTTTCCTATCCATTTATGCGGTAGTTTTCATGGATTTCTGGCTGATGTTCCAAAGGCTAAGAGGTTATCCAAGACCTCATGCCTGTCCTTTTGGAAGTAAGTCTGGAGAATGGTCATCTCCCGGGTCTCCTCCAATTCAATGGGATCCCAATGCCAAAGCTTCCTCAGCCTTGAACTCTTTCTCCCTCTGTAGGTGGTACTGTTCAACTTCAGCCTGAGCTGCTGCTTTGGTCTGCTTCAGACTCCCATTCTTTAGCTTGGTACTTCTTCTCCGGGGCCCAATTCTCAGCCTGCAGCTGCTGCTGGATCCCTGTGACTGATGGGCCATGGCTGTAGCAACTCTGAAGCTAAGGCAAATGGCCCAAATCAGCGTGATGGCCCCTCCAGTCAACTGACCAGCCCACCCATAATCTGCCTTCTGGCAGATCTCACTTCTAACTCATCACTGAAGAGTCTTCATCTTCTATCTCAAGATAAGTGTTAAAATTTGCTCCTCTAGAGGCTTTCAGGACTGCAACCCCCACCCCAAATAGCCACTCCCTCCTTCTCAGGAGTATTTCTCTGACTTCCACCTCCCTCTTCACTTTTGGCCAGTAGGAATGTTCCTTACTTTCTTAAAGGTCAGCTATGCAGGTAAATATATTCTTAAAAATTAATATTTTAATGAGCACTTCTAGATATTTTAGAGTGCTAAGATTTTCAGAATATCTAGCCAATGATATTGCCCAGAACAAAAATTTATTTTCATCTTAATGTTTTTCTGAGTTTTCAAAATTTTCTACAGTAAGTATTAAAACAGAAAAGGTCATTTTAAAACTATTAATAAATTTGCTCACTGACATATGTAATCAGAAACAAACTAAAAAAGATGGAACCTAACAAAGCTATGGTATGTAGTGAATTCTCATGTGTTAAAAGAAGAAATAGGCATTTAAAACAGTTGTTCCTAACCCTGGTTTTCCATCAGAATCACTGGATACAAACTGTCAAATGCATGTTCCAGGACACTACGCCCCCTAAATTCTAATCCATCATACCTGGATTAAGCATTAAAACTCTATTTAAAAAAATGCACATGGTTCTGACACACAGATATATTCGGACATTACTAGTTTCGAAGACAGAGAACAATATGCAAAGGCAGCGATTTTATTCCCAAGTCATCCCTATCCACAACTAGCCCAAGTTTCTTCACAAGTTTCACTTTCCAAGGGGGGATTCAAGCAAAGAGCAACAGCTTAAAGTCAGAGATGAGTGCTTTAGGATGTTATAAAAAAAGAGGAAAGTTTAAGGCATATGAGATAACAGTGGTAGCACAGGGATATGTTTCGAGATCCGTTTCGTTATCACTGTGACTCTGGCCACTGTATTAAGGTTTCCAAGTATTCACTCGCCTCTTCCTATGAAAGGATTATTTTTCCCTGCTCTATTAACATCAGGCATGGCCATAAGACTGCCTTCGTCCTGTGAAATATGAAGAGGCATCGTGGCCAACTTTTGAGCCAAAGCTTTAAGAGCCACTGTGTGGTTTTTTTTTCATGTGCCACAAGTTAGAAAAGGGGACTGCTCTTTCTGCCTGAGTCCCCAGATGAATAAGACATGGAATAGAGCAGAAGCCCAACTAGAGCTGACATGATAGTTGTGAGAAATGAATGTTTGCTTTTGAAAGCTACTAAGATTTACAGGCCATTTGTTAATGCAGCAGAACTTGTTAATGCAGTCTAAGCTGTCAGATACAGAAATCATTGCTCCTGATACATTACTAAAAATACTTTGTGCATGATTCATGGGAGATCTGAGGTACATTCTTTGTGTAAACAATCAAGTAAAATTCAAACAATGCTCCCAGAACAATCCTAGGAAAGCAAACGAATGTAATCAAGTGATCCACAGCATCACAATGAAACCCGGTGTGAAAAATTCTAAGATTGAAAAGAGAGTCATTGTCAAATCCTGGCAAATGGAGCCAGGGAAGGCCATACAGGAAGGGCTTTCACACACAATTTGCCCAATAACAGGAACTAGCTTAAGAAGTTTTTCCAAACTGCACCTTACTATATAAGTCACACGATGACAGCTAGCAGCTAAAGGATAGCTAGCCATTTAAACAAGAACACTTGCCTATTTCAAAAACTGTCTCACAAACCCAATCTAAAACAACAGGGGCCTAAATGTAATGCCAAGATTACAAATCCTACCTAGCAACTACTAACAATCGCCAATCAGAACTCAACAACTCTTATAATGCTGCCAGTACCAATAAGCTTTCTTTCAAAACAAGTTGCATAACCTCCCCTTTCCCCAATAAACCCCAACCTTTTCCTTGTTCTCCAGACATACCATACACTACTCTGGTCTGTAGGCATGTCCAGGATTGCAATCCTACTTCTTGTATATTATTTCCAAAGAAAAATCTTTTCACATAGAGATTCATCTCTCTCTGTTTTTATATCAACACTAGTTTCAATCATTCATTCATCTGCCCTACCAAAATTTACTGAGCACTTGCTCTCTGCTAGGCATCATGCTATTCCCTGGTAATACAGAGGTAGATAAGATACAGAGGATATACATAGGAAACAAGGGGAGGGAGAGACTAACGTGAACAAATAGTTACAACACGGTGTGATGAGGCCATGACAGAGGCAGGTACGAAGACCTGTCATGGCACAGAGAAGTCACAGAAGGTTTCACAGCATAGAGAATCTTAAAGAGCAGAACCTTCAAGGACAGGCAGGTATTTGCTAAGTGAAGGAAAAGGAGGTCACCATTCCAAACAAAGGAAACAGTCCATAACACAGAGAAAGCCATAAGTGAACCTAACAGGGTGCCGAGAGGTTCAGTGTGAGTGGTGTAGCGCATGATGAAGAGGAATAAGGCTGAACAGGCAAACGGGAGGCAGACAGCAAAGAACCATCCAAACGGGAGGCAGACAGCAAAGAACCATCCAAGCCACTCTAGAGAGCCTACTGTTTACCCTGTCAGCCATGCTAAGCCACTGAATACTTTCCATAGATCACGGCATCATCAGATTTGTGTCGTAGGAAGCTAACATTCAGAGAAATAGAGGTTGGACCGGAAAGGAAGAACCCAGCAACATCATTGTTCTCTGCTGTGATGTTTGCATATTTCAACAAAGGCAAGTGGCTGTATGTTTTATTCAAAAGGCACATGCTAAATCGCCAAGTAAAAACAACAAAAAGCTGACTACATACAAAGGATTTACAGGACTCTGCAAAGAAGTATCACACACAAGAAATCTGGAAAGAATTTAAAGTCGCTTCTTTCTCCTCATAAAACATTCATATTCAATCCATCCTGCTTCTCACAGTATTCTGCTGCCATAAGCAACCCACCCTGGGCTCACAGTAAACCACCCCAAACTGAAAATCAGGATACTAGGTGCAAACTGCTTATGAGAAGATAGGAAATTTTAAATAGCCAGTGAACAGGTGTATTTCTGACAGACCACGCTTTTAGAAACCAAAAAATTATCTAAGATTAAGCAATGTTTTCTTTTCTATTGTGATTATACTGGTTTCTGATCATGTATCTTATCAGACTACACATTACTAACAAAGGCCAAGGCAAAGAAGTAAACTCAGTCAGAATTTAGAATTGGATGAAGTCCTAAATGGCTTCTGCTTGAACCCCAACCTAATGTTTTGAACTTCACTACAAAGTCAGTGCCTCAGGTGACTGTGCCAATTTGCACAGAAGAGCCACTATCTCTTGAAATAGCACATCTGATCATTGGCTAAATTAAGAGGCTTTTGACATTGCAAAAGTATGCTGCCCTTAACAAAATGACTTTACTACCAGCAAATCTGAACAACCATTTGTTCCCTTTAGAAATATAAAGCTACAAATATAGCAGTCTTAAGCAAATATGAGATCTTAAAAATAATTAAAGATGTCCTTATGAGAACCTAAAGATTTTCATAAATATTTTGAAGGTCGTTGAGGGCAGAACCTTCTCTTCTAGTGATGGTGGCATAAGGGTTAGGGACACAGTTATAGAATTAGAATACTATGTTTGAATCCAAGTTCCTCTACTTAACCCTGGGCAATTACTTAGCCACTTTATATAACAATTGTAAAAGTGTCTACCCCACAGGATTGTTCTAAGGAGTAAATGAGTTAATACTTGTAAAGTGCCTATATAGCAAGAATTCAATACCTATCAACTATTAGTCTTCTTGGTATTGACAATTTCTAATATATAGTACATCATAAATTAACATTGTAATTAATAAAAATAAACAAAATTTTATAAACTTTCAAAAAAATTCTGGACTACACTCTTAAAACACTTTTAAAGAATCAAATGACAACTATTCCCTTTTCTGTTTAAAGGGAAATTACTTGTAAAGCCTATTATAAAAATGCATAAATAAAATCAATTCTGTAGGAAAAAAAGCACACAGAATTTTAAGAAGTTAGTTTCTACTTACATCTGGTTTGGAATGCTGAAATATCTTCAGGGGAAACTTTAAGTCCCCTTTAGCTAAAGTTACTAAATATTCTTTTAGTAGTTCATTAGCCACACCAGGACACTGTTTCTCACAACGATGAAGAAAGGGAACCATCCATTGGTAGGCACTTGTCACATAGTTGTCCTCAGAACACTGAAAGTATAATTAACCAAAACAAACAAACAAGCATTAAATTAAATACCTTATTATACAAGACAACAGGTTCTAAAGCTTACAGATAATGTTAAACAGCGAAAGCCCAACAGTCTCTAAAGCAGACCCTCCAGTTCACAACTCACATGTGGATTGAGGGTAGCAGGAAAATGAATCACCTGCTACCTGGGGCTAGGAGAGCCAACAGCAGCAATATCATGGTGGCCCACCTCTTTGGACCATAATCAATGTGGGATCCCAAAGAGCCTAAGCTCAGCTCTAGAAGACAAACATGTTGCTACTACTACTCAGTCATGAGATCCTCCAGAGCAAAGAGAGGGTCTGCCCAAAAGGGGTGTCTGTAAAAAGAGGCAGAAGAAGAGAAAGAGAGAGACCTTAAAACAACAGAAAAAGTGAAACAGAAAAAAGCAGACAGAGATAGACAGATAAACAAAGAAGCTCTAAAAAAGATGCAATTTGAGAATGAAGTCTCATGTATAAAAGCCCAGAATCTCCCCAATCCTTTTCCTCATCCTTGTTGTTTTGTTTTGTCCCTTTATATCCACCTGTACCAAACTCTAAATGACAAAGACAATTCTACTCATTATCCCTAAATTACACAATTGCTTCTCTTAATTATCCCAAGAGATAAACCTAAATCTCTTAAGAAAAGTCTTATATATAAGACAAATCAGTTTTCACTGGGTGGATTACTAGGAAAAGAAACAAATGAGAGAAAGAGAAAGGGAAAGTAAGGACAAAGGGAGAGACAAAAAGGACTAATACAAGAGAGGAGAGATGATGAGAGGGATGTGGAAGACAGGGAGAGAAAAAGAAAGTGAGTGAAAGAGAGAGAGGGAGAGAGAGAAGGAGGGAGGGAGGAAGGATGGAAGATGGTAAAAAAGTCAAGGGAGAAAGAGGAACGTAGCAGGCAGCTGTGATTCTGCCCTTTCATTCAGCCCATTCAAACTCGGCTACCAAAGAGCAACAGACTAGAAAGAGCATTGACTGACAGCTCCCAGCACCATGGCAGCATCATTCTTGCCTCTAGACTCAGTGGCTACAGTAGAAACCAGATAAAATATGGGTTCAACTAAGAATAATCCAAGAATGGCTAGGAAAATTCTCCTAAACATACTAACCCTGAAGCCAAGAGATTTTCTTCACATAATCACTCAGCCCTCTGAAATTCAGTACCTTTTTTTCAGTCCTTGAAATATATAAGTAATTGGGAATTTTATCTCAGTGAAAGATTAAAAACAGGGTTACCAGAATGACCAGCTAGTTTGGAAATCTGCCTAACTAGAAGGCAAAAAAAAAACAACCCACAAATTATACAGATGGGTCTGAATAAAGGGCAAGCAAGGTATAAAAACAGCCAAAATCGTTTTTTGTGTCTTTAGTAATTTATCTATAACACTTGATTTTGAAAAAGTCAAGAAACTATCCTTTATTTACTAGGTTCTCAGGCCTGGAGGACATTTCATCTTTGGTTTGAGACACACAGTAATCAAAGCACAGAGGGAATGCTTAAAAAGAAAGTTAAAATACAACCTACACTATTCATCAGTAATCTTAGTTTTTCAATGTCTTTCATCTGCTGGAGTTCTTTCAAGGTTAGGGTTACTTCACACCTGGCTTCATAAACCAATGTTTCCAGAGTAACCAAATTATCACACAGAACCAGCAAACCAGGAATACTCCGCTCCATTCCAAGTCGAATAAGTGACAATGCACAGTCAACCTAAAATTGAAAAGTGACAGTAAGCTCAAGTATTATATATTTCTCATATATTCTAAAGTAAAAGCCTCTGGTACAGAATCTAATTCTTGTAATCATTTTTTTATAAAATTGCATTATCAATGACATACTTTTTTTGTTTACTACCAAAACACTGGAGTTCTTTATCATATAGATAAGCATCAAACTGTTTCAAAGGAATCAAATAATCAGCAAGAAATACTGAAGACAAAGATAATAAGAAAAAGACAACCACCTTAAATTTGTAGAGCATTACAGCACAGTTTATAGCAGTTTTACATATATTTCTCTATTTAATTTTCACAACATCATATTAATAGGCAGAGAAAAAAAACAACATAGCTAATAGTGATAATGCCAAATTAATCATCTTTTTACTATCACTGCTCTGCTTCCAAAAAGAATATTTGTTCCCAATGTTTTGCTTTTATATTCCTGTTTAGTACCCATCCTTTCAAAGTGTGTCCCATATAAAAGTCATTCATAAGACATATTTGCTGAATAACTAACTTTCGTACAAATACTTTCTTTGTTTGTCTCAATGCAAATACTTAGCCTTCCCCAGATAAAAACAAAGAATGATTTCCCTATAGATGCTCAGGAAACAGTCATTTGACCACTATTGCTGAATCAAGTTTATGAACTGACATATTCTCTGATTGATGGAAAAATCACCTACTGTGGCCTAACCCCATCATCTCTCATACCACTCCTTACTCTCCTATTCCTAGACTAACAGTTATTTATTGAGGGCCTACTATGAGCTAAGCACCATTCTAGGTATTAGGAATACGAAATTGAACATGAGGTCTCTTGCTTCCAAGATCTCTCAGGCTAGCAGAGAAAGACGACCCAGCAAATCGAGGACTGAAGCAGGGCGAGGTGAGTGCTATGTGTGATTGGGATCCCAAGGACAGTAGCACTTAGCCCAACCCCAGTGTGTCCCAGAGTGTCCCAGAAGAGAGAACACTTAACATGGACTTTAAAGAATCAGAGGGTATTAGGTGAAGGGGGAAGATTAGGGAAGGAGAACAGCATGGAAGGCAGAGATGCACAGTGTGTTGTAAAAGTACAATCAGTTCCTGTGACGGAAAAGAAGGTGGGAAGTGAAGTGATGAAAAAGATGGCTGTGGTGTATGGGGAAGGGGGCGGATAATGAAGAACATTGTTTGCCAAGCTAAGAAATTTGCAGGAATCTACTCTGAAATGCAGTACTACCAAAGGATTTTCGACTGAGGCATGCCATAAATAAAATACTCAGTATTCTTTCCAAAGCGATGATGAATGAAATGTGAATGATGAAGTGGAAATGGACTGGATGAAAACAGGCAGACTAGTCAGGAGAACTACAGCTCCGCATTAGATGAATTCAGACAGAAATATACTAATTTGCCCATTCATTCACCAATTAGTTTGCTCATTTATTCAGTAAATATTTGTTGAACACTTGCTATGTACTAGGCAAAAAATAATGAGCTAAACTATGACAGTGTTACTGAAGACATACAGAAGGAAGAACATAACACGTAATTAAGAAGATAATTTATGAAATTTGGTTAGATCAAATAAGGAATTTAAGTAAGCAGAAGGAGTCTAGAAGGATGGCTTAGGTTCCTCATCTGAGCCACAGGAGTCTACATCCAAGCCAAGTAATATGAAAAATAGAGATATTTATTGCAGAAGATACAAGACACAAGAAACACTGTACATGGGACAATGACATCTCATTCCCCTTCAAGTAGGCACTTTGGGACTTCACACAGTTCTCTCAGCGTTTCTTACTCTAACCCGTACACATTCAACATCCTCAGGTGTTCTGCTTGTTGCAGGCCTTCCAGGATGTGGATCACTTTCAACAGATTCTCCATCATCTTTGAAGCGTTTGTGCCACACTTTTATTTGTGCTGCACTCAGTGCATCATCCGCAAAAGCCTTCTGAATCATCTGAATAGTGTGTGGAGGAATGTTCAAGCTTAACACAAAATTTGATGCAGATTTGTTGTTCTACTCGCTCAGTCATTTTGAATGTGACAAGCCACACAGTACACATGCTCACTCAATGGCGTCTAGCGCCCACTGCCTAGTACAGTGAAGTCCTCATTGTTCACACATGCGCATTCCAGTCCACGCTCCCTGGCTGCCAGGTTCTATCAATGTCCTGCAAACCGTTCTGGTTACGTTAACAATGAGTGGATACTTTCCAGACAGCCCTCGTATACGAGTAGGGAGACAGAGAGAGGGGAGAGAGTATATTTATCAAAGGTAAGAATTAATTCTATATTGAACATACTAATATTAACAGTAGGTACAAAAACAAGGGAAAAAAATCTGTAAGTATACTTGGCTGAAGATTATATTTGAGAATCATCTGCATATAAACCATAGAGAAGTATTTGGGGAGGAGGATCTGAATGGGTGAAATTTGTAGACCCACAAGAGTAGCACCCTGGGCGATAGCAGCATTTAAGGGACAAGCCAAAGAACACAAGCCACAGGAAGACACTAAAGCGAATGGCTAAGACAAAGACAGGAAATGGTACCAAAGAAGCCTGAGTAGAAGAGATTTCAGGAAAGAAGTAATGAACAGTGTCAAAGGATGATGATGTCAAACAACAAACAAAGGGAATGTGACATGAAGAGGTCGACTGTTAGTCTTACTGAGGGCAGTGTCAGCAGAGTGGTAGCAGTAGCCAGACTCAGGAAAACAGGAGTTAACGAAAATTGAGAAAATGATTAGGAAAAGTAGAGTGAATGCTTCTGAGCTGAGCTGTTACAGAAACAAGAAGCTACACAGAAGCCAAGGAGGGTATGGATCTAATTTTTTGCGTGTGTGTATTTATGAAATAGAAGGGATTTGAACTTTATGTCCAAAAGAAGGGGGCGGGGGGAGGGCATGTAGCAGACACAGCAAAGAGTGAGAGGTTAAAGACACGGGATGGAGAAAATAGATGACTGATAAAACGATCCTGAGCAGGTGGGAACGTAGAATCCAGAGCACAGGTAAAGAGAGAGAGTAGCTCTGAACACAAGAAAGACCTCTTCCTCTGGAAAGGCTAGAAAGAATAAGTGCAAATGGAAGGGAGTTCTCAAATTTTCAAATGAAATACAAAGCAAAATCAGTTTCTGAGGATGAGGAGGGAAGTGGTGGGTACAGGAGTAGAGGAGAAGGGGAGGAGGGAGCAGTCATAACAATGCAAAGGAAAATGCCAAGCAATACTAAGGGCCTGGCTAAGGCCCTTCAAAGGCCTAGGGACTGACAGGTGACAGTGAAAAAAGATGAAATGCATTGTCAGGTGGAAGAGTGGTGCAAATAAACATGGGGGCAGGGGGTATACACAGGTAAAGCATGAGGCAAAACAAGGGATTCGGTGGTACTTCAATAGATGAATGTTCTCTAACTTAATGCCTAGTAATAAAAACACAATTCCTGTCTGAAAGAATACATCTTCCTTCATACCAATTTTTTAAAAAACTCTTATCTCAGATGAATTTTCAGAAAACATTAAGAAAATTGATGCATAGAACACAACTTCATGCAAGTAATAGTTTGCACACCATAGCACATTAGCAATTTGTGATACACTCACCAACTC
>CM052437.1:9223151-9243842 GCA_028533085.1 Varecia variegata
CTGAACTGAAGTAGCTGGTAGGTGTTTGAGGAGTATGCATGTACATGGAAGCCAAAGTGGCTCGGTTCAGCGGGGTGCAGTTTTCTGTGTTCACCTAATGCTTCTTGAGTACGAAATTATGCATCGGCAAATGAGAAATTTCTGTTACACTTAAGTTGTTTCCTAATATATCAATTCATTGGAACAAATTTGCATTTTTAAAACATTATAGCAGAACTTACTGTACAGTACTATGAGCTAAGTACAGATTTATTTGGGTTTAGCCGTTTTTTTTTTTTTTTTTTTTTAACTAATGTTCTTTTCCTGTTTGAGGATCCAATCCAGGATACCACATTGCATTTAGACTACATTTACTTTTAATATATGGAAATAAATCGTGTTTTTCTGTATCTGATGGCAAGGAATTCTTTGACACTTATATGTTTATTAGACAATGATAATTGATACTCATTTATATTCCTGGATTAACTCCAGAATCAATAAGAAAATATTGAATTATATTTAGTATATTTTGTGATATTACAGTATTTCAAATACTTTATAGTATAAGTGGTATACTGTTGATAGAAATAGATTATATAGAGCACCATACTCTTTTCATCACCCTAAAAAAGCTGTTACTATAGTAACTTGGCAATTTGTTCACTTGTAAATATCTAAGTTTAGTTAGATTATTTAGTGCTAGAAAATTTGACTATGAAAAGCATACTGTAACATGCAAATGGACTATAATTGAGTGAACTGTGAAAATGTGTTTTAGCTGTTTCCATTTTCCTTTCTGAATTTGATTGTATGAATTATCTGTTGACTTCTAATTATTCTGCACCTTTAGTTTCACAGTAATTTATGTGGTATATCATTAAAGATAAAAATAGAGTGGCTGAGTGAACAATTTTAGGTCACCAGTGGTTTAGATCACATGGGTTGCCAATCTAATCTTATGTCAGTATATACCTAGTGCTCATCTTTAGAAAGTGCTGTTTTCCTAGAACACAAGAAGCACATTCACCTGCTGTCAAAAACCTTGCAAAACAGTTTGATAAATTATTTGACAACCCCTTTGGCAGAAGCATCCTTCCCCGTGACCTGCAGACCTAGGACCTTCTCGTGCTCTGCTTGCCTTGACTGATGTGTTGAGCTCTGGCACTTTATTCCCTTACTGACTCTGGATCATTCCTGCTTTGCTTAGGCTGTGTCCCTTTTGTGCTCTCTGCTCCACCCAATAATGCAACAGGAAGTCCAGGCGCTCCAGGAATTTCCCCATTTCCATTTTTCACTGAGAAATGTCATTGGGTAATGAAGTATCGTATTCTTTTCTCCTCACTAAGTCATTGTTACTCACCCAAAGTCGGAGGCCTTCTGGTGACCAATTTGAAGGATATCAGAGGTTGTAGTATCTTATAGGAAGTTTTTACAAATAACAAGACTAACACATATCTCCTAATGATGTTCTGTGAATATAGTATATGCATGCAATGATTGTTGATAACTGTTGACTGAATAAGTGTAAGCAGATTTGGAAAATCCAGAGATTGATGTGGCAAAGTAAATGAGATGCAGTCAAAAGCATTCTCTTTGGAACCGAATTTGGATAGTAAACCTATCTTTGACTTTCTTAGACTACAAGTATGGGGGTACACTAGTTTTGTTCTACAGTTCTGTTCAGAGTGAATATATTTTTGTGCATTCATGAATCTCATTTTTGGCTTTAAATATTTTTGACTGTGTTAAGCATAGGGACCATAAGAGCCATTTGGCCATGATACACTTTTAACTTTATTTTTTTTTTAAATTAATTGTAGAATACACATAACAGAACATTTACCATCTTAACTATTTTTAAGTGTATAGTTCAGTAGTGTTAAGTGCATTCACAGTGCTGTGCCACCAGTCTCCAGAACTCTTTTTATTTTGCAGAACTGAAACTCTGTACCCATTAAATACTCTTTCTCCCTTCCTCCTAGCCCCAGGCAACCATCATTCTGCTTTCTGTCTCTATGAATTTGACTTCTCTAGGTGTCTCATATAAATGGAAATACAGTACTTGTTTTTTGTGACTGGTTTTTTTCACTTAGCACAATGTCCTCAAGATATGGTACACATTTAGTGCAATTAATATTATTATTAAATAAGACTTAGAGTGGTTTTCTACCTATGGGCCATGTTTCTGTTTATGCTGTAAAACTGTTTCCTAAAGGATGAAGATGAATTCTAGTTTGAGACGGGAGGTTACATCACTATCAGTGCCTGAATCCTTATGGAGGATCTCTTCTTCAATTTTTGGTGATGAATGGAATATCCAAACTGAAGGGAACTTTTAATATGTCTTCTAATTCTTTGTTTTACAGCTGTTGGATTTGAATAGCCAAACATGGAGACTTTTTCTGTTATTACAAAAGCATAAAATTTATGCCATAAAAGCAAAACATCAATATTCTTTTTATTAAAATTCCCAGTAGAACTAAGTTGATTTAGGTCAGATTAATTTATCTTGTTTCTTAAATCATTAATAAAGAATTTACCTTTGAAAAGGTCAGACATCATGTTCCAGTTCTTCACAACTGAAAGGTAGAGGTCTACTTTTTACTATCAGTTTCAAATTGGTGATATTTTGATGATGTTTGTTAGTTTGTGGTTTTTCCAAAATGAAATAATTTGAACTGGTTTTTTCATTGCAGTCAAAGTTGATTCTATTAATAGGAAGCTTTCAATTTAGAAGGTAAATTATTTTTGGTTTTCTGTTTTTTTTTTTTTTTGTTGTTGTTTGAAAAGCAACAGAAGACAGTCCCAGAATCAATTAATATTGGCTTAGTTTCATAGTTTTATGGATATTCCAGAAGGTTGTATTCCATAAGAAGCATATTAATGTTTCTTGGAAAGCCAGATGTTGATTTTTGAATTTTAACCCTTTTTTGAATAAAATTTATAACTAATCATGAGTATACTTGAAACTGATTTAAGAATTAAAGTATTTTTAAATTGCTTCATTTCATTTCCATTGAAAGAACAGTTTAGGATGTATGAGTCATATAAGATTTTTGTGTTATTTCAATAAAAATATAGGGAATATTTGTTTTCCATATGAAGGCATTATATTAGATTGAACAGGTGGATACAAATATGACTCAAATGTCATTCCTGTTTGCAGATAAATTGTAACCTAGCAGAGAAGATCAGGAAGATGAGGTATAGATACAACTACCATAAAATTAAAATATAATATGTGTTATATGAGGAATATAGATAGGTTTAGAGATGGGAGAGGTTACTTTCTGTTACAAAGGAGTAAGGAATTTGTATTTGGAATTTGTAAGGTTTGGATCTAGGCTTTGAAAGTTGAGTGTGTTTTTAATGTTGGAAAGTTTGAGTAGGAAAGAGTAGTCTGAATAAACATCTAATCTGAAGTTGTTCACCTACTCAGTCTTCACCTATATCATATTGTTTATTTAGAGAGTACAACCGATGTTCCCAATTAGTTGAAATGAATTAGTGTAGAGGATTTCCAATAAATAAGTATAAATCTCTTTTTACTTATGTTTTTATATAGCCTAGTCCTGTTCATAAATATTTTTTTCTTCCCTGAAATTTTTTAAAAAGCAATTTTTATTGGATATTGTGGTCCCATCATAATTTTGTTGTTGTAATGAAATATTATCACTAAACCATAGGCTGGATGATGAAATATTTATGGAGGGATTAGGGAATTGCATTTACTTTTTTGATCCTCCAGGGAAACATAAAAGTATTTCTTTTCCCTTTAAAATTGAAAACCTGATTAGTTACCTAATCAAAATTCAATTCCCCTATGTGTAGTTTATTTCTGAGCTGCTATGAGGAAAGAAGAATAAAGTGGTTTTGTATTTTGGGTTTGGAATAAGTATTTGGCCTTCTGAGATGGCTGTCTGAGAAGAGTACATAGAGTACTTAACAAAGTGGACTATGTTGCCAGTTTGCGAGTTGTGTCAGAGAAGAAAAGCCTAATATCCTTAATTGGGAGCAGGGTCTGGGTCTGGCAGTAGGAATAATTGGTTTGCATGTTCCTGGTAGGTCTTGACGGAACAAATTCTTGTCTTCCTTTTTTATTTAAAGGACAAAAAATGGGGTTAGGGTAATTTCTCTGATTAAGAAGTTGTAAACGATTATTATTTCAGAGTAATTTTTCTAGGCCTTGGAAGTATGTTGATGTTGATATTTGTTATATATCTGGTACTGTGAGAAGTGCTAAAGAAATGAAGGTGTACTGATGAATTCATTCATTTTCTTTTATTCAACAGACAGTTCATGATTGAGTACTTATAGAACATTTGTTTTTTAGTTTACAAACCAATTTTATGTTTCACATAGCTCTCATAGCATGTTCATGAGGTAAGTAGAAAAGGGATTATACTACTTTTAGGACAAAAAGTTTGAGAAGCATCAATGAAATATGTCTTGAAATAGGGAATTATTTTAATAAATGATTTTAAGAGCATTACTGTTTTAGTGTGACTGTAACTAACTATTGTCAAATGTTTTTAAAATGAATTAATATAGCTTAAAGATTCTATTTTCATTTGAAAGTAAGAAATTCCATCTTGAGAGATTGTTTGTTTTTTTTTAACTGATGTGTTCCCCTAAGAAAATGCTGTCACTAGATTCAGCATTACCAAGTAATACCAAATGATACTCTCTTTATGGAGATGAGATTTTTCTTTTATTATGCATTTTCTTGCAAACTTTATATAGCTCGACCAATAATTTCAGAACATGTGATCCTTAAGTAGATTGTAACATCTTCTCAATGGTTGATAGGGAACCATTGGCTCAGGGAAATAGTCCTGTAACTCTTTTTGGTCACACAGTGTCTTCACCAGTCAAGATTCCACTCATTTCTAAAATCCTTGTCTATAACATCAGAGTGTCTTTATCATACTGTGTTTAATTAACATAAAAATAACCCTGTGAGACACTTTTCCCAATTTTTAATATAAGCAAGACTGTTTAAGCTTTGTATGTGTAATAAGAAAGATTCTTTTATATTATTACAATAAAATTTGTATTTTGTATACAAAACATACATTATTTTAAGAAATGTTTGTCCTCAATGTGTACCCATTTTATTTAATCCTAACAGTTTAGATACTGTATATAAGAACTATGAAGAAAAATCCATGACATATATAAATGTTGGGATCACACACACAACATGGTGTTAACCTGTACTTGATGTGGAGAGGTGGTAGTATGGTTATAGGAATTATGGATACAGGACAATGGACAGGTCATAAGTGTACAACTTGATGAATTTTCACTTCTTCACCCCAGAAACTTGGAAGTTTGATTTGGGTCTTTTTTATTCTGTGCCTCTTTTTATTGTATCATTGGTGGTGTTTCTCAGTCTGTTCAGGAAATTGATTTTTCTCCTGGTTATGAGCCATAATTTTCTTCTTCTTTGCATACTTGGTAATATTATATTGGATGATAGACATTGTGAATTTACATAATTGGGTTGAGTGCTAGATTTTATTATTATTCCTAAAAGTATTCTGAAGCTTTTTTCTGGGGTGCAGTTAAGTTACTTGGAATTTTCAATCCTTTTGAGGCTTACTTTTTAGCTTTGTTATTGGGACCAGAGCACCCTTTAGTGTGCAGCTAATTTTGCTTGCCTGCTGAAGTAATATTCTTCTAAATACTATACCTTATGGGTACCCTATAAATTATTATGAACAGTTGTTTCTGTTCTGGCTAGTCGGAAGTATGAGCTGTTCCTGAGTCTGTGTGAGGTCTAGGGCTGTTCCTTCTGCTCCTTCTGGTTGGTTCTTTCTCTGTCCTTGGGTAGTTCCTTCACAGGTATGCATTGAGCAGTGCTTAGTCAATGGCTTGCGAGAAACTGTCCCAGATTTGTTGGAGCATTCTTTTTCAGTGCAGACTCTTCCTTCTCTGGCATGTTATCTGTAGATTCTAGCTGCTTTGGCCCTCTGAGTTTCAAACTGTCTCCTTGACTCAGGACTGCCAGGCTCTGTTTGGATTCCCCTTTCCTTGTGCTGCAGCCTGTTAGCTCTCTTCAGAAAAGTGAACTGGGGAGCTGCAGGGCTCACTTTGTTTTTCTCCCTTTCGGTAGGGGTCATTATCCTGCATGGCCTGGTGTCCTGCTCGTCCACATATTTGTCTAGTTTGTTTATTTCTTTTTTTTTTTTAATTTAATTCAAGAGATTCAATACTTTTACTGTTGCTTCAGGCTTCATTATGACTCAAAGCAGAAGTTTTCTGTTAGTGTTTTAAATTAATTTTTCTGAACTGATCCTTCTTTTGTTAATCTGTTTCCTTTAGGTTTATCCATCTCACTAGTTGAGTTCCTATTCCTGTTCTTATGGAACATAATTTGTACTTTCCCATAATGTATTGATTTACTTAATCAAACTGTAAGAGTTCCATCAACTACCTTACTGTGTTTACAATAAGGTTAGCTTCTCTGTGCAGTTGATCAAAATGGATTTCTGAATTTGTAATGGGTTAAAAGCTTGCTTTAATCTGAAAATTACAGAAAGTAATCTCAAAATGCAGGTATACGGGTATTTATTTGTTATTATTTTTTCTTTATGGATAATCTGGAGCTTGTTTTCATTCCAGGATCAATTCTCTCACCACTTCCTATGGTAACTATATCACTGGTTTTGTATTCTTGCAATAGCAAAACATTTTAATATTAGCTGAAATACTGTATGATATGGATTTTCCATCACTACTAACAACAGATTAGCAAAGCTGCAGTGTATCAAGAGCCAGAGATATTCTTTTTTCCAAATTATCAGCCACACATGTTAGAGAGTTGGTGGTATTTGTTAACTCTCATGAGCATTAATGGACAGTTTGTCAAAGAGGCAGTCACCTGTAGTGTATCCCACTTCTTTCTTGGACCCTTGAATCTCATCCTGCCTGGCATTCTTTTGTCTTTGAATACGCTTGTATTTACTTTGTGTCTTACATACTAACTTACGTACTATCTATTTTCCAGGTCTTTCTTTTCTTATTTTTGTGTTTATTGAGGGCAGGAGCAGTATCTTTGTATTCCTTCTTAAAAATTTTAGGTGCTCAATAAAGATGTGTTGAAGGAATGAATATCTGTTTTGTACTTAAGAATCTGTATAAAAAACCCACGAAATCCATTTCCTTCAAATTCCTCAGTGTTTAGTTTCCCTTATCTACCTAACTCTAGGTTAACTTTGAACCTCATCAGCAATAGAATTCTATATGTTAGAATTCCTTGCACTGCAGATACTTGCGCCATTGTCTTCCCAGTCACAGCCTGTGGAACTGACATCAGGGCCTCTCCCTCTTCATTTCTAGGTCTTCACTGCTTTAATTGTGATTGTATGCCAGTCTGCTGTGTAATTTGGCCTACATCAGAGAACTTGTGATTGAGAAGGCTGTACATAGACTTGTTCAGCAGTATCTCAGGGCAGATAACCTTTGTGCTTCTTTGTTTATTAAAAGCTTAGGACATTCCTCGTCTTTTTGTGCTCATGTGTTCTCATACACAGGCAAAGAATCACCTACTCTATAGAGTATTTCATTGTTGCTGATTATAAAATAGGGAGTTGTAAGTCCATTTTGGAAATTTTATATCAGAAACATTTGAAAAAATCTCAGGTACATTATCTAAATCTTTAGCCACAAGGAAAGGATATCAATTGTAAATACCTCTATGGTTTGGCTATAGTTTTTGTTTTTTCATTTATTTATCCATATTCTTCCATTCATCTTTCAGTCTGTCCATCCTTCCCTTCATCCATCCATTAAATATTTAGTGAGATTTAAATAAATGCCAGGTATTGCACTAAGGATACAAAAATGACTAAAGCTTTGAAGGAGCTCATAGTTTAGTAAAGGAGCAAGGCACATAAATAAATGACTTGACCTTAGACAAGTTGCTTAATGTTTCTGTGCTTGTGTCTCCTCTGCTGTAAAATGGAAAAGATAATATTGTCTTTGTCTAAGGACTGCTGAATTTACATATATGTATATAATTGCTTAAAACTTTATATTTGTGCTCCCAGATAGTAAGTACTACATATTAGTCATGGGCTGGACAAAGTTGAATGGTTTTATAGTGTGTGAAATGCCCATTCAACACAGGTTTAGAGGCAGGAACATGCAGGGATTCTAAAGGGTGATAATGAAGAAATCCATCTTCCTGTGCCTTGGGGCCTGCACATGGGCATTATTTGTGCTTTTTTTTGGTGATATGAATGAAAGAGAGATAAAAAAATATTCTTCTTTCCTCTCTAATCTTTTTGTTCAAAATCCATTAGCACTACAGACTCACATAGGGTCAGGTTTTATAATGAGCATTGACACAATTCATGAACATCTTGGTACATTTCAGTAGTTTTGTAGTTGATAAATTCAGATGTCATATATTTTTATCTTTGTCCTGGAAGTGGTTTTTCTGGTGTAATTAATAGTCCAAAGAACATTTGTCAGGGTCTGGTTGTCTTTAAGTAATGTGTAGTAAAGGCCTCACTATTATTCTCTCCAGTGGTTCTGTGTCAGTCTGAGTCACAGAATAGGGAGTGACGTTTATTGGATCTCTCTCATATTTCTTCCCCTTTAGTGGTTGCGGATGTGTACTTTGGGACTTCCCTGGATGAGGATAGTTCTGATCAATCCTTAGCTGTCTCTTAAATATCAGATCTTTCGGTGCCATAACATTTAGTATGTATTCTCCCTCACTAAATGAAATACTGGCAACCTTTAAACCTGTAGCTTAGTTGGTTATCATAAATGAAAGTTGTAGTTCACCAATTTTAAGTTGAACGCCTATCTTCCATCAGTATAATGTTACAAATATGAACATCATCACAGAAATAATTGAAAAATAAAACATATGCATTTATAAATATTTGTTATGTACATAACACCAAATGCTGAATGTAAAACTCAGTATGTAAACATTTTGGGAGATTTTTCTATGTTGATCATTTTAGCTTATTGGTAAAGGCCATTGAAATTGGGTTGAGGATGCCTTTCTTTCCTGGTAGCTTTCCTTTTAGCAAGCATTGGTATCCTTCATTGTTCTGAGGACCTTTAGTGTCTCTTGTTCAAAATTAGGTTTGTCTGTCCAATTGGAAAGTGGTAGTGGGGAGGTCAATTTTCATACAAGTGACTTCTTTACTGATCTGTTATTCCTTGTTTTGTTGACATTAATCACCTTGTATAGAGCAGGCTTTTTCAGTTATTGAACTGACTTTTCTGGGAAGTTCTTTAATGCTTCTCCGTTGGATTTTGTGACTTCCCCTTAAACTTTAACAATTTTCCAAACCAGTTCTCCTCTAAGATAATCAAATCATACTTTGATCGTGGCTAAAACTTATTTTTAACCTTGGTTTTAAGCATTTGGGAGAGAGATAATGGCTTTTGGAAATTGTTGCTAATTTCTATCTCATAAATCAACTCATCACATTTTCTTATTACTGTTTATTGCATTGGCTGGGTGCTGTTTTACTCGGGATGGTGTTAATTGAGTTTATTGCAGTTTTTAGGTATTTGTAAATGTAATCGTTGATATAATTATTAATATGGGACTATTTATCATGAAGTAGATCTTGAAATGTAAACCAGAGTCACATGTATTTTATTGCCTAATTATGAAAAACCTTCTTGCTGTTAATGATTTTTTTCATTATGGTCAATCTATATTGAACATTTCCTGTATACCAGGTACTATTCTAAGGGCTTTATATGTGCCAACTACTTTAATCTTCCCCAAGTCTAAATGAGGTCAATATTGTTATTATCCCTATTTCACTAGTGAAGGAATTGAGTCATAGGCAGATTGAAGAACTCCATCAAGGTTACACAGCTATGCAGGGCAGAGTCACAATTCTAACAAAGAGGTTAGACTTCTAAGAGTGTACTCTTAATTATTATGGATTAGAATTCAAGGAAATGTTTGCTTTAGTCTCACTTTTATTTTGGGCAGTATAACAGTGTTTACTAAATAGATGAGTCAGCAAGGTCGCAGAGGTTAAACTGGTGGTAGAAGGAGAATTCAAATCCTGTAGCACTGCTGCTGTTACTCTTATCTCTCTTTTGCATATTTCTAGCATCTGAGGATACTGGTAAGTTTCAAAATTTCTTCTTAGTTTCTACTCTATTTTCTAAGTTATTTATTAATAAAATTGAATCCCATTGGTCCATAAGAGAACTCTGAATGATGCTGTGGCCTTATGAGTGACATCTGGCTTTTTAATTGGTTTCCTATTGAGTTTCAGATCAGTTTGACTTGTTCAGGGTTGGTAACCACAGTGTAGTTACACATGTAGGCCCACATTATTATTTCTTGTCCTTTATTTACCAGAACATTTTATTCTCTGCTATATAATAGAAATAAATATAACTTCACATTTTAAAACCAATGCATAAAAGGTGGCAATTAGTAGTAACACACTATCTGTTTAGCCTTTTGTTTCCGCGGCACAGAACATGAATAAAAGAACTTTTTGGAAGTTTATTGTTGATACAATTTCCTTGAAATAAAACATTTATATTTAGAGTGAGAAATAATTGGTGAGAGAATTGGTGAATATAATAGAACTTGTTATATTCATTCCTTTCCTGCTGACAGATAAATGTTACCTTCAGATGAAACATGTATAGTTTATTGTTTGGAATAAAACAATGAATAGGGTTCTAATATAAAGAATCCTAAAATTAAGCAAAAGCAACCATTATTTTGTAAAGAGATAATTTAAGTTTACCATATAATTCCTTTTTTTTAATGGAAATGGTACATTTAAGTTTTAAGACTTCCTAAGCAAAGTGGAAAAAATAGATTAATAAGATGAAATAAAGTATATGTAAATGCAGTTTTGTGTTTATAGAACTTTAGATTCAAAGTGTAAGTTTTGTAACTAACCAAACTTTCTTTGGTTCTATAGAAGGAACAGTATGATTTCTAGTTTTTTTTTGAACCACAATTTCACCTAACCCATATAGTAATTGATTTACGTGACTAATATTTTAATTGTAAACAGAATTCATGAAAATGGTTTTCTCTGAGTTTCATTAAGCATTCTATTATGCTGCTTACTTTATGAAAGAATAAGTAGCTAAAATTTGGCCATTTAACAAAGGTAATGGAACCAATCAATTCTTTTGAAATATAAGAATGATAAGATTCAGGGTAATATGTATTCTTAAGTCTTTTTTTCTTAAACGAAAGTATAATGAGATGTCCAACTGTCTAGATAGTAGATATACCATTACTAGTATAGCTTGTCCTTCCATCAGTTTAACGTGTATTAGGAAAGCATTCTTTTTCTCACTTTCAGATCTACAGATTCTTTATAAAAATGTACCTCCTTTATTCATCTGTTTTTTTTTTTTTATGAATAAACTGTACCCTTCCATTGCTGTATTCCAATCTTGAATTTTTTATGATACACATGAGATGACTTTAAAAATTCTTTGTTGTGTTGTTAATTAATTAATTAAATCTATGCATACTTTTTTTAGAGTCTGCTAAAAGCCAGACACCATTTAAGGTGCTAGGATATTGCACTAGAGAAAATAAACAATAATCCTGCCTTTAAAGAAATTTTATTCTGATTGGGGAAGAGATCCTGTCTGCTTCTTAAATGCTATCATGTGAAGAAAAATGAAGAACTTATGATGCTTTTATAACTACTTTAAACTCCTAAAATTTGGTTTAAAATAATTTGTTTTGTTGAAATGTCCTGGAAGAAAATGAAAAAAAAAAGGAAGGTTTTTTTTTTTTTTTTTTTTTTTGGTTTTGTTTTTATATAAATGTTGGTGATCATACCTAAGATTAAGTTATGTTTGGTAGAAATTAGTTTCATAAGCCTAGTAATCTGTTGGTTACATATCTTAGTTGTATCCTTTAGGTTTGCATGTAAATGGTCCTTGTGGGGTTGTCTGTATTAAATCTTAGGAAGGCTCAAATTGCCTCCTACCTGCTGTGCACAAATCTGACTGGTAGCTTTTATGCATGAAGTAGGCGAATGGTGTAAATATTGTTGGGGACTACATTGTAGTCCCTATGTCCTTTCTAGAGGCAGTTTAGTATGCTGGCTAAAAGTGTAAGCTTTACATTCTAACCGTGTGGTTGTGTTCAAATTCCAGCTGTGTCATTTATTAGCTCTTTGAGGATGGACAAGTTAACTTATGCCTCAGTTTTCTCACTATAATATGAGGCAGATAATATCACCTAGTACATTAGAATGGTAGGACTAAATCAAGGTATTATAAAGCATTTTATACTGTCTGGTCCATAGTAAGAGATCAGTAAGTATTAAGGATTATTGTGGCCAGGTGCAATGGGTCACAACTCTAATCCCATAACTTTGGGAAGCTGAGGCGGAAGGATCACTTGAGGCCAGGAGTTTAAGACCAGCCTGGGCAACATAGTGAGACTCTGTCTCTATAAAAAATAGAAAAATTAGCTAGGCATGGTGAGGCATGCCTGTAGTCCTGGCTACTTGAGAGGCTGAGGCAGAAGTATTGCTTGAACCCAGGAGTTTGAGGTTGTAGTGATCTATGATGATGCCACTGCACTCCAGCCTAGGTGACAGAGCAAGATCCTGTCTCAAAAAAAAAAAAAAAAAAAATTATTGTTGCTTATATAATAATAATAACAGTAGTAGTAGTACTTCTATTATTATATCAGGAGTGGTGGACAGTACATTTAAATACAGGCCAGTTGTGCTGTGCCTTGAAAATGCAGCAAAAATAATTTAATAACCTATGACTCTAGGCCTACCTTTCAAAGTGGGCCTCTGAGCAGAACTTATTTTTAATGTGTTTTGATAAAAATAAGTATGTTTTCTTACTCATTTCTGTGCAGTGAAGATAAAGTTTTACAATTTTCTAGTCTCTAAATATTATATCAAATAAGTATTATTTTGCTGAGGGCCCCGTATCATTACTAATCATGTTAATAATACCTCTTGTATCTAATATCTGCTCTCTGTAGAAAATACAAATCTCAACTTGTGATACATGTTTTTAAAATTCTTTTAGAAAACATTTTGTGTATCTTAAGGAACTGTGTCTATTTTATTTATAAAAGTCATAATAGCTTGCTAGGTTTTTTTATTTTTTCCTCAGTCCTCAATTTATTGTTATAATTTATTTTTATGTTGGAAAAGTGAACATTATCATCATCACTGTATCTAAATATTATCTTTTTTACTTTCGTTTCAGTGGTCTGATAAAATATTAGTCATTGACATGGAAGAAAATAAAATAGTTTTTTTTAATTTGGTGACAAATGAAAGTAGTGTGTGGTATCCATTCTAAATCATCATCTATATGATTCAGAAATTTAAAAATGTGAACTCAAGTGCCTTCAAAAATGTATCTCTAGTAGTATATTACATGCTAGCTGAAAATTTGTGTTTTAAATATATAATATAATAAACTTATTTTGTATATCTAATAGGGAACCTTGACTTTGGGTAATTTGCCCTAATAATAATAACTGCAAGGGTGATGCCATTGATTGATGAGTCATCACTGCTTCTTCCCAGACCTCATTAGCTTCCCCCTTCTGCTTTAAAACCCTCCAGTGGTTTCCTATTACTTTGTACATGAAGACCAATCTTTTTACCAACATAATTTTCAAATGTTTATAAAGTGTTTCTTGTGCAAAGCATGTTGTATAACCTAATATAATATTATAAGAAAGTACAATTCTTTTTCTGGGGCTGTGATAAATTCAGGAAAATGCTACTCTTAATACTCAGAAATATTAGAGAAAATATTTTATTGAACTATAAAAACAAGGTAATTGAAATTTGTTTTTAATTTCTTTCTTTATTCAGCATTGATTCAGTTGCTTTCATGGATTTATGGATGTTAGTATCATATACCACTCCAAATACTATAAACACAAATCTCAGAGATTAAGGTTCTAGAGATACTTTTTGCATCATATTCCTTGTGTAGCTAGTCATTGAGGTAATGTGTATTTAAAATGCTTATACATTTTTTTTTAAATTTAAGCTGCAATGGTGACTCCTTGATGATCATTCCTTGGCATGAACATAAACATCGAGCTAAAGATTGGTGTGAGGAGCTGGAGTTCAGGTCAGTATGAGCCAGCAGGGGGCATCTTCATTCCTTTGTGGGGTGGGTGAGTAGATGCCTTGTGAAAGTGGTGTGTGGCCTGTGATCTCTTACTCAATGATGACACTCTGTGATTTAGAAAGTTTGAGAGAAGTTTAAAAAAACTCTCTTGACTCAGTTATGTTAGAATTTTTCAATGAAAAATATTGAATGCCACAAAGGAATTATGTTAAAAATGATTTTTATTGTAACAACTCTTTTTATTTTGAGGTATCCTCTTTCAGTCTTTCACGTAAAGATGTATTTTTCACAATTGCAATTATGGTATGCATGCAGTTTTGTTGTTGGTTCATTTTTAGTTTTCAGTTTTATAAGATTTAACTTGGGAAAGCCTCTGAATGTGGAGGTATGGAGTACTGCGGAAGGGGGTGGGAGATGCGGTGTGGGGCTGAAAGTCTACGTGAGGAAGATTTGAATCCCTTTATCCCCCCACTCCTCAGAATCAGGTAGGTACTCTTTCTCCGTCTTTCCTTCCATGTTTTCCCTACATGAGACCAGAGGTTTGTTTTTTTGACTCATGCATTGAGCCCGAGGGCCTCTAAATCGAGTTTGAAAACTCCCAGAAGTTTGGAGAGTTCTTTTATGGAGAAATGGAGTAAACTGAAAAGAGGCCTGTAGGTACTGAGATATGGTTCCCAAAGATTAGTGCACTACAAGGTGACAGTGAAGCCAACAGATAAACAGGTGCTGCTGCACTCACAGAGTTTCCTAGACATGAGGTTAGACTCCAGTAGGTAGAATAAATGAACAGGAAAGGCAAAACATACAGAAAATGGAACCGAAGGAAAGTGATACCATGCAGAAAGAAGAAAGCTTTAAGAATTATAATTAATATTGCCTGGAGACAAGAGAACATATTATATTTGTGAAATAACAATAGCATTGTATAAAATAGGAACAGAGAAGTAAGAGAACTTTGGGACATTAAGAAAGATTGAAAGTGGGCATAAAAAATCAGAAGAGTTGGAAGATAAAAGCAAGGAGCTTTCCTAGAAATTATAATAAAAATACAGAGCTAGAAAATAAGAGAGTAGATAATAAAAAAAGTTTACATATTCAAGTTGTAGGCATTCGAGAAAGAGATGCCATAGACAATAGAGGGGAGGAAATGGTAAGAAATAATTCAAGCCTATTACTTAGAGTCAAAGATTATGTGTTTTCAGATTGAAATGTCCATTACACTGAAGCATACCATCATGACCTTCTAGAATATTAGGGATACAGTTTTCTAAAGAGAAAGACATGTTACATGAACAGAATTAGGCATCAGAATGACCTTAGACATTTCAAGAGAATCTCTAGAAGCTGGAAGACAATGGAGCAGTTTTTTGAAACTTTGAGGGGGAGAACATTTTTTGATATAGATTTCTATATCCAGCTAAAATCATCAATTAAGTATGAAGTTTATCACATAAGAGTTTATACAATTTACCACCCATGTACCCTTTATTCAGGAAGCCATTATAAGATTACCTTATTAAAATGAGGGAATAAAGTAAGGAAAAGAAAGCCACTAACTAGATTCGGAACTGGGCTGTAACTCAGGCAGCGGCAAAGGAAGGGCCGTGCATGACAGCTGTGCCCTGGTCTGGTGGGAGAGCAGCCAGTACCGATTGTGGTGATGTGTGGGCGGCTTCAGGAGCCAGGTCTCTTAGAAAAAATTTAAAAAATGGAACTGATATACTATTTGATATATTTGACCATTTGAGATGCTTTATATTTTGCCATTTGATAGATCTTTGGGGAATTCAGGAAAAAATGTCAATGGATGCATGTAAGCAAATGGGAGGACAGCAGACAGTTATTAACTCCAAAAAATCAGAAGTTGTTTAAGAGGAGGACTATGTATCATAATATATCGATGCCATTGGGCTCAGCAGTAGGTAATATTTGCCTACTTATTATAATGTTAATAATTAGTGGTTTAATCCAAATTGTGATATATCCATAATGGTAGGAAGAAGTATAGGAGAAATGAATGGTTGTAGTTTAAGATACCTAAATAATGTCTAAAGTAGATGAATCAGGAAACAGTTATAAACACATATAGTTTAGACATATGGAGGTAAAAACCAGAAAGAAAGCTGACAGACTTGAGCATCGTATAGCAAATGACAAGGACGATGGCAGTGAGGGCTAGGTAAGGGATTGCTGGTTTTTATTTGATATGTCCTTTCATACTTTTGCTTTTTAAAATTTGTGTATTATATGTACACTCTCTGTCTAAAAAGTGATAAACCATGCAGTAATGTGATTACTGCAAGTGAAATTTGGAAGTTTTCTTCATGTTAGTAGCAATGTTGGCAGCTTCCCTCTGTAGCTTTTGCATTCTTGATATCTGAGTTAATAGAATATATAACTCTTAGCTACCTTTTTTACTACAATGAGTTTTAGTGTAATCACAAGTCAGTGTCCTACTGCGTTTTTGCTATGATTTGCTTTTTAAAAATTACTTTTTGTAATTTAGTTTTTATCAAAGTTGTACATATTTGCAAATAGTTTAAAGAGTTAAAGTGTTCTACTAAGCTTCTTTAAAACAAGGATAAAGATTAAAACCCATGGTCCTTTTCTCCCCCTTTCCCCCATGTCTGCTCTCTAGAAGCAACTACTCTCAGTTCCTTTCAGTGAATGCGTTGGTGTTTATCTCCATATCTCTGAATGATATCCTTGTGTAGTTGTTTCTTGATTTTTTTTAGTTTTGGCCATTATCTGTTGATTTCCTAGAATGTATCATAATGGTTTACTTTCTTTTTATTCCATGTACCCTACCCTTCCTTGAATGTTTATTCCTCCCAAATTCTTTACAAAAATCTTTTACTGTCATTCAGTGGAGTTTCAGGAGAAAGTGGAGCTTAACACATGGTATTTATCAGCCATATTTAACTAGAAGTCCTTATTTACCAATTGTAGTGAGAGAGTGAAGAGGTAGATAAATTGAAAAAGGTGGGAGGTTGAGATGGTGGTAGGGAGATGGATACGGTGGTAGGGAAAGGTGAGGTGATCTGCTGACGACACATCCTTTCAATTTCAGATGGGGCTTTTTACAGAGTAGCGCCAACAGAACACCTGACCCTTCATCTGGTACTTCCCAGTTCTCCTTAGTCTTTGCCTTTCCATGATTCTAACAAGTAGATAAAAGGGATGAGGACATTTCTTCTCTGACCAACCACAGCAAGTTAAAATGTAAGCAAATCTTGCTGTGCTGGCACTCCTAAAACTATAAAGATGTAAAGCCAGGAAAAATATGACAGAAGAAAGGATGATTTTGAAGATCACACAAATTTTTAGTAATTACAGGCCACATCTTATTGCTTATTTATTCAATTAGTGTCTGTCCTCTGTTAGGTTCAGGAATACTGAAGGAAGAAAAAGAGATGCAGAGTCCCTGTCCTCGTAAAATATGTGATCTAATTGGGAAGTGCTGCTGCTGCAAACTACTAACGGGCTGAGTGCTGGGAACGGGAGGTGCACTGTGGGAGCAGGTGGTTTAGGAAGGTTCTACCATGGAGGTGCTGGGGAGCCTGAGATGGGACAGATAAGTAGGAATGAGCGCAGTGGAGGGAAGTTTGACAAATGACAGAAGGGCGTGTTCTATGTAGAGGGAAGAGCACGTTGGGAGGCTCCAGGGAAGGCCCCCTTCAAAGACTGAAAATAAGATATGCTAAGCTTTGTTCAATGTTAAAAAAAAAAAAAGAAAGAAAAAGAAAACAAGACATGCATGTTGAAGTGTATAGAACAGAACTGAGATTGGCATCACAATGAGGCTAGACTACTTTCAGGGATATTATAAACTATATCAATATTTTAGACATGAGGATGATATAATCAGGTTTCTGTTTTTAAAGAAGATAACTATATTACCTGAGGGTGTCAGGGATTCAGTTTTGAACTTGTTGCATTTGAAGGGCCTGTGAACATCTAAGAACAAATAGCAGGAAGATTTTGGAGGTTCTAAGTGAAGTCTTGTTTAGGCGTAAAAATATGGTAGCTGTTGTAATGTCTATGGTAGTTTATATTGTAGGGTTGTAGGGGAGACCTGGAGAGATGGTGTAACATGAGAGGAGAAGAGAGCGGGGCTAAGCATGTGGCAGTGCTGTCATTTAATGGTTGGGTGGAGGGGGACGGTCTAGCAAAGGTGACTGAAAAGGAGCAGCCAGAAAGATAAACACAGATGGGAGTGAGAGGAAGTGCGTTTCTAGGAGAAGTGGTTAGCTCTATCAAATGCTGTTGAGGGAGAAATAGGTAAGAACTGAAAAAAAAACTATCAAAGGAACTAAGAGTTGATGGTGGCTATTTTTCCCTGTTGAAATGGGGCAGATGTAAAAGATTCCAGGAGGAGTGATGTGGCTTTATGTGGCAGTGGTGGGGAAAATTCCCTGGTAAGAATGTTACTGACATTATAAGACTAAGTGAAGAACCATTTCATATATAGGGGGGCCTTATTGTAGTGCCAGTTATAAGCACAGTAGGTTGCCTAAGGCATGTGGATAAAGTGCCTGAATACTTGGGGGCTTTGTGTCTAATCGTATAGTATAGTTGCTAATAATTCCAATAAAAAATAACTGTAAATAAAATTAAGCACCTGCTTTGTTCCAGGCAGTGCACTCTGTGTACTTTATTTATACTGTTTTGAATTTTTACAACATTCTTGCATAGTATTATTCCCTTTTTTTTTTAAGTAATAAAAGGAATCTTGGGCTAGTTTTAGTTAAGTAATTTGCAGAAGACTTCATAGCTTTCAGTATGGAATTGTGCTTCAAATTCAGTTGACTCCAAAGTTCACTGTCTTATAATAATAACAATTACAGCACCCACCATATACTATCAACTTACTTTAGATGAATGAACGTCTCAGTGGAGCACAGCATTTTTCCATACGTCCATCTGAGATTTCTGAGTTTAAGTTACTTTCTACTCGTTTTTTAGTCCTTAACCATGGAAGGCAGCTGGCCATGCTCATCCTTATAAAAGCTCCTCATAATCTGTGACCCCCCCGCCCTGGTGTTATCCTGTGTACATTCCTCTAAGATGTTTCTTTTTCTCGCCTGATGGGGAATATATAGAGTAGTCTTGGGCTGTTCACATGTCAGTACAATACTATATTGCTGGCACCTAATAGAGGTATGGTAACCACATAAATCAGGTGTATTTCCTATTATTTTTCTGAACATTGAAAACAAAGTTTCTAATTCAAATTGGAATCACCTGGAGGTATTTTCTTAAGGCCGGGCTGGCCAGCACAGGTGATTTTGACTCAGTAGGCCTGTGGTAGGCACCCAGCCATGTACATGTTGTTAAAGCTTCCTGGGGTGATTTTGATTTTTGTTAATACTTATTTGATTGATTTGTGCCATAGTTGTTCCAGTTTGTTATCTATTCTGATTTTCTAAATTGGGAAAACCAGTGGGAACGTAAATTAAGCATACTAAATACATCTTATTTGTTTTGTAAGGGTACACATACATATGAGAAAATACACACACAAACACACATACCCACATATATATATGCTCCCTGTCTCTGTAACCTGCTCTCTCCCCAACTTTGTTCCTGTCTTTCTCTCACAAAACTGTAATTTTTCCAGCATTCTAGTCAATTATTAATTGTTCTTTTTGTGCTTCACAGAAGGGTTGTTGAGCCAAGTCGTGAAGATGAAAGTGAATTCTTGTATGCTGCACAGCCCGAGTTACTGAAGTTCAGGACAACCCAGCTTTCAGTCGAGAAGGTTATGGACTGGTACCAGACCAGAGCAGAGGAAATAGAGCATTACGCCCGACAGGTGAGGGGGAAGTGACATGTCTGTGATGCTAGCAGGGCTGCTTTGGATCCTCAAGATTCAGTACCTATTACTAGAATGGGTGCCAACAGTGGTGCCAGGAATCGTGTATATAATTTGCAAAGGATGAAATAAATAGTTCCTATTACTTTTGTTCATTTGTCTTTTGGATCAGAAGGTTTTGTGGCTTTTGTTTTGGATTCTTATAGAGAAAATATGTACAAGAAAAGTTGTTCAAAATATTTCTTTAAAATGTAAACTGCAAAGTGTACACACTGTCTGCTTTTATATATATTTTTAGTAGACTTAATACCTTATTAATTTAAAAGATTGTATCAACATAGAAATGCTTGATTAAATTCCCTATTACATTGCAGTAGTACAGTTGATTGTGATTTTGCCTTTCAGGAACCCTGTTTGAAGATGTTTCTAATGTTTTCCTGTAGTCTATGCCTAATTTCTCTCAGTTCTTATGTACCTTTACTGAGATGCGTAACTGCTGCATCAGAAAGAGGTCGTGGAAGAGAGAGGAGGATTATGCTGAACCTTAGTGTATCTGAATACTAATGTTGACTCCTGGACTCACAGATGTTGTGACTCTGGACCTGTTGCCTACACTTTCTGTAGCTCAGTTGTCTCATGGGGTTAGTTCTTCTTATACCAGAATCAGTGAGAGCAAAGAAGATATACTTGAGAGAACATTAAAAACTCTGCCAATTGAGTGCTCTGTAAAAATAAGCAAAAATTGTCATCTTCTTAGAGAACAGAGCAACATTCTTTGGTAATTC
>CM052437.1:9244342-9315887 GCA_028533085.1 Varecia variegata
GGCACTATTCTAAGTTTAGGGGATAAGGATGGGAACAAAATAGACAATAATCCCTGTCTTCCTAGAACTGATATTTCAGAGGGGAAACAAACAATAAGACAAATAAGTAAAACAGAAATTAATGATAATTGCTAATACTAAAGTAGCACTTACTTGGTGCCAAGCACTGTTCTAAGTACTTTATATATATATTAACTCATTAATCATTCTCACAACCTATCAAGTAAGTGCTATAATCATCCCCATTTTATAGTTAAGAAACATGGCCAGGTGTGATGGCTCACGCCTATAATTCTAGCACTCTGAGAAGCCAAGGAGGGAGGATCACTTGAGGCCAGGAGTTTGAGGTTGCTGTGAGCTAAGCTGACGTCACAGCACTCCAGCCTGGGCAACAGAGTGAGACTTCATCTCAAAAACAAACAAACAAACAAAAAAACCAGAAACTTAAGCACAGTTAAGAAACTTAACCAAGATCATGAGTCTGGGCAACTATTAACAATAGTCAGCGCTCTTACCCCTAAGCTATATACTTTTTCCAACAGATAACTGTTCAAAATACAATCTTTTTAACTAGACTGTAGTCATCATTTCTGTTTTAGTAAAATAGAAAAAGAGGCAAAAATGAAAAATCTAAATAATCTTTCTGAAATGTACTATAAGCACCAATTTTTTTTTAAATCTTCTCTTGTTGCAGCAAATCTCTATTACCGTGAATTGTGGAAGCTAACAAAGACTGTAAGAAATGTCACCTTTGTACTTTAAAATAGCCAACTGGCATATAAAGTATAAACATTTTATAACACTGATAAGCTAAGAATGGGTAGCTATAAAAAGATTCATCATCTGTGACAGAAAATGTAATTTCAAAGCTCCACAAAACTTGGTCACATTTCATCAATGTCAAATATACATAATAATTTAAAAGTGACAATATAAAACACAAAAATAGCACATACCATAGAAGTTTCCCAGCCATCATAATCACAAAATTCGATTCAATCAAAATTGATTGATCAAGATTCAGTTAAATGATAATATAATATTTATCACAATTTAAACCAGTTCTTGTGGCAGAGGAACCACAGGGCATTAAAGACAGTGCAGCGTTGGGCATTGTGCAATAATTTTGCAAACCAATTCTAAAATTTCCAGTTAAAATCAAATGCTTATATGAGCAATCATCAGAAAACAATAATGATAAATGCATTCAAATCTCAGGAGAAATGGCCTTTAAAAAAAAACTTTAAGAGACAGTAGCCCCTTTCTCTATACTAACAATTTAGAGTAAAAAAAAGTCATTCCCATTCAGATTAGATTCATTTTGCAAAGAGGCAAGGAACAATAGATAGAATTATATTCTGAAATACTCATAAATATATATTTATAAAACACAATTTGCATATCATTCACTATACAGATCTAAAATTATCTGAAAATGAAAAAGGCATCCCAGGCTTTTTCTTTTTCTTCACTCTTAGAACAAAGACTTGCTTTTTTTAGTACTAAAAGCAATGTAAAATAAGGAGTTTATAACATTTTTGGAGCTTACTGACCCACAACTCTAAATAAATGTAGGTTCAAATCCCAGCTGTACATATATAGACTTCACAATACTACTAAACCTCCGTAAATCTCAGCTTTCTGTAATAACAGGGATAATATCAAAATTATGTGAAGACCAGATATAAGTATGTGCCAAATACATAGCAATTACTTTATAAATATTAACCATCATCAATACCCAAACCGACAAATATGATACAGAGTAGAGGCAGCAGGGGAGGAATGAGGAAGCCAGATGATCCCCAATGTCAGTATCTGTTAACAGGTAAGTTTCCAGTAGCTAAAGTTACAGCAAACAATGATTTCAGTCAGAACTATCATAATCCCTTACAGTATTTTACAGTTTACAAGTAGATTTCATATTTATCAATTCATATGTTACTAAAAATATGCAATGTAAGCAAGGCAGGGACTGTCAACACGTTTTAAAGATGAATAAAACTCAAATTCAAAAAAGATAAATCATGCAATTAATGGTTGAGCCACATTTACTAGTGGGCCAGTTCACCATATGTAAAAGATCTCACAAACAGATGTGTCATGTTATTCTTTTGCCCTCTGTCTCTAGTAAATGACCTAAGCAAGGTATCCTCCACACTCCCCCCTTATCCCAGGGGCCATTCAGGCCAGGGGCTAATGGGCTGCCCACGCTTTGAGCTATGCACTGAAGCAAATATACTAGGTGGAAAGTTGCTTTGCTTGACAACCCTTTCTTCATGTCTTCTTTGCATCATGTCTGGAAGATCCCCAAGTGGGGACATACTCAATGATTCCACATAGGCTTAGAGTCTATGTCACATGCTGCAACCCAATGATCAAATATCCTTGAATTGAGACTAGGAGTGTCAGTCTAGTGGTAAAGTGATATTTTGCTTTCCCCTTTTGTCTTTGTGTCTCTAGAATTTCATATGAAGAAAGGGTTGTCAAGGAAAGCAACTTTCCACCTAATATTGTCAGAACTATACTTCAATTTCTAAAAGATACAATTCAAACATATTGTTATCCCAAAAACTGTTCTTAACCAGAAAACAGTACATATTGAGTACACAGCAGTAAAATCAGGAAGCTTTCCAAAAAATGGAAAGTTTGTGTTCATTAAGTTACAGTGATCTTATTATGCCAGAAACATTTTAGTTTCAGAATCCTTTAAAAATAGTTTGGAAATAATTTTCTTATTAGGAAGAAAGTATAAGTAGATTACACTAAAATTACTGTTTTTTTTTTTTAAATTTAAGGTGTTCAGCATCAAACAAAAATTATTATTTAGAAAGAAGGTAAAATTCAGTTAACACAGTCACATACCAAGCTTCAGGCAGCAAAACAGAATATTCATGCGGAGAAGTGGTCTCTGGAAAGTTGGAGAGAATCGCAAGACGATGAGGAAGCAGGTCAGAGCCATGATAAGTGAACAGGATTTCTAGGGCTTGTACATTACTTTCCTGTGCAAAAAGCAAGGGGCAAGTTTCTAATGTGAACCTTAGAAATAAAAGAGTGATTTTATATGACAATATTAAAAACTTAAAATTAACTTTTCTATGCAGCTCTTATATGAAGTGCTTTGAAATATTCCTGATTTTCCTAGCCTTTTATCACGATTCTCAATCTAATGCTACAAAAATGATTTCTTTTTAAAACTCAGAATGATGAATAAAAATTTTTAAATATATTGCTCCATTTCCTCCACATTTATTAATATTACAACAAAAAAGGAAATGTCATAGTATATGCATGCAATAACATTTACTACACAGCTCAAAGATTTGGAGAGTATTAATAACCATGATTATTTTATTTATAAAAAAGAAATTACCCGAGCATAAGTTCTTGCTGAGAGAACAATATTCTGACTTCTAAACTTCTTAAAGAATTCAGCATCATATCTCTGTTCAGATGCATGAGGCACTCCCAGGATTTCCTGAGGGGAAACAGTGATTTAATGAAAAGGCTTTTAAATAAGGGTGACAAAAAAATATTAAAGACCTTTATAACTCTGCCTGTCTAAATAAATAAGGCCTAAATTAATTAATTTCAACTATCAATTGTCAACTAAAGTACTACATCTGCATGCCTGCCTTTATTTTGAAAAGGGCCATATTAATAAATGCTGGATTTTTTTTTTAATTCAGAAGTAAATGAAATGGGCAGTAAAAATTAAGTTAATTACAAGAAGACAACCAAAATCAGCCACCTGGTAAAAACAAATAAGCAACAGTTATATATGGCCACACATTATAAGCACCTGTCCCTTCTGTATGAGAACTTTAGATTAATTTTACTATTGCTAGAGTGAGCTATGTAAAATGCAGACTGAATCATTCATTCATTCAAAAAATATTTATGGAGTCTCTACTACGTGCTAGGGGCACTGTTCACAGGCACTGGTGATAACAATGAACAATACACTTTCCCTGCCCCTCCAAGTAGCTTAAAATCTCATAGGGAAGACAAACAGGCAAATAAAAACAGGTAAATGAGAACACATAGGAGGGTGCCACAGCTACTTCTGGGAGGGCAAGGAAGGCTTCCCAGAAGTGGCCCCCAAGCTGAAACACAAAGGACAAAGCAGAATTGGCCATGGGATTGAGATAGTAGATCTCTTCACTACAATGTATGACTCATGGTTAATACTGAACCCCAGATTCTTACCACACTGCCTGTCACATAAAAAATAGCCAATAAATATCTGTTGACCGAATTAATTTACTGAGATTAGAAAGAAAAGAATGAGGAGGTCTGGAGGGGGTGAGGGAGGGAGGGTGGAGAGTTGAGAGGTTCACTTGCAGATGAGTTGAGGTTGGTACTATAGCACATCTAAAAGGAGCTGCCCAGTGAGCAGGGGAATACATAGGTCAGGAGTTCCAGACTAACATATGAGTTAGACATATACAACGTCAAGTTACTAATACACAAGGGACTGTGGGTCCAAGAGAGATTAAGTAGTATGAGTTGAAAGGAGCCTCAGAGAACAACATCATTTAAAGGATGTGCAAGAAAACAGGAATCTGCATCTGAAAAGCAGACGGAGAAACAGCCAGAAAAGGGGAAAAAGGGACTTTAATGCATACTCACGGAAACCACTAGAAGAAAAGCATTTTAAAAATGTTCTCAGTTCCTTCACTCTTCATCCACAACAATTATTTCCTTTATTTCATCTCACTTAGACATCCCATGACCAAACCCTGGATTTCTATCATCACCCAAAGACACTGTCTGGAATATCTCAATGTCCAGCACCCAAGTCTGTCACCAACAGCCCCTAATCTTCCCACTCATTTACTACGTATCAGTCCAACAATTCCTCAACCCCTTTCTTCTATTCAGTAAATGCCCCTTCATCCCTCTACTGGTTCATTCTCATTAGCATAGAAACAATACTTCTTCCTTATCTTATCAACACCACCCTTAAACTCATATACCCCCTCTAGCTACCACTATTTTCTCTGTTCTCCTTCATAATAAAACTTCTAGAAAGAGGTGCCCACAGCCACTGTTTCCATTCCCCCACTTCTCATTTTTTCCTAAACTTGCTCAACCTCTGACAAAAAGTCAACCTTTCCAAACATGGCCACAAACCATTCTTACCATACTTCCCACGTTTGTTCTGTGCCACCCCCACCCCCCATCCTGTGGGGCAGATACCCTGACTGACTCACTCTCTCAGGAGCGTGCCATCTGGTTTCACGCCACCAGGACTTCAATCAGCACACTGACTGTCAGCATAAGCTACTAATCGAAAGACCTGATCATGCGTTCTTGCTTCCTACTTGTTTGGACAAATCACTTAACTTCCCTAAATTGAGAGGATAATAGTATCTGCCTCAAAGGATTGTTGGGAAATAATCTGAATAAAGTACATAAGAAAATGGCTAACAAATAGTAAATGCTCAACAAATGTGTTGGTATCTATTACATACTGGTTCAAATATTCAACAAGTATTTACTGAGCTCCTCAATGAGCCAGGTACCATTCTGGGCTCTGCAGATACAGCAGCAAACAAGACAAAACCCCTCACTTTGTGGAGATTCCATTCTAGCAGCCCCCTTGTAATATCTCCTAGCCCTTGAAATCTGCCCTCCTTTTTACAAGGGCTAGTTGAAATCTTACTTCCCACATAGTCTTCTCAGACATCCCCAGGAAGAAGCTGATGCTCCCCTTCGTTATGCTCCCTTGTCAAGTCTCCACGCCTTTAGTATCATCACCTAATGCCTATTCAATGTGGACTCCATGAAGACTGCTCCTTGTTCATCGCTCTACCTCCAGCACTGGCACAGTATCTGGTATATAGCATTAATAGGTACTCATACAAAATTTAAATGAATTCATTTTTTATCTCATTTATCATATTAATAAAATAAGCCATGTCCTTGCTTATTAAAATGCAGTATCTATCTCTACCACTATGTAACTGGATAACCATTATATCTGAATACTTTCATTACTACGGGTTTTATTTGTTTGTTTGTTTGTTTATTTGTTTAGCAACAGAGTCTTGCTCTGATGCCCAGGCTGGAGAGCAGAGGCAAGATCATAGCTCTCTGGAGCCTTGAACTCTTGGGCTTATGCGATCCTCCTGCCTTAGCCTCCCAAGTAGCTAAGACTACAGGTGCGTACCACCATGCCCAGCTAATTTGCTTGTTTGTTGTAGAGAGGGGGTCTCAGTATGTTGCCCAAACCAGTCTCAAACTCCTAGCCTCAAGTGATCTTCCCAGCTTGGGCCTCCCAAAGCACTAGGTTTACAGGCCTGAGCCACCACACCTGGCCCCCCAAGTTTCAACAAATTCATTAAATTCACCTATTTTTCAAAGGTTTAGCTTAATTTTTAAAAGTAGGCTCAACAAATACTTTAAATGTCACTATTACAACGTACTTACTACTGTTATACGGGGAATAGCAATTCAATAAAGAATAATGAAAGAAAATTAACTAGTCAAACTATGAATATTTTAGATATCTTTTTAAAAGATATCATCAGTGAAACTAAGGTTAAGTAGAAAATAATTTATATCTATTCAGACTTCTACAGTGCACAATGAGATTTTATATATTACCTCAAAATTTCATAAAAACTCAGACATAGCAAAGAGATATGCTTTAAAGTAATCTGACCATCCAACAGTCAAACTAGTTGTGTCTATAAATGAAACTACTAGGAATTTTTCATGACTTATTTACAGGTAATGATATAGTCACCATCAATGGTTTCTAATAACCACAGAAATACCCCTCTTTTAGTATTTTGTTTGAAACATTTCAATCATATTAGCAGGATAGGGGAATGAAAGGCTTTTGGTTTTGCCTGCAAGGTCAGACGTTCTTGAGATGAGCACCACATTATGAGATGTGACATAAAATGCCTACCACATTCCGGTGCCAAGCACCTAGAGAAGTATTCTAACAGAAGGGAGGAGGAACACAGATGGAGGGAGTACCCTCCAAGGGATGTAGACTACAGTGGTTAGAAATTTATTTTAAAACCTGGGTAACTTCAGCTATGTAGTCATGAGAAAAAGCAATATAAACTATGTATGTTAATAAAAATGTGGCTCATTTCCACTTACACCTCTAACAATATCTAAATTGGTCTTGCAGTACAGAGTGCTACTGAAATGTCCAACATGGGGACATCTGTGTTTGTGTCCTTAAAGACCCAAATATGAAGTATATTGTTTTTGACTTCAAGTGTCTAATTTTGGCCCTAATTAGGATCAAACATGAATCAATTAAATTCAACCCACTAACAAATAATTAAAATAAAACAAATCAGAAATATTCATATTAAGGTTATTAAAATGCAGTGTATACTAAAATCTGATACTGAAAACAGCTATGGGTTATTACCTTAAAATTGAAATATAAAATAAAAGTAAATGAAAAGGATTGTAAATCTAGAAAACATAGGTGCACTGAAATGGCTAAAACATTTCTATTCCCTAATCTAACAAAACAACTTCTGGTCTTTTACTATCTCTAATTTTTACAAAAACCAGTACAAAAGAGAATTTGCTTCTGTAAGAAATTAATTTTTCCCATATAAATAGTTCTAAAGACCAAGAATATCAGATATTAGGGCAGCAATAGCACTTATAATGACAGATCAAATGAACATAATTGGTTTGATAAAAATTATTCCTTACCTCATACGTTGCAAGTCGATCCAAGTAGGTTAATAATTTCAGTCTACAACGGCAAAGTTCCTTTTGTTCCAGCGTCAACCTGTTTTGAAAAACTACATTAGGCCACTTATATTTGCACAGAAGTACATTTTTATAGGTGTTAAAATGAAAATGACTAATATTCCATTGAGTTCAAAATCCATGAAACACTACACAAAAACACAAGGGTAAGATAACAGTAAATGCATTTGATCTAAGCTGCCGAAATAATTTAGAGTAATTATCACTAGTAAAGAACACACTGAAATGACTAGAAATTAAAGAAATTATCAAATGAATAGCACTAAATCATTTACTTTGAAAAGTTCACTAATTTAAGTAGTTCTCGTCTCTTCTTGAGCTCTTTTTCCTTTTTATTCTTGGCAGGCTCTTCAACAGGTGGGGAAAGCTCCTCATAGGAAATATTGTCAATGTCTACTTCACCAGGTAATGTAAATCTGCAAGGAAAAAAATCTATTTGATTATTTTTTTTTAAATTTAATGTAGTGAAAAGCTGCTTTCTCTTATTTTATTTCTCCTGATTTATTATTGATTTCCAGAAACAGAAACAGAAACAGAAACAATTATTTGAAAAAAAATTTTGCCATTGTGAGCAAAGTGATTCATATATTATATTCATTGGACAGGCAAAAAGTCATCAGTAATCATCACAGATGGAAATTTAAAAATTACGAAAAATGAAGGCTGGGCGCAGTGGCTCACGCCTGTAATACTAGCACTCTGGGAGGCCGAGACAGGAGGATCACTCGAGGTCAGGAGTTCGAGACCAGCCTGGGCAAGAGCAAGACCCCGTCTCTACTAAAAATAGAAAGAAATTAGCTGGATAGCTAAAAATATATAGAAAAAATTAGCCGGGCATGGTGGCGCACGCCTGTAGTCCCAGCTACTCGGGAGGCTGAGGCAGAAGGATTGCTTGAGCCCAGGAGTTTGAAGTTGCTGTGAGCTAGGCTGATGCCACGGCACTCTAGCCCGGGCAACAGGGTGAGACTCTGCCTCAAAAAAAAAAAAAAAAAGAAAGAAAATGAAAACTATTTTGGAAAACATGTGGAATTACATTCACCCTGTGTAAAGCAGCCTGTGCAGAAAATGTTGTCCACAGTTTGCTATTTGAATCACTTCCATTTAAAGTCTTACGATGGTAATAAATGTCAATCTCATTTTAATTATTTACTTCTCAGATATAGTCTCATATTGATATCTCAAAAGAAGTTCTGTCTGATAAGCAATGGCTCTTGTCAAATAACTTTATGACATTATCATTATTAACTGACATTTGAATGGTGCTTACAAGTTTATAAGGTGCTTTCACAAGATATATAATCACTCAAAGTAATTTTTTCAAGAAGGTATGATCCTACAAATTAGGAAAGTGAAGCTCAGATTTTCCTAGGTGGTTCATCTGACTAGTAAACAAACCCAGGTAAGTGTGTTAAGCTCCAGCTGAGAAATGTCCAGTGTTCAATAAACATTTGTAGAACCTGCTGTTTCATCAGCACCAAACTATCATATGCAAACATTTAAAGGAAAGAAAGCTGTGACCTCAGATAAGAAAGCGTTCATTAAAGGCAACTTGCTTCATTACACGACAACCTAAATAAAGAAAAGTCTACCGAGTCCAATGTCTCGGCTTGAAAGTTTTCACAAAGTCACCTTTACTTTGAATCCAATTCTTTCTATAACCAACCTGCCATCATCCACTCCTTTCCCTATTGCCAAAAGAGCCTCCAAGTCTGTGCCTTTTAATCCATACTGAAGCAGTTCTTTCGCAGGATCCACATTTTCGGGAACTCTTTCCAAACACTCATGGAGAACCCAGGATCGCTTCTTTATTTTACTCTGAGTACAAAGAAAATAAAAAACAGAGGCATTAAAGAACCCATGAGATCTTACAGCAACTAACAACTGCCTTTAGAATTATAAAGTTATATCTGACATATTATAGCTATTTAAGAACTTGGCTACAGGTAGCTGCTAGAGTAGCTCAACAGAAAAACGGTTAATTCCCTAATGGTGATTACAATTGGATGCAGGGACTGTGATTCCAACTGCTGTCTTTCTTGTAATAAGCCACACTGAAACACTAAGCTCGGTACTCTTTTTTTAAATATGAAAGTGTCTTTCCAAACTTCTATATTTGCCTTTGGTTTGCATTTTGGCTGTATGATATAGTAGAAAATAAAGCAGAAAGGCAAGATATATCTTATTGTAATTAATAAGCATGTTTAACTTTGAAATAAAACTAATGAGGCATAATACATCAAGTTTCTGTATGTATCTGACCATGAGAGGTATGGCAGAATGCAGATGATAACTCCTGGGCTCAAGCAATCCTCCTGCCTCAGCCTCCCAAGTAGCTGGGATTACAGGCATGCACCACCATGCCCAGCTAATTTTTCTATATATATTTTTAGTTGTCCAGATAATTTCTTTCTATTTTTAGTAGAGACGGGGTTCTCGCTCTTGCTCAGGTTGGTCTTGAACTCCTGGGCTCAAACGATCTACCCACCTCGGCCTCCCAGAGTGCAGGATTACAGGTGTGAGACACCGCGCCTGGCCTGGTGTTCTGATTTTTAAATAAAATACAAGTAACTTTTTCTTCTTTTTTTCCATTATCTCTCATGCTCTCTGATCTCTCTTACTTGTACTAATGTTACGTTTATCATCCTCTTTGATTGAAGCACCAGCTTCTTACATACAACTTTTTCATATTATATTTTTATTTTTAATTACTTATATACGTACATTTTTAGGGAAAACAATTATCATGAAATTTTCCCAACATTTCTTACAATCTCCCTAAATGCAAAGGTATTTTCCTTTCTAGATGTCAGATCAGAAGTCCCAACTGTTTTAAGGTATGCCATAAGTCCAACTACTTTCTTACCAAGACGCCACAGGTTAAAGCATACAGGCTTGCTATCAACTGAGTGTGTCCCCAAAAATTCATATGTTGATAAACTAATCCCCAGAGTTATGGTAGTTGGAAATGGAACCTCTGTGAAGTACTTAGGTCATGAGGGTAGAGCCCTCATGATGGGATTAGTGCCCTTAAAGGAAGAGACATAGAGAACTTGCTTCCTTTCTCTCTCTGTCTCTCTCTCCCCTCTCTCTGCCATATGAGGACCCAGCAAGAAGGAATTCATCTATAAACCTGGAAAAGTGCCCTCACCAGGAACCAAATTGGCCAACACCTCGATATTGGACTTCCCAGCCTCCAGAACTGTGAGAAATAAATTTTTGTTGTTTAAGCCACCCAGACTATGATATTTTTGTTATAGCAGCCCAAACTGACTGAGACAAGGTTACATAACAACTTAAACTACGGGAGGCAGGTAGCAGGAAGTAACCAATTGTGGGATCCAAGCAAAGAAGTATCTGGCAAGTTTAATATGTCAATTATCTATTTATTGCCTCTCAGCTCCAAATTTCCCCTCAGATCTGGCTATGTGACAGCATTTCTCATATGCAGCTGAAAAGATACTAAGTTTTATCAATAGAAGACACTGGAAGACCACTGTGAAGGAAAAGCCTCTGGCTCCTAAGTCTGATGTGCTTTGGTTCTTCTCGCTCCTATGGCTTGGCAGCCAACAAGGCATGTGGGGAAAATCCAAGGGTGCTTTAGTTCCCCTTCATCTTGCCATGGACAATTTCCCATTGAGGTTGAACAGTACTCCTGTGGGCAGATTCTTTCCCAGTGAATCTCTTGGGCACCTGAGAGGGAAGTTTCCCAGACTGGGAGCTCTAGGAAGCACACCTACAGCAGTAGGGATTTTTTTTCTTTCCAGTCCTGGCCATGGTTCCTTATTTATCTACCAACCTTGGGCTGCATGCATGCTGGTGGGGGGTTTCCTGCTTGCCAGGCCCTGGGGGCTTCTGCCCGAGCCCCACTTCAGCTCACTGGTCCCCTAGATACAGGTGTCCAGCTTTCCTATCCATGCCACATTCCCTGGACTGCCAACTTTGACAACTGTGGACCAGCCCTGGCCCAAGGCAGTGTAGACAACTTCTCTACCATCCAACATGCTAAAACCACCCCTGGCCCAATGAGGTCTGAATGTCAGCCTAGGAGAAGAGACCTCCCTTCCAGGTCTGCTCCCTCCAGGGGTATGTTCCTTCAGCCCTAGGGTATTTCTTAGAGTTCTTTTTACCCCTTTATAGTTGATCTCTGGTTACTAGAAAATAATTCTCCATATTGAAACTTTCCCGAGTTCAAATTGCTATGTGGTTTCTGGCTCCTGACTAGACCCTGACTAACGTAAGTGAAGAGAGGTGACTGTGTAACAGTAAGGGAAAGGATTAGGCCAAGGCCAGACAGCTGGCTGGTTTATCAGTGAATATTTGCTCCCACATCTTCAGCAACAAAGTCCAGCTACAAGGGCTAATAGAACCTAACAAGATAATTTTTCCAGGTGAGAAAAACACACTTTATTGGCTGTAGAAAAGTCAGCAATGTAAAGTTCTCTAAAATGAAGACTTATTGTCAAAAGATAATCCATGAATATGAATTTTACCACGTTACCTAAACATTCGCACGTACCAAATAATTCTGAATGGAAGCAATGTTGACCGCTGATTTCCTCCACTGCCTCTGATATACTAGGTCAGTATCCAGGCCGTAGGTATGTGCCAAAGACAAGGCTTCCTCATACTCTTCATTTTCAATCTTTAGACAAGGAAACAGAAACAGGAATGTTATATTACTGAATTATCCACAGGGTCCCTATGATACGATGAATGATTATAATTCCTCCGACCTATACAGCATGTTATAAATTCCTGTGTGTTGTGGCACAAGAAGTCCACAGACATTTTGAGGACCAAACAGATTAGGTATTTCCTAGACACTTTAACAGAAAGATGAAACACAAAAGGTGTAAAGCTCTCATTTGTAGTGTAAAACAATGGCGAAACCAGGCCAACAGTGCCACAGCCTGACTCCTGCAGTTATTCGTGCTGTTCCTGTAGTGTCATGAACAGCACAAACAAGGTGAACACTCACTGTTGGAAATAATTGGCTTCCCAAGCAAGTCCCTGACTAGAAAGCAAGTCTGCATTCCTTCCCTCACCATCTGGAGTCTGAGTAGACAGCTGTATCTCAACACAGATAAAGGGAACAATGATGGCCACAAGAACGGTGGCAAAAAAAAAACAAAAAAACAAAAACAGGCTATGCCACAAAGTAGATCAGTCTAAGTGAATTCATCTCTTATCTACGGCTTTGATTTTGATTACTTAGATACAAACACCAGCATTATTTTCAAAAGCGTTATAATACTAACATTTCTAGCATGTTATGATCCAATTACCCTCTTTAAATTTCTTCATTTTTTTTGAAAAATTAGCTTTTTCTCAAAAAAATAAAATAAAATCTTGATGCTTTCAAATTTGACAGCGATAGGATACTCTCTCACCTTCCTCTGATAAAGCTCCTCTGGAGTCGTAGAGCGCAAACTCACGAGGCGGTAGTTTTTGGTAATGGTCCGTGGGCGTTTCCGCGGAGGTGCAAATCGCTCCATTTCAGTCACTAAGTAAAGGCCCTGTTTTATGTAACCAAAGTAGCGAGCCTTGGCAGATATTTCATGATCGGAATCAGAATCCTCTTCTCCTTCATCTTCTTCCCCAGCTCTGATCTCCAAACGAGATCGTTTGGGGGCAAGTTTAATCTCACACTAAATTGAAAAAGGAGATATGAAATTAATAGTGAGGAACTAAAGACAACTTTTTAGAGTTAATGAAAGAAAACACATTTTTAATTCTTCTCTGGTTTGATTCATTATGTCAGCCCTGTGATTCAGCTTAACAATAGAATTCAAAGGAACCCAATGACAAACATTACACATATTAGCTCCAGAAACATGCACATGTATTATCAGCTCCCCAACTCCAAAATTAAAGCCTGCTTTAATAAGAGATCATTAATATGGTCTTATAAATATATGCCTCGTAATTATTTTAGAGAAATAAATAAGTTGAGAATGCTGATTTATTTTACTTTTGATATTTTTGTACCTGCCTTGGAAAAATAAGATAATGATTTTTTTTCATCTCCTTAGAGACTGAACATGAGGTATTTATATTTGCTTTACCGAGACTGGCTTTCCCTCACCCCCTTTTAAAAATGTCTAACAGCTTCACAAAGTTCTGAGTCTGAAAGCCTGGCTGTTAAAGATAACTTTCATTCTAGACTTAACAGAGTTGGCTTAGATTTTAAGCCATAGCTCTCTACAAAGAACATCTTTAGACTCAGTAACAAACTTTGGAGTAAACAATATTTGTCAATTTGCACTGCAGAAGTGAAAGCTATTGAAAGTTGTTACTCTTGAAAGACTTAAATAAGAATTTTAAATAACCAAAACATAACTTTAAAGAACTAGCCACTATTTTGAAGTCTTTTCTCATGATAATCAAGTTTTTATTACTAAAAGAACCAAAATTTTAAGTTGCTACATTTTGTAGAAATAGGTTAAAGACTATTATTTCTTAGGTAGCAATACCACTCTACAATTTAAGATGACTAATCAGGGAGAATAAAAATCTACGACTTCAGTGAAGAAGAAATCCTTTATAGATGGCCAAATGACTACAAATTTTCCTCATTCTCTTAAATTACAAAATTTTTTAATTCAGTAAACAATGGATTTCTTTTGGGAGGGAGGGAGGATACTGTACCCAATGTCTAATTCCAATCGCAGATTTTTTTGTTTCTAAAGACAAGATTAGATCATGGAACTAAAATAAAAGGCCAAGTATTTAAGTTTTTGGTGAAGTACTTATCTATTTTCAAACAAAGAGGAAACAAACAAGCCTTACCTCCAAACTTAAAAATCCCCCATCATGGGTAGCAGTTACTTGTGGTGATGGTTCAAACCATTCACAGGATTTTCCCAGTAAATTCTTCAAAGTTTTCACTGATGATACAGTCAAAGCACCAGAGCATCGAGCCAAAGTCACCGCATTGTCTGCCCACCAGTTGACATCTATCAGCGGGTAAAAGGACTCTTTGTCTAATGGGAGAAAAGCAAATCAATACAAATGCATCTGCAAATGTGGTTGAAATACAACCTATTCAGTATAATAATCAATTTAAAAATAAAATTCACCTACATCATTTGGACTCCAAAGATACGTTAAATAAGAAAAACTAAAGTCTAAGTCATCACTGAAATTTTTCCTCAGGCACGAGGTACAAAATGGTATTTCTTTTAATGAATGCCAAGTGCCAACAACTGGTCAAAGTCTGAAGCTCTAAGGATACAGAGGTAAGTAACTTCAGGTCCTTCAACTCAAGAATATACTGTGGAGAGAGATACGTCACCATTTTCAACATAATAACTCGAAAGGTAGATGTATACAAAGTGTACAAATACAAAGGTTATAAAAGGTTTCAGAAAATGTACACATATCACATTCAGACAAACAATGAGAGAATTATACCCTTTAGAAAAATGTAAGATAGATATATAATTATTTCTGGTGCTGATTTCCTCTTAAACTTGTGACTAATCATACAGAAAAAAAATTCAAGGCTAGTAAAAAATTTTTAGAGGTGAAAATGAATTATGGTTCACCAAACTGAGGTATTTAAAAGGAAATGCCATAATATTTATTGTAACTTTATTGTGCTTTTTTAACCTTGCCTATTACACAAAAAAGTATGATATGGTTTTAAGGAAACGCACACAACAGTAAACCATATATTTAAAAACATATTTAAACATTAGATTAAGGAGAGAGAGATCTTTAAATTGGAATTCAGCACCATGAGAATAACTCATTATTTTAATGAAAACAAAAACCGTAACAACATTTTCTTCCAATGTAAGCCTGAGGCAATTCATATAAATAAGGAATTCCAAGAAAACATGAAAAGCAGAGTTCCTCGGGCTTATAGCTACACGCAAAGTAGAAAGAAGGGGGAGCAAGTCATTTTAATCAAATTATAACTTCTACTTTGACAAATTATTATTTTTCCTCAAAAATGTTTTTGAATGAGTATTTTGGATGATTAACAAAAGCAGATTATTCAAAGCACAGAACCTGATACATGATCTTAATTTATATTTATGATCTTCTTTAGACATGAACTAAAAGCATATTATAATATAGACTTTAAACCTCGTGACTATCATTGATTTTATACAAGACACAAAAATCAAGGGATGTTTAATTTTGAGAACTTCACCTGAAGAAAAATGATCCTTAGTCAAAAACCAAAAGTAAAAAACTCAAAGTAACCCTAGAAGGTCTTTAATTTTTGTGTTTTAATATGCCAACTAAATGATAATTATTATTTTTATTTAAATGTAAACCTTATTCTATAATATTTATAAAAGTAATATATGCTCATTGCAAAAAAAAAAAAAAAATTCTTTTAAACATGAGATGTATAGAAAGAAAGCCCACCAACCTAACCCAAATTTCCTTTCAGTCCCACAGAAATAACTACTCAGTATTGATCCTTTGATGAGTCTCTTTCAATTGTCTCCCCCAGCAGCATCTGAAAAGGGGTGTGCTACGAGCACTGAACACAGACTGCCATCTCAGTGCAGAATTGTGGCAGGAGAGCTGTGCTGCACACCCCAGCTCTGATTTAGCCTTTGGGAAACCCCAACCATCAAAAAATTGCATCTGTTGCCTTTACTCAATTCTATGAAATCTTGGTGTTTCTTCCAACGTGAACCAGAAGTATCTACAGACTTTTTACATCATCTAAAGAGCACCTTATATAATAAAGGAGCCTCTTAAGGTTTTAATTAACATATTTCATACAACGTACCTTTGATTTTTTTTCTCTTCTCAATGGAGAGCCTCCAATCAGGATTAAGGTCATCATAGCCTGGCTAAATATGAAAATATGAACAAGACTTCTTGAGTCAACTATGTAAGAAAATTATGAGACAATCATCAAGAACTATGGAATTTAAAGACACCAAAATATAGAAAAGATACTTCCCCTTGATCTCTCAGTTACAACTACTTGAAATCCATTCCTCACCATAACAGTCTAGGAAAAGCAAATGTTCTTACACTTAAAATGTGCACATGCAGGTACTGTGACTCAATTTAATAAAGAAAATAGCATGCATAAGAATAAGATAGCATGCATACAACTAATACAAATGAAAGCAAGATACACTAAAAATTCATTCCATACACATGCGCACATACATATCTACAAACTGGGAAGAGGACAGCTATGTGTTAGAGAGTATACACTGGCTTGGACACAAGTCCTAGCCCGGCCACTTGTAAACTAAGCAACCCCTCCGGCCTTGGTTTTCATAGCTCTGAGACTTCACTAGGCAACCTCCATGTTAATTTTCCATGACTAAAAACTTACTAAGTAAAAAAGTTTAACCAGCAATCCTCAAATAAATCCATTCATATTCATATTCTACTCTTGTGGCAAAATAGTGTCACACTCACCTTTGAGAACATAATGGCACATCAGTATCTCTCAAATATCATAAAACAATTGAGATTAAGCCATTGCCAGACACCCTCTGGGCTCACTGTTCCTTAAATCTCCAGAATTACAATAGTATGGGGAAAGACTAGTGAAAAAATCACTATTTATTTGAAATTATAAATCCAAAAAAAGTGTCGCTATACTTAAGTCAAACAAAATGTGCATTTTCATCTAAAGCAACAAAATAAGCATGGTTTATTATCAATTTACACTTTAGAATAATAATATAGATATTTTTTCCATAGCCTGAAAGAACTTCCTGCCCTCCACTAATATAGTAAATCACTCAGAGCAAGACCTGCAGTCCCTGAGAAGAGAAGACATAATCTTTAAACTTTATCAGAAAAAAAAAGTTACCATAAAAGGGTATTTATAGACCATAGGAAGAAATGGAATATCCTGATTTACTTAATCATAAAAACAGATGATTAAGCTTCAAAGAATTAGAATACAAAAAGGTACATATTATTGAAAATAATCAACTAAATTAAAATCTTATTTGATCACTTCAAGACACTTTTACAATGCCTCAGAATCACCAGTAGTACATGCCCAGACCATACATATGCACACCACATTTATACGACATGTGCACTTCCCCACTCACATTCTGGAGTACACAAAGGGAGTATGGAATAAAACTTTAAGCCCCTCAAATAGCAACAACAATTGAGAGTCAGCCTTCAGTAAATTTAAGGACATATATAGATCACAATGAAATCTGACAAGAAATATTGAGAAAAAAAATTTTAAAAAAATCTCATTGGCATAAGTACTTTGAGAATGCAAAAAAAAATGTGTGTCTTTATTAAAGTTAATGATGAGACCAAACACCAGGAACAAGCAGCACTTGGTAGAACCAAGGTCTGAAGTCATCTGGGACTTCCTTGCACATTGTTTAAATAATGGGCATCTCCTGTGAATTCAATTCTAAACACAAGGTGAAGACTTGTTCTTCTGCATCCAAAACTCTGTCATGCTCATCCCTGTGTGCCCAGATCCATCACAGTGCCCACCCATCGTATCAGCTAAATGCTGAATGAGTAAATGAATCAATTAGCCTTTTAAGTCACTTAATACTAATTAGAATATCTAAACTGTAGGAAAACCACCTGGCATTATATTATTCTTTGTATACTCTCTCAAAAGTGTGGTTTCTTCTATTTACTCAATAAATACTATGCACTCACACCATGAGACACAGACAGAAAAAAAATCAGACATTACAGGTCCAATACTCAAGCACATAGAAAGCTAAGAAATGAATATAAATTACTATAACACAAGGTCAAATTTGATAACTACCCAAGAAGAGGCATAGATAAAAGTGCTAGTGGTCTTCAAAGGATGAAGAGAGAATTTTGGAAATGGGCTTGAGAAAGATGAAGGAAATTCAAGAGATACATAGAAAGCCCGGTGGTGTTATGGTTTTAAGACTGAATATGATTTGAAAGTGGAAAATAGAGGAAGACCTTCTAGTCTGAGAGCATAATGTGAACAGAAGTACAGAAGTAGGAAAATACAAAGTTTATTCAGGGAAAAGAATAGATCAGTTTAACTAAAGTACAGGATAGCATATTTTAAATATCTTTATTTTTGTTTGTTTTGGGGTTTTGGGGAGAATGTTAATGATATCATTTTTTAATGAGGTGAACTTCACATAACATAAAATTAAACATTTTTTAAAACAATTCAGTGGCATTTCAGTACCTTTACCATGTTGTGCAACAACCATCTCTACCTAGTTCCAAACATTTCTATCACTCCAAAGTAAAACCCTTACCCATTAAGCAGTTACTCCCCAATTTTCTCATCCTGGGCCCCAGCAACCACCAAACTGCTTTCTATCTCTGTGGATTTATCTATTCTGGATATTTTATACAAATGCAATCATAAAACATGTGGCCTTTTGTGTTTAGCTTCTTCCACTTGGTATAACGTTCTCAAGGTTCATCCATGTTGTAGCTCGTATCTGCACTTCATTCTTTTTTATGGCTGCATAATATTGTGTTGTATGCATATACCACAATTTGTTTATCCATACACCCAAAAATGGACATTTGGATTATTTCCACCTTTTGGCTGTTGTGAATAGTGTTACTATGAATATATATGCACATATATTTGTTTGAGTACCTGTTTCAAATTCTTTTGGATATATACTTAGCTGTCTGTATTTTTGCCTTAGAAGTGCGTAATAGATTCATGCTAGACATCTGAACTAAATGTTAAACTTCACAATACTTGAGCACTTGATGAAATTATCTATACAGCATATTTAAGAAAATGCCCAAATAAATTTCTAAACTTCACTTTACTTCAGACAGAGGTGGCTGCCAGACTAGCAACCTGACAATAGTCCTTTCCCAATTTCTAAGATGGCATTCTCACTGCTGTCCTCATACTACCAAAGCTGGCCTAAACTCACTACCTTTCTACCTCAGGGGCTCTACGTGTGAGCAGAATCGTGGCTGGGCCATGTTTACCACATCCGATACATGCTTTGTGGACTGGTACTCGGTGGGCAGGACCACTAAGCTCCCCCTGACCCATAAGAAAACTCCCGGCACCAGGTGGGTACACTCCAAGGGGGAACCTCCATGTCACTGTTCTGTACTTGTCGGAATTCAGAACACAGTATCCCAAAGCATGGACCCTCAACATGCTGAGTTCTAAATGAAGGAGGCTGGAAGGGCCTCAGGAGCAAAGTCTCTCTGACTTTCTCCTGTCTCCAGCCCCTCTTCCTCCCTCAAAGCAAGTCATAGAAAACAGAATTCCTTTTCCCCAAGATGATCACAGAAGCTAGAACTCTTCTCCCCCCAAAGCAAGCCATAAAAGTTAAAACAGTCACTCTTTCTCTTCTCCCTCGAAGACCCTCATTTCAGAGGGACCCTGCCCCATGTAGGGAAGGGTAGTATTACACAGAGAGGCCAAAAAATTTAAACAGATAGGTCTTGCTGGGTTCCTCCCCTCAGTCTATTGCCATTAAATTTCTACAAGGCTGTCCATTCTTCATCAAATCTAAGCATAAAAATAGACAGTTTTCCCTGGGTCTTTGTATCTTCATTACTGACGTCTCCTGCATCACATAATACTTTGATTAAATAGTTTGTTACGCTTTTCTCTTGTTAACCTGTCTTTTGTTATAAGAGTGTTGGCCCTGTCCCTTATGGTGGGTGAGGAAAGGTATCACATCTTTCTGTCCCAACAGTTTCTGGCACCCAAATGAGGCAGCTGAGACACCTGACTTGCTCTGGACCCTGCAGATGAGGTCCTGAAACAACCAACAAAAAGCCAGCAAAGAACGGTAAGGATTTCTTTTACCAAGTCACCTCTCCTGGATCTCTGTCTGTAGCGTCCGGTTGAGAATGGAAGGTAAAAATTTCTCTCTATATCTTCCTTTTCAAATTCAGGTTAGCAAGAGAAAATCATCTGTTATTAAATAAACCTGTTATGCTTTCCTCTTGTTAACCTGTGTTTTGTTATAGGAGTGTCAGCCGTGACCCTTAAGGTGTGTATGGTAAGGTGTCATTACACCTCTCCACCCCTACATATTCATGCTACCATATGTCTGAAAACAGCCTACTATGCCATCACTTTATAATGCAGCAGTAGCCTAGTGGGGGATGTCTTAAGTATACCATTATAGATTCTGTACATAAGGGCTATTATGGCTAAAGCAATGTTTTCTTTATATTTAAGGATTTATTTGCTTTTTTTTTTTTTAACCACTAGAATCTAAATATAATGAAGTCTCTGCCTCCAACAGCATAAAAACAACATTTCAAATGTTTATTCATTCCACAAATATTTATTATTATTTAATATGCTAAGTCTATGTTAGAGTCTATGGATGAAATATGTACCTAGTGCCTATTCTAAAAGAGCTCACAGTCTAGAAAAGTTGTGAAAACAGCTGTGAATTATATCAAGATTAATCAATAAACTGCCATCTTACCAATTATCCTTCATTGATTCATCCACTTAGCAAATTTAGTCCAACACCTACTACAGGTTAAAGATAAAATAAAATTAAAATGGAAAAGATAAGTTTCCATTCTATTTTCTAGACCTAAAGAAGTACAAATAGGCAAGTAATAAAACTTCTTGAGAGAAAAATTAAGGCCAAAACTGAGATATAAAGATATAAACATAACATATGGGAAATGTCTGAAATGAAAATCACTTAAGCAATCTTACTATATTCCAGACATGAACAAAATTTAATACTCACAGATTTCTAGCCAGATGGATTTTCATATTGACAATGAAAGCCAAAGTATTTAATCAACTTAAAATTGGATAGAAGTAAATCAGAACAGGCCCTTCCACAACTATCTTTAATCATTAGGTTTTACAGAGAAAATGCTCAATCACACAAAGCATATTATAAAAACTAATAAAGCAGCAAATTGCATGAAGAAAGACCCAAATGAACTGAATTCACAATTTCAGTAAAGGAATTTAAGATTGTGCAGGGCAGCAGCAACATTAGTTTCTTCTCCAGCAATGCTTAAGCTAAAATTGTAAACTGACTATATTATATATTATCACATAATCTATTTTAAACTAATTGGTTTGTCTACTCATTTCCTAGAGCAGTCATGAGGAAAGGCAAAGCTCTGCCCTACCTGGCTGACCCAAGCTCACTTGACTGCTGCTAGAGGAAGGAGAAAAGAGCAGCTATCTCACTATTTCTCAGAGCCTGGGATTTCTCCTTAAAATAATTCCAGTGACGAGTACACACACAGACAGTCATATGTTTGGTAAACAACTATATTACACCTCTCACTTATTACTATTTGCACATTTCTAGGTTCTTTACATAATGAACTGCAAGACTCCAGAGGATGTCATTCATATAAACTGCAAGGTGACATCTTTCCCTTGTTTACTATTAATATCATATGCTAGTACCTGATTTGCCCAGATAGCAGTCAGTACTTCTAAATGTAAGCATCATAAGTCAATATTCTGAAAAAAGGCTTAACCTGTGAAGTCAGAAGACTTGAATCAAAATGGAACCTTGATTCCAACACTTAATAATCTCAAGTTAACCTCTCTTAGCTCTATTCCCATCTATTAAAATGGGTACAAAAATTTTATATTTAATAGGGTTTATAGTGAGACAAGTGAAAAATATGCTCTATAAATAGCCAAGACTTACACTATAAATACTATTTATTTCAAACAATCCTCTCCAACACTATCAGATGATTTACTTTCCTCTAGCATATATTTTCATAATATTAACATGTTATTTTAGTCATTTGTTTATAATTTCCCTCATAAGACTATGAATATCTTAAGGACAGGGACTATGACTTATTGTATTTCCTACTCTAGCACTCAGGAGTCAATAAGTAGTTGAATTGTATTATTTTACCATTATGTTATTATGCATATAGTAACAACCTACTCTATTTTATGGTAATATTACATATAAGCTTTATTGTACTCACTATAATATATTAGATTTTAGTAATTCATATACTAAAGTTCAAATCTAAAACCTCCAAGTTAATGTGATTAATTCCCAGGGTACAAGTGAAAAACTCAAAGTATGGTTGTTCAAATTCTTCATGCTTGACGAAGAGTTGCCACCTTCACCCCTTGCCCCAGTGCATCACAAATACTCCAAATATCTATGATAAAGCTAAGGGTTCACTAATGAGAGGCTTTCTCAATTATTTATTCTGGTAACTACAAAGTGTGACTCTAGTCTTTCTACACTATTACATATAAATCTGACCTTTCAAATAACAGAATGTTACTAAACTAATAACACATCAAGTATTGCAGGAAAAAAATGTGTTCAGGACACTCTGGTATTCACTAGCCTAATAAATATTTCTTCCACCTATCTTTTTGGTTTTTAATGTCTTTCTTTTTCCATGTGGTCATGGAAAGACCATGAACATCAGAGTAAGAGAGATATAAAATCAAATCTCAGATCTACTGTTCACTTGCTGTATAATCTGAGAACAAAGTAAGTGCTCATTAAGTTATAACTGATATTGTTATCAGAGTAAATTTTGTAAAAGCTACAAGAATATCATATGCACGCAGCTTCATACATTTAGCTATAAAAGTCTGCAATAAGCATACTGAAAGAAACCAGAATGTCTGCAAAGAGGATGAAGCCTCATAGGAGTGTCTATGGTGGAATGGAGTTTTAGAAAGTCTACCAGAAATGGTTAGACAAAAGTAGGGGCACAGAGAAGAGGATCCAGGAAGTACAGTAAAGCAGCATAATGATCAGACTAGGGGAGATGACAGGTAAACAGAGGAATTTGCATTGTGACCATAATCTTAGGATTTTAAAGAAAAAAAATGGGTAAAATTAAATGCCTTTCATGTTCCCAACTTTAGACCAAAACTTCCTTTGAGGCTAAACCTGGCTGTGGTCTCAGAGGGCAGAGTTTGCTCTAGCCAGTGAGTCTCCCCATGTGCTGAGCAGCAGCAGGAAAAGGGAAGGCAGGGCAGTCCCCAGCCTGTGCTGTGATAAACTCTGAACCAGAGCAGGGAGTCGAGCAGCAGTGGGAATGGCAGTCAGAGTAGGATCAAGGTCACTAGCTACGACTAACCACTGCTCCCTCGGCAAATGGCACCACGACCTGCGCAATGTCCTTGGTGATGGCAACCAGTTCCATGGTTTTCACTTTTGTGAGCCCAAAAACCTATTTTTTCCAGCTTACTCAGGCATTCAAAGAAAATAATTCATACCACTGAAATGAAAAGTGAGTGGTATGAATATAATCCTAAAAATTTGCAATAAGAGATACAACTAGCTTGAGAATCAAGTTGCATCTCTCTGATTGACACATTAATTTAAAAGCCAAATGCTCTGAGGATTTTTTGGGAAATCTAAATCAAAGCCACAGGAGGTGGATGCTCAACAATCAAGCTACAGTGATTCCCAATGAATTGTCCTTCTAGACTCTCAGGGTGTTTCTGTTCAAAAGACTCTCACTAAGGCAATGGCTAAAAACAAACTTCTAGCCTGGACCCATCCCTTCCCACCATGTACCTTTCTTTCAATTTCTGAAGTCCGTTCTTTTCCTGTCCCATTACTTTTCTGATTGCATATTTTAAACTACTGAAATATTTATATTTAATCATGCCTGGGTTTCAAGGTTTTTAAACATTTTTTAAGTTTTTTAAATAGACATGTTGAGACCATATTAAATGGAAGGTGAAATGGTAACTGGGGAGGAAAAAAACCTTCCTAAAGCTATGCATAAGACAAAAAATTAAGAACAGCTAAACAAACAAATTTCAATCTGTGAAGTGAGTAAGAAAACACAGAGCCACTTTCTCTTTTCTTCAGTTATTCTGAAAAAAATGTATATTAATAATTCCCTTAATTACAACTGATCCAACTAGATCATTCAAAAATAGATTCTAATCTGAGAATCACAAAACTATCCACCAAAACTGGATATGCCTATAGGAAAATGGGGTGAGGGGAGTGAGCAAATGAAAATGATTGCTTAAAGTGGTAAAATGCAAACTAATCATCAGATAATAAAAGATTTATAACATAACCTATATCCAACTGAGGAATTCCTTTAAATCTTCACTCTATCACAATAAATGTCATTATATGAGCAGGTCTTACCTTCCTCTTAATGAATTTAAATTATAATAGATGTTGATTATTCTACCTATTACTAAACAATAAGACCTTAAAACCTATCATTTCAAGACACTAAGAAATGAAAGAGTTCCATCTTTCTCTATATCTTAGCTACCCACATTGGAGTGAAAAGAAGGTAACTCCCTTCAAGCCTTAAATAAGCCCCATACAACTAGCGTTGCAAGATTTGGGAAGAATTGCAACTCTTTTAGGATTTGACCCTCCAAATCCTTGATTTGTATTGACTTTAGCTGACATGCTAACATCTCCATCCTCTACTTTTGGAATGTCAAAGAGGGAAAAAAATAAAGAGTACAATGAATAGATTACATCCAGTATACAGAATATACTGCATTACAAATTAAAATCAGTACACAGCACTAGCCTATTCTTAATTTGCCCTGCTGTACTGATATTATAATTCAGCTAAATAGAATAGCTTTAGAATGACGAGAATAAATAATAGCTGTGTGCTATAGTAAAATATCAAAAATATGAAATTAGCATTGTCAGTACTCACCCTTAAGAAAGAGTCATTCTAATAACAACCATAACCAAGAAACATACCTGCTCACTTTGATTCCATTCTCCTTGTTGCTTCAGAGATGGAATGGCCCAGATGCTCAGTTTCCCTGAGAAGTGAATGGCAGCAAGGAGCATCCCATCTGGAGAAAGGCTCATCTTAAAGATTCCATCCTATATAGAAATAATAAGATCAGAGCAAAGAATTTATGCTCAAATACAAATAACTTTCAGAATTAAATGATATTCTTCAGGAGTGCCATGTTATAAATCATCTTCAGTAATTCAGCTCCATAGCACTATAAATGTGCTCCAGCATACAGAAACAGACTCCTGACCTTAAGGAGTTTGTTATCTACTTTCCAGGGTTATAATTTAGATATAATCCAAAACCCAAATATGCAAGCATTATAAACATACTTCTTTACATATCAATTACCATGAGTTCTCAATACCTCTTATGGTTCGTCTTGACTAGATTATCAATTCCTCGAAATTTGGTCCCATATCTTTATAAGATTCTGTAAGTACACAATGCCTGGAATATGTTATACATTATAGATAGGACAAAAACTCATGCTGTGGAAAAGAAAAAAAAGGGAGAAGGAGGAAGAAAGAGAGATAAAGAGAGAGAAGGTCTGACAATGATGGAAACACACAGCAAAGGGGAAAATAGTCCTTAATTTAGGAAACACTATGAAGATTTAGGAATTTCCAGATTTGCCGCCAAATTATCCAATTTAAGGAATTCAATTGTCATACAGAACAGAGAAATTTTATAATATACTGGTTTCATATAGTCAACCTATGGGTTCACAAAGGAAGGCTTATCTTTCTAACCCTTCTTGTCCATATAATCTTTCTGTCCTTTCTTACCAGAATACTAGGTTTCCTTAGTTGCCACAAACCACATGAACAGAGACATCAATTGTCTACTACCTATAATAGATTCAGAAGAATCACATAAACACTCACTAGACATCTTCCCCTTCAGGCATTGATTAAGGACAGGGTCTAAGGTAGCTTGCCCATAAAGAATAAAACAGAGACCAGAAAATGGCAACCAACAACCATACTTCTTCTGAATGTTTAGAAAATCTGGCAACACAGTGCACGTGTCCTCAAATGGCAATAGAACTAAATAGTAGATGGCCCCTCAGAAAGGCCATAAACTTTCCAGTTAGCCCAAACCCCCATTGCTCCAGTATTAAAGCCAAATATCAGCTACATAACTGAAAACTAAAAATGATTATACTGAAAACAAAAATTTTTACACCTAGTCCAATTCGCTAAATTATATTATCTACCTGGCTTCTGTAAACATTTACGTTTAAGTCTTCAAGTCTCAGATGACTAAGGCACATTGGCCATCAAAAATGAATAGAACAATTTCAAGAGATCAGGAATATTGTTGGATGAGTGGATAGATGGGAACATTAGCAGCCTCTAATTACATCACTGAAGACCAAAATTACTTTACCTAGACATAAGTTTATCCCAGAATTAAATGTAAGAAAGACTAGAAAACAAATACTTGAGAAAGAGAAGCAATAAAAGAAAAAGTAATTCAAGAAAAATTTTAAATATATCATGTCCCTTCCTCTGTGATGGGCACAGGGGAAGGACTAGAAGATAAAGGGCCTGGAATCTTCCTTTCTCAACTTTAAAGTCAGTAAACTCCATAGTTTTGCATAAGGCAGGCCTCAGAAACAGATTTTTACTAGCTAAGAGAAAACTCTGCCTACCCTTTGGATTTTTACATAGGAAGAAACTGAGGACCAAAAGGGCAAAGACACCAGCCCAAGATCACCCAAGTGTAGAGAGCAGAACCTGAGCTATAATGCAGATGTCTCTAATCTCAATCCATGGCACTTTCATGAACTGGGATTCCAGTCCCCACCTGGGCCTTTCTAGTAGTCACAAGCACGCTCCTCAGTACAAATTATGGTCAAGTATAATTAGTCACATGTGATATGTATGGTAATTCCCAGACATTGCAAATGCTCCATTAAACAACTCCAATAAAAGTGCTCTGAAAGCAAGAAAGACATTTATGAATCTCTTTAACAAAAACACAAAAAGTATACTGAATAATTTAACAATAGCAATGTGACCAGGAAAGTAATGAATGAATAAGTTAAATTTTCATTTTTTAAAATCTCTCCCTTCTGATGGGGTTCAGGACATATTACCACAAAATATGGCACCTTAGCATTTGAGAATACAGCAGAAGCAGGAAGGTCACTCTCACCTTCCCCTCACCCTTCCCCCATGAAGCAGGTCATAAAACCTAGGAAGGGTTTTCTGACCTTACCCTCAAGCAAGTCATTAGATCCTCATTCAAGAGGCATCCTCCCTAAACCTGGAGGAAAAGAACATCCCTATCTCTGAAGACAGAGTCACAAAGAAGAATATGAACAAACATGACTTGATAAGTTCCCCCTAGTTTATTACCATTAGATCACACTTATCCAATCACACCACTCACTACTATTCATTTTTCTTCTTCAAACCTAGCATTTAAAAATACAGAGGTTTCCTCATTTCTTTGAGTCTTCACTCCCTTATGAAGGCTCCCATGGCACATAAAATTTGTATTAAATAAATCAAATGCTTTTCTCTTGTTAATCTGTGTTTTGTTATAGAAGCTTTCATAATGAATATAAGAAAGGGTAGAGGAAAGATATTGTTCCAACCCTACACTCCCTTCTTTCCTTTCTTTCTAGAAATTTAAACAACAAATGTATTAATTAGAATGTTACCACTTGCTTTTAATATGGTGGATACTTGATCCGCTAGTTTCATTTGATGCTATGATATCCACACTGCAAGGGGGATAATAAGAGGGGGAATGGCCTGAAAAAGGGTAAAAATGTGTTCTGTCTCTCCAAAACCTACTCCACTCCTTTTGGGAATTAAAACCTGCATCCCTGCCTCAGGCCAGTGGTCAGGAGGGGCAGGGGAGCATCCTTTGTTCTTTGGATCACAGGAGATGGCTGAAGGGAATCTTCCAGGCAGAGGTCCCAAGACTGTCTTAGCCCAAGATAGGATGAATCAAAACCATCAACTATAGTTGAACAGCAATAGCCTGAAGTTGAAAACCTCTCCTTTAAAAGCTCTCCATTCCCACTCAGAGGCAGGACATTGGTACTTTAAGACGGGAGTCTGTCAACCTCCTGATTTGCCAACAAATTAATAACCTTCTCTTTCCTTTTCCTCAAATCACTTGTCTTCATTCTTCTGATGCAGCCTTGGGGACAAGAGCCAAGCTTTCAGTAATATAAACTTAGCATTTCTTTCTTTAAATATCTTATTATAGGAATTTTCACTCACATACAAAAGTAGAAATTATAGTGCAATGAATACCCACGTGCCCCACAATCAGCTTTAACAAATATCAATATTTTGGGGGGGGCTTGATTCATTTATCCTTCTCCAATAACCACCATTCCAGAGGATTTTAAAGCAAATCCCAGACATTATTTCACTTACAAATATATATGAAGTATACATTTCCTTGAAGTCCCAAGTTATCTGTTTAAATTTCATAAATGCACAGTAAGATGATAGTTATCAGTAGCAACTGGATTAAAGCTGCTCAAGATGGACAAGTCACCTGTGTTACATGAAACACAATATTTTCTTTCTGAAATAAAAATTCTGATTTTTATTTGTATTAATAGAAACATTTCTGAGTGCCTGTATAACACACAGGAGATTGCTGGCCCAGGAAATAATTCATTATTCTGACTGTCACTGTGGTACAAAGTCTCAAGCCACAGTTAGAAAATCCATGCTAAATTCTGTAAACAGAGTCTGAGGTATTTGAGAGTCTGCCTATTGGTGGACAAGGAAGGGAATTCTAGAGTATGTGCCTTGAAAATAGTGGGAAGTGGCTTTTTAAACAACTGTACATCACAATAAAAGTAAACCTCAAACATTTAAACCATGATTCTTCAATATTGTATTAAGATTTTTTCAGCATAAGTGAATAATAATCTTGTTCCCTTCTCCTTCATTTGAATTAAATAGTTTTAAAAGCAATAAAATTTAGAAGTAACTGTAATTTTCACATTGGTTAAAATGTGTCTTAAGTTTCTTTCACATTCCTTAGCTATGAATGTCATTTTTATTTTAGTCATCTTTTCAACAGCTGGAATATTGGTAAAGAATATAAAACTTCATTCTGCCACTTAGTATTAATAATTATGTGACCTTAAGCACATTAGTTAATTATCATAAGTACCTTTATAGTCTCTTTACAATAAAAATAACAACATCTACACATTATAAAGTTGTCCCAAGGACAAAATTAGAGTTTATGTAAAGTGATTTACTGCATTTACCGTAGAACTCAGCTTTCTAAATAAAGCAGTATGAACACTGGATTCTACCTGAATCCATAATAACCTATCTTAGTTAAAATTCCAACAACATGTCCCACTCACTTGGTATTCTTCACTTTCACCTTAGTGATATGAACTAAAATACAATCTTAACCCCACCTCCCCCACCCCAGCTGACTCAATGGACTGAACTGTAACCCAAACACAGTGGGTCCACTTCCTCAAGGCTTCTTGGGCATGTCTCTAGGCCATGGTCCTCAAATTTGGCTCAGAATAAACCTCTTTATTTTACAGAGTTTTTTTTTTTTTTTTTTTTTTTTTTTCTGTTGACAGTGACATCTTTTATATTGGGGGCATATATTGATATTTAATTCTTCTAATTTCTAATACTTTATCTAGCTTCACTAACCACATTGTAAGCTCCCTGAGTGTAGAAACTACATCCACATTACATAAATCCTAGAATACAAGAACTGAAATAAGACAATAAAGAGCTGACATTCTCAAAGAAGGAGGGTATCAGAATCACATAAACACCTGCCCCGCTCCCCACTCTTAGGATAAATAGAAATCTAGGTTGGAAAAGCACAGGCATGTTCCTTTGGAAAAAAACTCCCCAGGTGTCTCTGATATGCACCTCCACTTGTAATCTACCACTTACTACATTTTACCAAGGAGGCAGCCAAAGCCCAGAAGCTCATGTGACAAGCTCCAGATGACATGACAGGACTGTGGCAGCAATACAAGTAACTCTCCTAACATGCAGGTAATTACCTCTTGGCATTCACAGTAGGCAATTTCCTCACTGCTCTACACAGAAAATGGTGAGTAGTCACTTGCCAAAATACTGACCAGGCACTTGATAAGTACTGTTTACATAAATGGAAACTGGGAGAGATTATGCACACTCCAAGAGTGGGAGAATGTAAAAGGATCCTCAAACAGTTGGCACTCGATAAGCTCTCAAAAGGAATACGCCAAGGCTCACTTGTACAGGACAAGTCCCACGCTGAGACGAAACTTCTGGTAAGAGAAACTACTACATTGATAAGTACAGGGATAACTGACTAAAGAAAGTAAAGGTCAAATCTCATATAAAGTTATTATAGAAAAGAAAGGGAAAAATAGAATAAAGAACAGAATTATATTCTTACAAACAACAAAAGAATGGCAAAAAAGAGGTTCACAAAGTAGATTTCTACCTCTAACCTACTATTTCAAAGTAAATTTCAAAATTTAAAGAAAATAAGAAATAATAAATGTCATATAAAATAACAAATTAGAATTAGGAAAAGTCAGAAAAAGGTGATAGAAATCTGAAAGAATTACAAATAAAAGAAAAATAGCACTATCAAAATGAAGCCTAAATTTGAAGAAAGTCAAGTGTAAGCAAACAAAACAGATAATACAGAGAAACTGAAGATGAAAAGGAGAAAAATATCTTAAAACAAAAGAAATTAAGAAAGTGACAAAAACGAACAGAAGAGAAAAATGACAACAAGGACAGATAAAAATGATCCAACATATGAAAAACAGCAGCCTCCAAAGTTGAAAATTGAAGCAAGAGATCACAACAAATATTAAAAACAATTCCAAAAAGACTTCCTGAAGTGAAAAATAAATTGAATTACATATTGAAAGGGAACGTCATGTACTTGAGGGGGAAAAACATAAAGCAATCGACTCTGAAATGTATTCTACTAAAATTATTGAACTTTATAGAAAAAAGGGGCTGGGTGCGCTGGCACACACCTGTAATCTCAGCACTCTTGGAGGCTGAGACTGGAGGATCACTTTAAGCCAGGAGTTCAAGATCCCATCTCTAAAAAAAAAAAAAAAAAAAAAAAATTTAGCCAGGTGCAGTTGTGTGCGCCTGTAGGCCTAGCTACTCAGGAGGCTGAGGCAGGAGGATTGCTTAAACCCAGGAGTTTGAGCCTGAAGTGAACCATGATCACACCACTGTACTCCAGTCTGGGTGACAGAGTGAGACTCCCTCTTTAAAAAAAAAAGAAAAGGCAAAAAAATTGGGGGGACATCCAGGCAAAATGACCAAGTCAATTATAAGGGAAAGGAAAAGAAAATCATGCTTGCATCAGACTTTTCAACAAAATAATTTATACCAGAAGAAAATGGAGTGACAAATATAAGATCTCCACATAAAGAAAATATAAACCAAATATTTTATATACAGCAATTGATTTATAAGCTTAAAGATACAAAATGTCTTTAACATGCAAGACTACAGAAATGTTTCCATGAACAAATCCTGATGAATCTACCAGACAATAAGTTTCAGACCAAAAAAATGAACAGAAATCAACATAAGGACTAGGGATACATGTAAAATACGTATTTATTAGAACTTAAATTAAAAAATGATTTGAGAAAGAGAGAAAAATTTGATATAACTATGTGCTCTGACAATGTAGAAATAAAACTATAAAACATAGGCGGAGAAGAGGAAGAAAATATGCAAGAAAAAAAACTTTTAACTGTTTTTAGCAACTATATCGATGTTAGTAGTGTCAGTATAATTATTCTGAGGCAGTTGTGCATATAACAGTAAAATAGATACAAATAAATAATTATATGACATTCTAATTCTACCATCCCCCAAACTAAAAACCAAGATTCTAAGTATAAAGGAAAAAAATCAAAAAGAATGACATAAAATAGAAGAGATTGAGCAAAAACCTTATAATCTTGAATCCAAATTAGTTATCATGATAAGTATACTTTATGTCTAATAAATACATAGATATATAATAGAAATATACAGATAACATATTTTAAAATATATAGGTACATAGACATACACAGAGATAAATAAACATGGCATATATGTATAAATACATTTCTTGGCTTTGTTGACAGAAAAAGCCTAGCAACAATGACCAGCCCTATTATCAACCGGTACCCTTAGCAACCAACTGTGGTCTTGAAATACCATTTCCCACTAAAAGAAACTAGGGAGTTTTAGAGAAATGACTAAATCAAGGTGTGGGATAGGAAATGTACAACTTAGCCTGGAACATACTGGCATACCAGGTAACAAATAAGTTATCATAGACTATGAAGACTAAAGAATTTAGGAACCAACTTAAAGAGGCTCCTACTGGCCAAAGACAGAAAATTGTAAGGATCAATAAAGATAATAACTGCAAGCTAGTGAAACATCACATATGTTTAAATGTGAGTTCATAATTATACCTTTAAAAAAAAAGCCTACTTTTGTAGGATGATAAGAAACCAACTCATTATTTAGAAAAGTAAAAAAGAAAAGAACTAAAAAAAAAAAAAAGAGAAAGAAAGAAATTACTAAATTAAAATATCACCATTTTGCAACCCTTAATGATTCAGGGCATCTAGGCTTAAACATTAAGGCCAACTAATATCACCAAAAAGATACTATGAACCTTCTGATAAGAGGACATGACCACCTATACAGTTGTCTGCCTTAAAAAAAAAAAAAATTCAAACCTGAATATGATCGAGTCTTTAAATCCAACTACCAATTTATAAGAATGGAACAGAGTAGCCGCCCTTCCTCTCATAGATATGGAAGCATAAAATTGAGAGTGGGGAATATGTAACAGAGGGAATGGCCTGGAAAAAAAAAAGAAAGAAAAAAAAAACCTCCAAAAGATATTTTCTGTCTCTTTAAAATTTCCCCCACTCTTTTTGGGAACTCAGACCTGCATTCCTGCCTCTGCAGGTGGTCAGGAGGGGCATGGGAATGTCTTTTGTTCTTTGTGCAGCAGAAGACAGCTCAGCTGAACTGTCAGCTCCATCCCAGGCAGAGGTCTGGGTGGGCCTCAGAAGTGGGCGGAGGTCACATCTTTGGCAGAGATGGGGCAATTAGAATCATTAACTGTGGTTATATGACAATAGCCTAGAACTGAGGGCCCTCCCTTTAAAACCTCTGTATTTCTGTTTATGTACAGGAATTTGAACTCTGAGAGGACAGTCTGCCATTTTCCTCCTTTGCTGGCAAATTAATAAACTTCTCTTTCCTTCTCCTCAACCACTTGTCCTTTTTCTTCTGATGCAGCCAAGCTTTTGGTAAAAAGAATACATGGACAACAGAGGACCAAAAAAAAAAAAAGTGAAATAACACTATAAAGATGCAACAAGCAAAATAAAAACACAGTTTCTTCAACAAATAGATTTCAAGGGAAAAAAATATGGAGAAAAAGAGTCTTAAAATACATATTAAATAAAAAAACAAAAGCCGTATTGTTAAACATGAAAACCTAGATGAAAAAACTACACATAAATGTAAGCCAGAGAATAATGGTTGCTTTTGGAGGGAGGGCAGGAACTGTGATTGTGACAGTGTCCACAGAAGGCTTCTGTGGCAGCCGGCAGAGTTCTCTGACCTGGTTAATAGTTACCAGGTTATACGGCTTTTAAAATGTCAAACAGGAACCACTTCACATCCGCTAGGATTACTAGAATCAAGAAGACAGATAATAACAAGTGTTGAAAAGATGTAGAGAAACTGGAAATGTCATACACTGCCAGTAAGAACAGAAAATGGTGCAGCCACGTTGGAAAATAGTCTGACAGTTCCTCCAATGGTGAAACAGAGTTATCATAAGATCTAGCAATTCCACTCCAAGAGAAATGAAAAGATATTTCCATAAAAGAACTTGTCCACAAATGTTCAAGGTATTATTCATAACAGCCAAAAAGTAAAAAGAATGCAAATGTCCATCAACTAATGAATAGATAAATAAAACATTGTATATCCACACACAATAAAATAGTATTCAGCAATAAAAAGAAATGAAATACTGATACATGTTACAACATGAATGAACCTTGAAAGCATCATGCTAAGTGAAAGATGCCAGTCATGAAGGACTACATATCTATTCATATGAAGTGTCCAGAATAGGCAGATGTATTCAAACAAAAAGTAGATGAGTCGTTGGTTGCCTAGGGCACGGGGTGGGGCAGGGGGGGATGGGAAGTTTTGAGAGGGATGGTTAAGAAATACAGTGGTTTTTTTCAGGATAATAAACATTTTCTAAAATTGATTATTGAGATGGTTCTACAATTCTGTGAATATACTAAAAACCACTGAATTGTATTCTTTAAATGGGTGAATTGTACTATCTGTGAATATTTCAACAAAGCTGTCCCCCAAAAAGTCATTAAACCATACATTTGATTGTTGCAATTTCCTGTATCTGTATTATGTTTTATAAAAAAAACATTAGGAAGGAAGGAAGGGTGGGAGAAAGGGAGGGAAATGAGGGAGGGAAGGAAGAAAGGAAGGAAAAAGGGAGGGAGGGAGGAGGAGAGGCATAAAAAGAGACTAGCAGGAATCTGATTTAATTTCTCACTGCAAAAGAGGTTATTATCTAATGCATCTACTGTATTCCAGGCACTATCCGAGGGGCTAAAGCAGATGTGGCTCTAACTACAATGAGCCATGAAAACACAGATTAAGCATATGGTTAAATTCTCATTACGAATTTGGATTACTGTTATAGAAGAAAAATACAGGGTGCTATAAGAGAGAATAACAATAGGAAACCTATTTAGATTGAAGGGCCACAGGGGGATTCTGAGGATATGAAAATAGAGCTGATGCCCCAAAATGAGAAGAAATTAAGTCAGGAGAACAAATAAGGGAAAACCATTCCCAACAGAAAAAATAGCATCCACAAAGAACATGGCACCTTTGATGAGCTGAGAAAAGGCCAACAAACCAGAAGAGAAGCAGCCAGTGGTATGAGATAAGTCTGCATAGATAGTCATGGGCCAGCTCATGCAATGTCTTTAGGGCCAAGTTAAGAGTTTTAGTCTTTCTCTATTCTCAGTTCAATGAAAAGCCATTCAAGGCTTTTTTAAAGCAAGAAAATAAGGTTAACTGATTTATATTTTTAAAAAGTCACCGGTTAAGTATCTACTAAAGTAGGAGAGATGAGAAGTTATATTAACCATAAGATGGTGATGGCCATAAAAGAAGAAAGAAGTGGAACAATTCCGGGTTCACTGTGAAGACAATAATGGCAGCGCAGGTGTTAGATTAGATGTGGGGATGAAAGATAGGGAGGTGTCAGGAATAAATCTTTGTGTCTCACTTTGACAAATGGATGAATTACTGAGTTAATCAAGTCTAGAACAGAAACAGGTTAAGGAAAGAAAAAAGAGAAGCTATTAGAGTTTTGTTTTGGAAATGTTAGATTTGAAATGCCTGAAGGCTATCCTACCAGAGCTGTCAAGTAAGCGAATGGATATATAAATCTGAAGTGCAGAGGAGAACTGGGCTAAAGCTGCCAGTCCAGGACTTGTCAGCATCTGAAAAGTATTAAAAATCTGAAAATAATCATATTCTATATATTAAGAAGTATGCAATATATGGAATATATTTATGTTTATAGCATCCCAAAGCCACAGAACACACATTTGCTCCTAATAACACCTATAAGTAGATATTAAAGTTGCTTTTAATGATAAAAAATTAGTAAAAGATTTCTTATATTTTACCAATGTATTAATAGATAGTGTATTTCTATGTCATCTAGAATAACTGAGAACCAACTCTATCAGAAGACATTTTTAAAAAAGCCTTTCCAACAAATTATCAAAAGAACTGAAATTTTAGAACTTTTTCCCATAAATATACTAAAGCTTTTCCCCTCTGATTCTATGTAGCTATTCTGACTGCAAAATGGGTGATAAGTAAAACAATTTACTGAGTATAAAATACATCTACAGGTTTACAGAAACAGGAGGTAGCTTACCCATTCTCCACTAAGTTATTTCAATTTACCTCTCTGGAAGATCCATAAAAGAACATGGCAGCAATATAGCATCAAAATACCATAGACACTAGAGTTTCACACACCAAGGTTTAAATCCCAGCTATTCCACTTGCTATAAGACCTCACTGAATTACCCTTTGGGTTGTTATTAAGATTAAAAAGATAGCAAAATATATAATTGTCACAATAATAAAAAATATTTATGCATACACATAGTATCTGGCATGTAACTGGTCTTTTAAAATGGGACTATTTTAAAATCTTTTGGTGAAAAAGGCATAGTGATCTTTCATTGAGAAAAACTGTTTAAATTATTAAAATATGAACCAAAAAAAATTTTCATGAAGTATGGCTTGACAGCAAACAGTGAATATCACTTGCTACCTGCCACAGTACTTTGTATTCCATGGGGATTTAACTAAACTGAAAGGCAGTCTAGCGGTAAGTTAGCATCATTGGGTAGAAGGCATGGGGTATAGAAAGGTGGCTATCGAAGAGGTTTCACACAGTAAACTTTGATAATACTATTGTCTTCTTATGTCAGTAATTCATTCGTGGCCCTTTAATTGACTGCATTATCAAATCTCCTATTTACCTCTCTCTGTCTCAAATCTTTTCCCAAAACTTTTTAAAAGTTATTTTTTTCTTATTTCATTGAATATTTTGTGTAGTAATGTGATACTAACAAAATATTATTGAAATTCATAATGCAAATATAATTTTAACTCCCACTTCTAGTTCATACTTATATTAAACCACTAGCTCAAATGTCCATTTGTTCTTTTCTTAATTAAAAACACTAATTAGGCCGGGCACGGTGGCTCACACCTGTAATCCTAGCACTTGGGAGGCCGAGGCGAGCGGATTGTTTGAGCTCAGGAGTTCGAAACCAGCCTGAGCAAGAGCGAGACCCCGTCTCTACTAAAAAATAGAAAGAAATTACCTGGCCAACTAAAAATATATATAGAAAAAATTAGCCGGGCATGGTGGCGCATGCCAGTAGTCCCAGCTACTTGGGAGGCTGAGGCAGTAGAATGGCTTAAGTCCAGGAGTTTGAGGTTGCTGTGAGCTAGGCTGACGCCATGGCACTCACTCTAGCCGGGGCAACAGAGCGAGACTTTGTCTCAAAAAAAAAAAAAAAAAAAAAAAAAAAAAAAAAAAAACACTAATTAAAGCCTTCTACTACTGGCAGCAATTTTTAGAGCAGGAATTGTACATCCTCTCAAATATTGCAGTAAAACTTCTTAACAGTCCTTTCCAAGACAGAGTTTGTTAAAATGTTAAATATCAGATCTTTGTACTGAAATTAGCTTCGATTTCTCACTTTCTTCAATTGCCTATTATCTATTATATTTAGAATGATTAAAAATGAGTGAGTTATTATTTCCTATACCTTTCAAAAATACAAGCTCTATTAAAATGAAAAGTATTGTATTCTAATGCATACGTTCAAAACATTCTGAATTACTACACATTCTTAAAGAAAAAAAAACTCAGATAAATAAAAGACATATTTCTAAGCGCTGCTCTTCCAACATCCCACAAGTTTTTATTGAATATGTTCAATAATAAATATTATATGCCAGGCACTGTTTAACAATCTGGGGAGTCAGCAGTGAACAAAACAAATATAAATCCCTGCCTTCAAGGAGTTTACTAGCTATTCTAGCCCACTGTGCTTTGGAAGTCTGACAAAAGAGAAAAAAAATAGAAACCTATCCTTCAAATCAGAGAAAGTCATCCCCAAAAGCCTGGTTAACAACCCAAGGAAAAAAAAACACTGGGAAAGTATAAAGAAAAGAAAAAAAAAAAAAAAAAACCTTTAGAAAAATTTTCTTCCAAGCCCATACCCTTTATAAAAGAACATAAATAATTCTTGTTTTTAATAGGCTCTTTAAAAAGATAGTATTATATGCCAGACAATGAGAAGTTATTATTTAAAGCCCTATAAGTTTTAGGTATACTAAACCACAATTAAAAAAATACCTGTAGACTACAAATTAATAGTTCTATGATTCTGAATATAAAGAGTTTAACAGATCAATAACAGTTACCACCACTATCATTTACTAAGTGTCAGCAATATCACAATCACTGCCTTAGCTGGTTTATATATATTACTTCTAATACTATACAATCTCAGTGTTGCTACTTTGTAATCTGACAAGTGAATAGAAAAAAAAAAAAAATGAACTAAATATTGACCATGGTTACTGTATAGGAAAGCAGATCCATTTTTAAAAGATATTAGTAGTTAAGAGGAACAAATAAAGAGAAACATAATTGCTGCCAAACTTGAGCAGTAAAATAGACCATTGTTCCTGAGATAAGTAATTTATAATCTTGGCTATTTTAAAGTGCAACACACCTTGGTTTGTGTTTCTCCAATTGTGTAACTAAGAGTTCATACAATAGCCAACTAGAGGTGGTGAAAAAAAGCACTGAACCACAAAGTCAAGCCAAGAACAAACCCATCTCTGTCTGACACTGTCTAGGTAAGTGAATTTAGATAAGTCATTTATTTTGAGGCTTTAATTTCTTCATCAATAAAATAGTTATCATAGTGTAAGTAATGCAAACTGCCTGAGACATTCTGTGAAAATACTTGTAAATTAGAAAGTGTTCATGATAATAAGGAATTATTAGATAATCTCCATGAGCCCTTTCCACTCTAAAATTATGGTACAGTCATTCATCGCGTAGTGACATGGATACATTCTGAGAAATGCATCGCTAAGGCGATTTTGTTGTTGTGTGAACATCATAGAGTGTAATTACGTAAGCCTAGTGGTGTAGCCTACTACACATTTAGGCTATATAGTAGACCCTACTGCTCTCAGGCTACAATCCTGGACAGCATGTTACTCTACTGAATACTGTAGGCAATTGGAACACGAAGGTAAGTATTTGTGTATCTAAACATATCTATACATAGAAAAGGTATAATAAAAATATGTATAAAAGATAAAAAATGGTACACCTGTATAGAGTACTTACCATAAGTGGAGCTTACAGGACATTGTTCTGGGTGAGTGAGTGAGTGATGAGTGAATGTGAAGGCCTAAGACATTACTGTACACTACATCAACACTGTATACTCAAGCTACACTAAATTTAAAAATATTATTAAAAATAATAAATTTATTACAAACTTTTTTCTTCAATAATAAATTAACCTTATCTTACTATAACTGTTTTACTTTATACACTTTTTATTTTTTTAACATTTGACTCTTATTATAATACTTTGCTTAAAACACAAATACATTGCACAGCTATACAAAAATAGTTTCTTTATAATCTTACCGTATAAGATTTTTTTCTACTTTATTTTTTTTTTTTTTTTTTTACTATTTTTTAGATATGGGGTCTCACTCTGTTGCTCAGGCTGCAGTGCAGTGGCACAATCATAGCTTGCTGCAGCTTCAAACTCCTGAGTTCAAGCGATCCTCCCAGCCTCAACCTCTCTAGTATCTGGGATATAAGCATGAGAGCTATCACGACCAGCTCTTTTTTTTTTTTTTTTTAACTTTTTAAACTTTCTTATTAAAAACTAAGTCACATACACATTAACCTAGGCCATTAACAGGGTCAGGACGATTAATATCACTGTCTTCCACCTCCATCTGTTGTCCCACACGAATGTTTTCAGAGCAATAACGTGCATGGAGTTGTCATCCCTATCTATGGTAACAATGCCTTCTTCAGGAATACTTCCTGAAAGACCTGCCTCAGCCTGTTTTACAGTTAACTTTTTTGTAATAAGTAGAAGGAGTACACTCTAAAATAACAAAAAAAAGTATAGCAGTCAGCCCTCTGTATCCACAGGTTCCACATCCTCAGATTTAACCAACAATGGATTGAAAATACAGTATTCAAGGGATACAGAACCCACGGACACAGAGGGCTAACTTCCTATCAGCAAGTTCCACGGGGAAAGAAATTGAAGAAGTAGAAAAATTAGATTATTTTTATTTTCCCCAAGATAGGAGTATGATTTGATATACCTATGTAGGTCAAGACTCTAGTGAAAGCCACACAGAGAATGCAAGTGTAACCGCCTCCCTCAGAGGCAGTTCCTAAGTGCATCGTTTACATTCAAGATGAAACTGCCCAACATCCTTGCCATGCAGCCACGCTTCTCCTCCTCAGTAAGAAAATAGTAAAGCAAAGGTACTTGAAACCCAGGATCAAGGAGGCTCATTTCCTCTTGGAGCACCAATAATCTCAGATTTGGAGAGGAATTTTTTTTTTTTTTTTAATTTTAAAACAAACCCAAAAAGGATATATTATGGATGAGGATACAAATTCACAAGATTTTTAAAGATAAAATAGGAAATTCAAATACATATAATGCTCCTAGGAGAATTTTTTGAATTACATTCCCAGACTCTAAAAGGACTGGGTACATTCTCTATAACTTTTAAAATTTTTTTGCAAAAAGATTGATATAGAGTAAAATACACAAATCTTCAGCAAACAGCTCTACGAATTCTTACTAATGCATACAATACACCCACAGAGTGTATAATTATGGATACACATAGATGGAGATCTAGAATACATAAGGTTCCTTCAACATTTGTTTGTTCGTTTTTGATTTTTAAATTTCCACACACAGCATAGAAATTCATTCAACTTTGACCTTAAAGGTACTCCAGAGAAAATGCTGGAGAAGCAGAAGGGTAAGCCGATTCATCTTACCTGTTCTCGTCCCTGGCGACTGTAAAACTTGACACTTAACATCCTTAACAATCCCAGCGTCTTTGGTACCTACAAAATAAATGCACATCATATGAAGAAAGATAGAATGATCTATCAATGAATAAAGTCCTTTTATCATGAAATGAAAACTATAGCAAATATAGTATTTTAAAAAATGATTAAGAAAATCACCAATAAGTGTCAAGGATATTAGCAAAATTCTGGGGTTTTTTTGATTAAAAAAACTACCAAGTGGTAAAATCTTACAAAATATATTCATGATCAAATGCTTTTTTAAATATATAAATAACAAGTCTAGTACAATTTATGCAAATTAGAATCTACTACAAGCTCTTCTCAAATGAGGCTGTCTCAGGTTACCATTTTGTCTTGGCATCAGCATGGAAAAGGCCAAAACTTCCAATGAAGTTTCATCCATTAAGAAATGATGTAAAGTGAAGTATCCCAAGAATGGAAAAATAAGCACCACATGTACTCACCATCAAATTGGTCATCACCTAAGGGCACACTTAGGAATAATATTAATCGGGTGTCAGACAGATGTGGGGCGGGGAGGGGACGGGTGTATACATACATAATGAGTGCGATGCACACCGTCCAGGAGATGGACACGCTTGAACTTCTGATTGGGGGGGCAGTGAGGGGGGAGCAAGGGCAATATACATAACCTAAACTTTTGTACCCCCATAATATGCTGAAATAAAAATAAATAAAAAAAGAAATGATGTAACAATTTAAAAAACAGAAAAAATATTTATCATTTAGAAATCAATATTTGAAATAATAACACAAGACCATTTTTGTCCTTAGACTTAAGAAATATATTTAACAAAAGCAAGAAGGAGAGATGACTGTTGTAAAAAAATGAAAAATAACAAGTGTTCTTGAGGATACAGTGAATTTGGAACCCTCCTACATTGCTGGTGGGAAAATAAAATGGCATTAGCTACTGTGTAAAAAGTTTGGAGGTTCTTCAAAAAGTTAAATATAAAATTATCATATGATCAGCAATTAAATCCTAGGTCTATACACAAAAGAATTGAAAATAGGTATTCAAACAAATATTTGTACATGAATATTCATAGCAACCCTATTCACAATAGCCAAAAGTAGAATCAACTCAAATGTCCATTAACTGAAAAGTGGATAAATGATATGTAGCATATCTATACAATGGAATATTATTCAGCCATAAAAAGGAACAAAGTACTGATACATGCTAAAACATGGTTGATCCTTAAAAATATTATGGCAAGTGAAAGAAGCCAGATTCAAAAGGTCACATATTGTATTATTCCATTTATATGAAACATTCAGAATAGGTACATTCAGAAAGACAGAAAGCAGGCTAGTGGTTGCCAGGAGCTGGGGGGAGGTGAGGAATAAGGGAGTGACTGCTTAATAGGTTCCTTTTGGGGTGATAAAAATGTTTTAAAGTAGTCTTGGAACACAGTGAATATATTAAATGCCACTGAATTGTACACTTTAAAATGGGCAATGGCTAATATGAATTTTACCTCAATTTTTAAAAAAAGCATAAGAGGGTACTGTTGTGTTGAGGTTAAAAATTTTGCTGCCAGAACTACTGAGCAGCTTAAGCATTTGGGATGGCTTTACTGTACATCTCCCAATATTTCCTCCAAAAATAAAGAACAGGAAGGGGAAAATAAATCTACATGAAAACCATGCTCTCAGCTTAACTTGAAAATAGAGGATAACCCAAACTTCAAAATACCTGTAAGTAAAAAGAGAAAAATCACTAAACCTTAGTGGGTCATCTCCATTGCTTCTGCCAACCCTTGAGTCCCCACTAGCCCTCACTGCAGCCCACCACAAGGCTTGGTGGGAAACAAAAGCAGATCAAAATAATACTATAGTGTCCAGGGAGGACAGAAAGGGATTAGCAAAGAAGTCCAGCGTCCATCTAAAACCAGTGCCAAGAAGATTAAGTATAAGTTGAGTCTGGAAGTACTAGAAAAGCATACAGGTTAATCAGACACAGACCACAGGAGAGGGACATAAGTACATGTGACATGAAGAGGCAATCTCCCAAACATAGATCTTTGAGAGAGAAGCATGGCGAAAAGGAAGAGGCGCCTTTTGCTAGCTGAGCAGTGAAGGGGAAAGAATCGAAGGGGGAAATTTAGTGTGCTGCAAGACAAAGGAGAACCACAACGTAAGAAGACTCACATACCTTCGCCCACCAAAACTAAAGCAAAAAATCTACTAGAGTATTTGAACTTTGCTATACTGACAAAAGAGGGCACCATTAAACTACAGATCTCTTAAAGCATTCAAATACCATAAAAAAAAAAAAAAATAGAAAGATTCACAAATACCTTGCAGAAAATCGGAAGACAAAAGTCAACAAATACCAACAAAGGGAAATCATGCCTGAAGAAAACAAACTTGAACAAAAGAAACTTTAAGATGACACTCTAAACAGAATTAAATGTGTTCAAACAATCATTTGAGGATGAGGAAAACTTGAAAAACTATCAATGAGAAACTGAATAAGAATAGAATTGGACAAGAAAAATTAAAAAAACAGCTAATAATAAAATGCGTACTAAATTCAGGAAAGAAATAAAAGGAAAAGACAAAATTATCTTAAAATGAAGAATAAATTACAAGGTACTGAAGTGTAAATTTAATAAGAGGTTTTAAATGCAAGAAAACAATGAAAAATGAAAGTGAAAGAAGTAAAAAGGAAATGAGATAAAGGAAGACGCAAAAAGAGTCAAATAAAAAATACTAGAAATAGAAGACAGTAAAAAGCATCAACATTTGAATTATCAGAAAACCTGAAGAAGAAAAACAAAACCAAAGCACAGAACTAATATTTAAAATTATAATACAAAAAAACTTTCTAGAAATAGAAAAAGATCTGAATCTATACATTAAAAGAGCCAACACATTCCTGGGACAATTAACCCAGAATGATCTACTCTAATATCCTAAGAAAGCTAGTAGATTTCAAAGATAAAGAAAACCTCAAGACCTCTTGGGCTGGGCACGGTAGCTCACGCTTGTAAACCTAACACTCTGGAAGGCCGAGAAGGGAAGATGGCTTGAACTCAAGAGTTTGAGACCAGCCTGAGCAAAAGTGAGACCCCCTCTCTACTAAAAATGGAAAAAAAAAACAGCCAGGTGTTGTCGTGTGTGCCTGTAGTCCCAGCTATACAGGAGGCTGAGACAGGAGGATCACTTGAGCCCAGGAGTTTGAGGTTGCTGTGAGCTAGGCTGACGCCTTGGCACTCTAGCCTGGGCAACAGAGTGAGACTCTGTCTCAAAAAAAATAAAAAGAAAAAAAAAAAGAAAAAAGACCTCAAAAAAAAAAAATGGACAAATAACATACAAATGGGAAACAATTTGATTACATCAGAATTTTCAAATCCGACATACAAAGCAAAACAATAGAGTGGTATTTTTTAAAAGTTTAATGGAAAAAAAAGGTGAGCCAAGGATTTTATAGCCAAACAAGTTTTCCTTCAGATATCGAGGCTAGAGAAAAACAATTTTGAACATACAAAAACTTAAGGAACTCATCACCTACGAGCCTTGTCAAAATATCTATTAGAGAATAACTTCATCCAACCACAATACAACTGGGAAATCTTCAATAAAAGATCTGAAATAGCAATTTAAAATATATAAATGGACATCTAAGACTAAAGAAAGGCAAAGATGAAAGTTAGAAACTTAGGTACAAATATTGTATGTGTGACAAAATAGAAATAATACAACTGAAAAGGGGAGAAGAAAGGAAAGGAAAGGAGGAAAATAAAATAAGCTGGTTTTATAGAAGCAATTAGTAGGAATTAAAGAGTAACAATAAAACTGATAACCTGGCAAAATACTGAAGACATTGATAACATCAATAAGAACAATTTCAGTGAAATCATGGAGGTTTATCCCGTTCAAGTGAATTGAAGAGAGACTAGAAAGGAACTGGAAACAAGTATAGACAACTCTAAAATATTTAAAAAACAGGAAAGAAATGGGGTGGCAGCTAGAGGGCAAAGTAGAATCTAAAGAGTTTTTATGATGGGAGAAATAAAAGCATGTTGTATGCTGATAAACCTAAGAGATAATAAAATTCATGATGTAGGTAAAATATCCTTCAGTATACAAGAATGGGAGATGTAGTGGACAAATGGAAGGGTTGGCCTCCACCGGAACAAGGGCAGTGCATCTGTAAGGCCAAGAGAAAAGATACAAAATACAGGCATAGCTGCAGGCAGCTGGTGGGATATTGTGGAAGAGGTATAGTTACTTCTATTTTCTCAAGGAAAGAGGATTTCCCAGGGAAACAGGATTCCAAAAAGCCTGCATTCGTCCCACAACAACATTCTATACTGAAGCAGCAGCAGCAGCAATAATAATAATAAATTCTGTCAATTTTGTTCATTTTTATAGACTTTTTTCTAAAATTTTGATCTTAACACAAAGAGACAATTAATAATTGTAGAACATCTTACAGTTCATCAAATGTGCCTTCACATATATTACTTCATTTGATCCTGGTAAAAGTCTTCATATACCAGCGGTAAGTATAATAATAAGGCAGAATTCAAATACCAGCCTTCTGACTCCAGAGCCTGGGTCTTTCTTTTGCATCAGTTACTGAATTCTAATCTACCACCTGTTATAACTTACTGCACTCATTTGTGAACATAGCTTTCTCCTCCAATATATAGCAAACCCCTTGAGGGCTACTACCACTATCTTTTTATTCCTAATACCTTGAGCAGTTGTAAAATGTTGAAACAATAAATAAATAAAACTATCTTCCATAGATGACACTAGCATTAATTTGGAAACTTTGGTCAATGCATATATTGAATTTTGCATAGTCTCCTTTACAACCTAGCAGCCTTGTGAAAGACTAGAATATATGTGTCAGCAACATTTTTCAGTCAATACCTACCTCAACACAACAGCAACCTTAAACAAACAATAAGAGGAGGTTCAATGAGAACAATATCCGCCACCTGAAAAAAGGAACTAATCCTATAACTTCAAATTACTTTGAGGTGAGGGAAGGCTATGTAGAATGATTGTAAGTTTCGCTGCAAGACACAGCCACTAACATAATTAAAACACACTTGCAGCATTTCAAGAAGTTAATCACACAGCAGAGCATTCAATTTGCAATTGGATATTTCTTCCCCCTTATTCTGTCAGTGCACAAGCAATTTTCTTTTAAAGGACTCCAACACTGAAGCCTCAGGCCAAGGAGAGAAGGACCATACGTGGCAGAGCAGATTCCAATACTTCAGTAGGAGTAAAGTGAAAGCACAGATAAAGTCAAAGAAACCAAGGTTAAAAAAAGGTTCCCTAGTATATGACCCTGTGACTTCCCCTTTGCTGGCCCACTTGGTCACAAATATACCCTTGATTATACTGCGCCAAAACACTTTCAGAGCTTGCCTATGTTATCTCTCCTTATATCTTCCACACGCATTTGGTTTTTGTTTTCTTTTTTTCCTCAACCTTTAATTTTGACAATTTCATAACAACAGAAAAGCTGAAATGATTAAACAATGAAATACCAGCGTACCTTTCACCTGGGCTGACCAGGGACAAATACATTCATTATCAAAACAAATGGCACAACAAATGGCATATGTTGCGCTTCACTTTAATTTCTTGGTTTCTTCCCACACTCAAAAAAACACGCAAGTTTATCGCCCACTACATATCAGGCGATATGCTAATCACAAGGAGCATAATTTTGACCAAGTGCTTGTTTTCATGCAGTTTACACAAACAACCAAGATATGTAAGACCACACAGTGGCCAAATAGTAAACACAATTAGTATTCACCAATATATAGTTTTTCTCACCTTTATGGACACACAGAAAACTACTCCCCAGCCCCCTAGAAGCTAGGAGGGGCCACAATACAACAAATCAACTACGAGCAGAGGTGATGTCTAAGACTGTAATAAGTTCTACCTCTCATCCCTGTCTTCCCTTCCTAAGGCCATAAATTGAGAGACTGGGACCTCAAGAGGTTATCAGCCTCCATGGATCCTTTAATCATCACTTGGAACAAGCTGCCCAGGAAAGTCATGGTGTCAACAGTAGGCTTTGCCATAAATGAGGAAAAAATGTTTATGTGGTGAGCCACAGAAGTTTTAGTAATTTTCATTTGCTTCTCCATATAATTGTTTGAATTATCACAACAGAGCCTAGACTATCCTATTACAGCCTAAAAGAGTGTCTGACATAAAATAGAAGCTCCATAAATAATTACAGAATGAATAAATGAATGGATAGATGAATAGTTCATATAAACATAGAACAAAATGGAAGCAAGTATACCATGGTAGTTAACTTGGACTGGAAACTTCTGCCAGAGTTTGTACTCTAATTCTGCCACTTGCTAGCTGGGTGACCCAGGGCAACTTGCTTAACTACATTTCACTTTTCTGATCAATATACTCTGTCTAGTAACAACACCTACCTCGAAGGGTTACTTAGAATTAAGTGAGCTAATGCATGTGAAAGCACTCCAAACACTTGCCAACACATAAAAAGTGCTTAATAAATGTTGATGTCTAAACAGGCAAAATGCAAGTAACTGGACTACTATTAGGTTGTTTTTCTAATATCTGAAAATACTGTCACTAAAAATGAGTCCAAGGTAAACATAATACACGTTAGTTAAATGTGATGTTTGAAAGACGTACTAAAATTACAGCAGCATTAATTCACTTTCCCCACTTAAGACAAAATTATTTCCCCCTCTATATCTTACAAAGGGTTTATTTGTCTAAGACCTATTAGCAAAGTGAAATACTATAACTAATACTTACCACAGTAACCTTGTCTCCACCATTAGTAACCTGCTTATAATAAGGTGATCCTGAAAGAACTCTCCAGGCAGAAAGGCCACAGCTAGAAGCTTTTGACATGCCCGCTTCAGCAGTTTCACAGCCACCAACTAGTAAAAGTCTAAAAAAGAGAAAAATATAAGGAATTGATAAATTGCAAATATGAATAAGGTAACGGCAAAACAAAGAGAGCAGAAACAGTCACCTTCACAAAGAAAACTAAAGTTACTATATATTAAACCTAGAAGGCAAATATTTTAGAGGAAACAACCACAAAAAAAAAAAAATGTTTTTTCAATTATAACTTTACCTTCTCTTGTACAAAAGTAAGGCTTAAACATTCAGGCACCTAAAACCCAGATGGGAACTTAGAAATGAGGAAAAAATGTTTTAAGGTTGGCCGCTGAATATCAAAGAAACTGTCTGTATCAACACCAATAAACTTTAATATACAGATGTGTAGCCTCACTCAGATACGTAAGTATTAATTACAGCAGTGTGTCTGATGCGATGAAAGCACAATTACAGAATGTTAAAAATGACAGCTGAGAACACTGGGATAGGAAAGAACTATATAACAACAACCGCACAGATATAAGAATGGTTAGTAGTTTAGCTGCATATTATGACTGGTTCCCTTTCTGTTTGTTATACTCCATTAGCAACTGGAGGCCAGTTACCAACAGGGCAAACAACTTAATATACACTAAAAGTTAAAAGACATTACTGTGTAACCACTATTTGAACTGAGATGATTAATAATGGAACCCAGACAGTCAGGATTTTTAAAGTTATGTTCAGTACATCTGGCAGGGACCTGCATAACAGACATCATAATCACCTGTGATAAAAAAAGAAGTTTGAAAGTAAAGTTTCAGTATATTTAACACTACAATTATCATTGAATTATCTGTTGTTGCCAATGACGGAAGGCAACAGACATAACAGAAGTGGGAATCCAGAGATTTCTCAATGTTTAAATTAAAAAAAATAAAAAAACGTTTTCCTCTATGCTTTGGAAACTTCCCACTGCCTTAGAGGAAGGAGACAACTTCCAAGGAGAGGTTTCCCTGGCCACAGCCAGATGGTGCTCTCCCCACACAATCGGCCACTGCCCGAAATGGCAGAACACAGTATCCAACTCCCTTTACATCAAAACTTACAAAATATCTGTCATCACTAGGCTCCCATTTTGTCAAAAATAGGATGCATTTCATCACATATATATTATTAATATTTTTCTAGGCATACATCAACCAAATCTTGAAAAAATGTTAGTTTTTGCATAGAAATTGAAAGGTGAAAAAAAACTTTGTAAGTCTCCTTAGAGTTGGCATATCAAAAGACTGATTCAGTTATATAATTGTGTTAACTAAAGTTAACTTTTAAGTGTTACAAAATTATACACATCAGTACCTCATGATGCAACACCATGCGCTCTCAGTATGGCCTCTTGCAGACCAGTAACCAGCAGAGGTGTATGCCCAACAGTAGTCAGAGAGAACTTAATACCTGTCTTCTGTTAATTCTGCTCACCTTGTGTGGCAGGCAAAATAATGGCCACCCAAAAGATGTCTGTGTCCTACTGCCTGGAGCCTGTGGATATGTTATATTACATGAATTTAAGGTTGCAGATGGAATTAACGTTGCTAATCAACTGACCTTAATATAGAGAGATCGTCTTGGATTATCCCAATGTAATCACAAGGATCCTTACAAGTGGAAGGGGGAGGCAGCAGAGTCAGTGTCATAGTAATGTAACCTGAGACTCACTGGCCATCGCTGGCTTTGAAGGTACAAGGGGCCACAAGCCAAAGAATCTGGGCAGCTTCTAGGAGCTGGAGAAGACAACAAAACATTCCCTGCCTGAGCCCTGCTGACACCGTGATTTTAGCCCAGGGAGAGCCAAAGAGGTCAGACTTCTGACCTCCAGAACTATAAGATAATAAATTTGCTTTATGTCACTAAGTTTGCAGTAATTGGTTAAAGCAGCCATGGAAAATCAATATACACCTTGTTTCTTTCCAAACCCCAAGACCCAGCTGACCTATCAGAAGCTAATTCCACCAAAAGCTCTCTTCTCATTTGACTGCTTGCTTTCTAACATGTTTCTGAACTAAGCTAACAACATTAAAAGAACTCATCTCTACCATATACTCTTAGATCTAAAAATTTCCAAAGTACATAAAATCCTTCCAGGTTTAACCATGGAGCTTAGCCCAAATCAAAATCTCAAAATCCTGAAAGTCATATAAATGTACTTTATTCACAGAAATACAACTTGAGCCTTCACTCAAAGGCTTTTTCCTACAGATTTTATATATGGCTCTAACAAGTTTGATCACAGCAAATCAGAAGCAAAAAATTTTAAGATGATAGCTTGAAGCAATCTATTTGAGCTGTTCCTACCCTAGGCAAATCCTTAGAACTAACACATAATTAACCCTGTTCACCAGGGCAAAAGAGATTTTGGTCCAAAGTCAAGCTAGTAGTACAAGTATTATTTGCCCAGAGCATTCATTCTGCTCAAATGATTCTATTACAGTAAAATATTTTCCCCAAAAAAGGTACATCCAGTGCAGATAAAATCATATTATTCCTCTGAATCTAACTCTCAATGTGGAGAAAATACAGATGAAAAAAGAAAAACACCTTAAATAACATAAGAACAATACGATCAACAAAATTTAGATGGGGAAACTACAAAATAAATGACCTGGTTCCTTCAGAACACACACATACTCAGAAAAAGAGCAACAGACATGAGGAGAAAATGGAGGGTAGATCAGTGAATTAAAAGAGAATACAATCTGGATATTTGAAAATATTGACAAATTATTGTTAATGCTTTTAGGATATGATCATGGCATCATCTTTATGTTTTATAGTACTTACTTTGTAGAAATACACACTGAAGTATTTACAGATGAAATAATATGCCAAGATTTACTTCAAAAAAAAAAAAATCCAGGGAAAGGTGGTGGAGGCATGGCTGGGGATATGGATAAAATGAGATTAGCCATAACCTGATTGTTGAAACTAAGTAATAGATGCAAAGGAGTCAGTATACCATTGTATTTCTGTACATGCTTCAAATTTTCCATAAAGAGTTTTTTAAAGTCCATTTGTTAGGAAAAACTCCTCCAAATAAGTAGGGACAACGGGGTAATCTGGAATATCTAGAGTTCAGAATTTAATCACAATGTTTTTTCAATCAGAAAATGTGATTCATAAAATATACTTTAAAAAGCCAGTCATTGTATAATTATAATAAAAATAACATCCGTGTTTGAGAATTCAATACATTCCCAAAAGGCCAAACCTTGATAACTGAAGTGATTTCCCTCTAGCAATGTGTAACATATATTTTTATATTAATAACATATATCATATAGTAAATATATTAATATATTTGTAATATAAAATCTCTATCTTAATTATATTTATGCTAACATATGTATGAAATTTTAAGTTGCCTGACTACTGAAGGATTTACAGAACTGAGAATCCAGGTTTCTTATCTCCTGGTCTTGACACTAGAAGACACTTCCTCTCTAAGAATTCTGATAAATATCATGACCATGCATAGATAAAATTGGTTACAACAGGAGAAGATCCACTGAGAATGAAAAAGATTCAGTATCTGCTTCCAACCTTTCTTCCATTCATGCCAGACTGAAAAGTAACTGGGAAAAGAAGCAGAATGATGAAACCAGCATGCTGTTCCTGCCAGATGGTATGGCAGCTTTGGGGCACCGATGCTCCAGCTATAAGAATGCATACGTGTTCACACGTGCAAGCAAGAATGGCTACTCATGTGTATTTAAAGGGGATGACTTTATCAACATATTCATAAACACGTGACTGGCAGCTACTGTGTGCAGAGAAACATGCAGGGCGCTGAGTGTACAGAGATGAACGTGGTATGCTCTCTACATTCAAAAGCTCACTCTCACATACAGGGCAAATAAAAAGGAAAAACAGGTGGGAGCATGCAATTCAGTGGCATAAAAGATGTCGGCCCAATCTGAAGATGATAAACCAATCTAAATCCACCGAAGGGTTATCTTCAGTCATACATGCCAAGGGGTATCGACCCCAATTCAAGATGTTAATTTGTTCCATTACGTTCCAAGATTCACAATGTTGACTAGGGCTGACCTACAAGTGATTAAGAAAATAAACATAAAAGCAGGCTGATAGTGACACTGGCCAGAAGTGAAGAAGAACAAAGTCTCACTGATAAAAAATAAAGCCAGTCCATGGCAAAGGGGAGTCTGAGACCCAGTCCAATATACTCAATAAATGTTTCCTGAGTAATTGTGTGAACTTAAAGCTCCAAATTTCTCCTTATGTAGGACAGAGTGAAGGTGCTATAGAGACCCATCTTCCCACTGTGTCCTTCTTGCTGGGTTTCAGTAGTAAGAAATCAGGAGATAAGGTGGGGAGAAGGGAAGTGTCATGGCAAGGGAGATAAGGGAAAGTGGGGCCACACACTGATTAGACAATGCTAAACCAAGAATCTGGTAAAGGAAAGCACTGGGAGGAAAATTTCAAAATGTTGGTGAGAGATATAAGAGATGTGAATGAAGAGAGATACCATGTCCTTTGGTGAACTCTCAATACCTTAAAGATGCCATTTCTTCTTACATTAATCTATAAATTGAATGCTATTTCACATAAAATCATGGCAGAATTTTTCATGGAACTGAATAAACTGATTTAATGGAACTTAGGCAAATATAAAATTCCCACGGGAGAGCAGAATTCTAAGAACAGCCAACTCAATTCACATTGATCAATCTTTCCCTTTATGAGTTGGGCTTGTGCATCTTGACCTGTAAATATTTTCCTACTCTGGTGCCTTTAAGACAGTCTTCTTCTAATTTGACTGTGTCAAAAGTTAAAACCTCTATCCATAAAATGAAGACAAAGCACACTCTGGGATAAGTTATTTATAACACATAAAACTAACAAAGTATTAGTCGGCAGAATTTATAAAGATCTCCTGCAATGAGTCCAAAAGAAAAATGGACAAAGAATAAGCAATAGCAAGTCACACAAAAAGAAATACAAAAGCCAATAATGCAGATTAAAACAACACAGATTTATACCAACTACCCCTAGAATGTTTAAGGACATAGTAACTCTTGTAAACTGCTGGTAAGACTGCAAATTGAAGCAATCATTTTGAAGCAACTTGATAATATCAAATAAATGCACACAACTGTCTATTCCACAACCTCTGTTCTAAGGAAACTACAGAGAAATTTTTGCACAGGTATATTTGTCTCTTGGTGATAGAATATTGTGTGCAGCCACTATTTATTACGCTGGAAAATTAGAAATATTTCAAATATTTCAAAGGAATATATGGATAAATAAACACAATAAATTTTTTAGGGTAACATATACAATGTAAAGAGAACAAATATAAAAATATATATTGGAAGGTCATGTACCAAAATCACGGTAGCTGCCTTTAGAGAGGAGGAAGTAAGAGAAAAGAATGGAAGTAGGAAATTTTGTTTGTACTATTTTCTCTCTTTTATTTATAGATCTGTGTGTATGTATACACATGCAGACACATACACATACATGTTAGAAAAAGACAAACATTTGTTAACTGTGAGTAGTAGGTACTTAGGTGCACAGATGTTCAACTTACCCCGTAAACCTATCATAAGTTGAAAACACCGTAAGTCAAAAATGGGCGTTTTGTAGACATGGTGCAATGGGAAAACACAATATCAAAAAACGCTGGCATTTTTCGCTTGATCTCCGGTTGTTTACCCACATGCTCATGTGGTGGACGGGGAGCTGCAGCTTGCTGCCACTGCCCACTACTACATATCACTAGTCCGGGAAAAGACCAAAATTCAAAATTCTAAGTATGGTTTCTACTAAATGTGCATGACTTTCACACCATAGTAAAGTCAAAAAATCACAAGTCAGGGACCATCTGTATATTACATCATTCTCTGTACTTTTCTCTCTTTTTTTAACTTAAAAAGAGGAACATCAAGATACAGTATGCCAAATTATGCACATAAATTTCTCTAGTTAATGAAGTCCAGAAGAAAATAATTCAGCAAATTGGCTTTAACGCTTTTTATCAGCCCACAAGTCTAGTCAAATACTGAAAAGGAAATTAGCATATAATTTGCTTTGTGACATTTTGAGGTTGTTTATACATTAAGAGTTATGTCTTAAGCATTCTGTGGCTTGCTACTGAAAATAACTGTTAGATTTTTGCAGAAATTAAGTCCATAAAAAGACAATACTGTAGAAAATAATTTATATCATTAATGTCATTTGCTGCTGCATTAAATTTCTCCACCCAGAACATTTACATGTATTGGTAACCATTACATTCTTAAATATACAAAATATTTCATTTTTAAGTGTTTACTTTCAGAATAACATTTTGAAGCAAATAATTATTTTTAAATTATCCTATAAAGATGTAAAGTAAAACAATTTGTATAGTACAAATTAAATTCTCTAAAGCACATTGATATGTAGGAATTAGAAAAAGTTTACTTCTCCTTAACAAAAACAAGAGAGAGAGAGAGAGAGAGAGAAAGGGATTATTTTGCCCAACAATCTTCAACCTCAAATTTTGTGGAAAATAGGAGGAAAATCATGGGTTCAGGAACCAGGGGTATCAGGTTCAAATATTTTCGCTGAATGAATGAATGAATGAATGAATAAATAAAAATCTTGAGACATTCCTTTCACTCCATTAACATTTACTAAACACAAACTATGTACAAAACAATGGGGAATGTGCTAAGCAATTGAAGAAACGTCTTAATAAACCATTTCTAACCCTTTGGAATCAATTTTTAGTATAACTCTTAACTCTCACAATTCACCAGTATCACATATGGAGTGCTGCATAGGGAGCTGGCATGCTGTTCATACCTTCGTTTTTCTCGAACAGTCCGGGGTATATATTCACATACAGGAATAAATGTAAGCATAGTCCACTACAGGTAAAACAACTAGTAAGCACTGACCACTATTGCACAGAACCTCTTCAGCAACCTTTGACTTAGGTACAAAAGCAGCATAAAAGACACATTAACTGCATGGAGGAAGAGGTCAAGGAAGGCTTCACAGGGTAGCAGCAGCAAAAGGCTTATCCTTTACACAATTTCCCAGACAGATAAAGGGGTTAGGTAAGGAGTTTTCTAAACTAAGGAACATGAGGTACAAGAGCACAGAGATGAGTCTGTTAATGGTGTGTTCAGAGAACTGTAAGAAACGCAGTAATTCTAGCCTCTAAAGGGCAAGCAGGGAGTAACAGGACAGGAAGTCCAAGTATGTCTTTAACAATATAAATACTTTATCTTGCTCACTTCCTGGGCACTTATCATAGCCTACCTTCTATATTATAACAGCTATTTAAATCAATGCCATTACTAAACATGGAGCCATTTGGGCACAGAGACTGTCTAATTTCTGTTTGTATCCTTTACAGCATTTACCACAGTTGTTTTACTCAAGAAACATCTATCGGGGCACTATGTGCAAAGAACTATAGTGGCACAAAGATAAATAAGACATAGTCCTCGTCCTTGGCTTAACCTCGCTAGGCATCAGTTCTCCCACCTGAGAAATGAAGGGGTTGAACCAATGATGGATGAACTCTCTTCCAGCTCTGACATTCTAAGAGTCTAAATCTCAAAGCGGGAACACAGGTATCGGACAACAAAAATAAAGTGTGACTGATGGAGCAAAAAAACACAAGAAGGGGTGAATCAAAGGAGCAGAAGCCAGAGAAGAACAGGGGGCAATACCAGGCTGCACACCATACATGACACTGGTAAACTGTGAGGGTTAAGAGTTACACTTAAAATTAACCTAGAGAGGTTGGTTCATGGGTGCAAAAATACAGTTATACAGAAGGAATAAGTTCTAGTGTTCAATAACACAGTGTGACTGTAGTTAATAATTTATTGTATATTTCAAAATAGCTAGAAGAGAAGATGTGAGATGTTCCCAACACAAAGAAATGATGTTTGAGGTGATGGATATCCTAAATATCCTCATTTTATCACTATACATTGTATACATGCATTAAAAATATCACACATATCCCATAAATATGTACAATTACATATCAACAATTTTTTTTAATTAACAAAAGAAGAATCTAAAAACTGATTCCAAGAAGAATTATAAATAGTTCATTAAGAAGGTTCTTCAATCTAATAATTGTTGGAAGAATCTGCCATCTAGTGGCTTAAAACTCCTTAAAGCCAAGGAAGGAAGTTTGAAATAATAATCACTTCTATTATGTTCTATCCAATGACCAGTGTGCATAGGCATACAATCAGCAAGAAAGAAAGAAAAAAAATACTCCATGTCCCCAAATTTTAAAATGCTTAAGACCACACTTGGCAAAGTAAGGGCTCAAAAAATGTAATCTATTACTTCACAGCTAGAAGCCATTCCTCTTTTAGGAAAAATGAAATGTTTCCAGTATTAATTCATTTTAGTATATCCTAAACATTCTTTACTACAAAAATCATACTGGTTCAATATTTTAAATCCTGCTTATCTTCATTTAATAAAGAGCTTATAAGAAGAAAACATATATAGTCATGACTCTGTACATCAGTTCTCAAACATAAAGTATGTATCCAAATAACCGGGAGGGCTTGTTAAAACAGATTGCTGGACCACTCCTCCAGAACATCTGATTCAGTAGTTCTACGGTGGAGCCCAAGAATTTGCATTTCTAACCACTTCCCCACTGATTCTGATGCTGCTGGTCCAGGGACCACACTTTGAGAACCACTGCTTTACTTTATGTTTGAAACTATTTTCTAAGCTTTGGAAGGCTCAGTTCACTCTAAGTCAAATTATACTAGTTAATCAGCATGTGCTTAAATATGATCACAGAAAACTAATTATATTGAATGATTATTAAAGATAAAACATGGGAATTTTTCCTGGACTTCCTTGTTCAGTAATGAAACCAATATCCTAGTAATTTGATAATTGGGCATTGTATTTAAAATTAAGTGGTACCTAATTATAAATTCCTTAAAATATAATTTATAATTTAGCATTAAGAAGTAGGGGAAAATCTATAAAGTTCAAGACTCCTTTCTTTGTAACACCCAAGTAGAACTAGACTTACATTCAGGTAAAACACTGGATGGCACAGAATAGAGGTCAGCAAATATTTTCCATAAAAGACCAGATTATAAATATTTTAGGTTTTGTGGGCCATATGATCTATACAACTATTCATTTGTGTCGAAACATGAAAAAAAACATAGACACTATGTAAAAAAAAAAAAGTGTGCCTATGTTCTTATAAAAGTTCATTTATAGACACAAATTTTAATTTCACATAATGTTCATGTATTATAAAATATTATTCTGAGTATTTTTCCAATCATTTAAAAAATGTAAAAGCTATGCTTGGAAACAGGCCAGATTTGGCCCACAGGCCATAGTTTGCCAAACTCTGGTACAAAGAAAAGCTTACCGGGCATGGGAATCAAAGACATGAGTTTACCACTTAATAGCCATGCCATTTTAGGAAAGTTTCTTAAGACTCTTGGAGCTTGGGTTTTCTCCATATACACAATAGCAGTTATAGCACCCTCTCATAGAACTGTGATGACTAGGATTCAGCATGTGTAAAGATCTGATAATCAGTGAAGCCTCTATAAAGCTAACTTTCTCTGTTATAATCTTAACTTCAATTGAAGTCAATTCAATATCAATTTAGAGAGTATCTAAAATCTGCAAGGTAATGTGCTAGCAGTACAGGAAATATTGTATAAGGAAATCAGGTTGTCCTCACCCTCATGGAGTTCACAAGCTTCTGGGTTGAAGAGACTATAATTTCACCTAAGAAAAGTTTGGGAAAAAAACCTGTTTTAGGCCTTCCATCCACACAGATATTCTACCTGAGTTCATAAATTTTAATTCTTCCAAAGGTAGAATTTCATTCATTTACTCCAAAATATTTATTGAGCACCAATTATGTGCCAGGCCCTGTTCTGAGTGCTTAAAATAACACAGATAAAGTTCCTGCCCTCGTGGAATTTACAATCCAGTGCATCAGTATCATTTTCTCCCTTTCTAAAATATGCTTTGACAAAGCCAAGTAAATTTAACAATTTAACCAAAATTTGCCAACAGGCACTCCATGCAAGGCACTGTGCTGAGCACTGAGGACACAGTACTAAGACAGGGTACTTGCCCTCAGGGAGGCCACAGTCTAGCAGTTACTAACTGCTGAATAAAACAATGTATTCATTCTTACCAACACAAAGATGGAGTCTAAAGGGTCAACCCAACCAAGTATTGCATAGCAGACAGATGGAGGAAAAAAAAAAAAACAAGGACAGTCTAGGCAGAGGAAAAAACAAGTAATAAGCACAAAGGCATTAAAGAACAAAGACATTTCAAGATCATGAGGAACACTGTGAAAGAAAATTTAAAAAAAAAAGACAATTTGAAGAATACAAAAACTCATATATGCCTAGAGTTAACTAGAGCAGGGGTCAACTAACTATAGCTCCCCCAAAACCAAATCTGGTTCACTGTCTATTTTTGTCAATAAAGCTTTGTTGCAACACAGAGCCACACTAATTCATCCATGTATTGTATATGGCTGTTTTCACACTATAATGGAAGAGTTGAGTAGTTGTAACAGAAACCATATGGCCTGCAAAGCCTAAAATATTTACCATCTGCCCCTTTACAGAAAATGTATGCCAACTATTGGTGCAGTGCAAAGAAAACATGAGGGGGTGTGACAGGAGGCTAGAGAGGTTAAAGGCCAAACTACAAAGGGCCTTGAATACTAATCTAAAGTATCTCAGGAATGGAGAACAAACACCACATGTACTCCCTAATAACTGGGAACTAAACAACTGGCATACATGGGCATAAAGAAATGCAAAGGACATTGGAAACCAAGAAGAAAGGAGGTTGGGAGGGGGTGAGGGGTAAAAACTTACCTGTCAGGTATAATGAACACGATTCTGGTGATGGGCACACTAAAAGCCCCAACTTAAGCATTATACAAGGTATCCATGTAACAAAAAAACATTTGCGTCCCCTTAATATTTTGAAATTTTAAAAACCAAATAAATAAATAAGCAAATAAATATTAATACGAATCTAAGGAGTTGTATCTCTATCCCAAAAGCTAAAGGAAATTAAAGAAGAATTTTTAAGTAGAAAAGCAGATAATCAGACTTGTATTTTAAGACCTATATTCCTTTCTGGCAACAAAACTGAAAACAAATTAGAAGAGGATCAAACTGGAAGCAGGGAACATACTTGATAAGTCAATTGGATAAGAAGTGATCAGTGCCTGAATGATATGGAAGGCATTAGAAATGAAGAGGAGGCAGCGGATTTGAGGCATATTAAGGAAGAAGAATCAACACGGCCTTAAGAGTGTAAGAATGAGTTGAGAGAGTTATCTAAAGTAAGTATCAGGGTTTGCCCTGGTAGAAATATTACACATTGAGATATAAGAATACAGAAGAAGTAGGTTTGAAGGGGGAAAAATGATGAATACAATTAGAATATAATGAGTAAGAGGTATTTTCGAGCTCTCCAAGAAAAGATGTTAGGTAGGTAGGCAGGTATATAAATAGCTCTGTGGCCCAGGAGTGACTTCAGGGATACAGACTTGAAAGTCATCACCTACGTATTTAAGTGGTTAAAACCTTAAGTTTGGACAAAGCTGCCTATAAGAATATATAGATTAGGTAAGAAAAAAACATGGCCAAAGGAGTCCACTGAAAACTGCGGTCCCTAACCTGGGTCTGTGGCCTTTTAGGAAGCAGCCACGCATCACCGCCTGAGCTCCACCCCCACTCACCCGACCCTGCTTTGGTCCATGGAAAAATTATCTTTTATGGAAACTTGGGAACCGGCTGCACAGCAGCAGGAGGTAAGTGGTAGGTGAGCTAGGGAAGCCTCATCTGTATTTACAGCCGCACCCCCATCAATCGCATCACCGCCTGAGCTCCGCCTTCCCCCCAAAAACTGTCTTCCATGAATCCAGTCCCTGATGCCAAAAAGGTACGGGACTGCTATACTAAAACACTGTTAGAATTAATAACCAAGTTCAGCAAGTTTGTGGGATATAAGATCAATAAACAGTTGGCCCTTGAACAATATGGGGGTTGGAGTGTCCACTCCCACGCAGTTGAAATCCATACATAAATTTCGACTCCCTCAAAACTTAACTTCTAACAGCCTACTGTTGAGTGGAAACGTTACCAATAACACAGTTGATTAACGTTTATCTTGTATATTATATGTGTTATGTACTGACTGTATTCTTACAATATAGTAAGCTAGAGAAAAGAAAATAATAAGAAAATCATAAGGAAGAGAAAATACATCTACAGTACCATACTGTATTCATTGATACCATCTGTTTACAAGATGAAACAGCAGAAAGCACAGCTGCAGACCTCAATCTCTGTTACATATCAAGAAATTCAACTTTTTCTTGTAATGTCATGACTTTTCTCTGCTTCTTTGAACATTCCCACCATCACCAGTGGCACTTCCCATGGGTTCCATGGTGTTATTCAGGGTCCACACTATTGTACTAAACAAGATGAAAAGTATGCAAGGACCTCAAGTGGTCACTTTTTACTAGTATTAGCAATTTACTGGAGAGGAGCTGCTCACACACAGAGATGATTAGCATCGCAAGCATATACTAGCAATACTTGAGCTCACTACAATAGTAACAAGAGATGGTTACCAAATTATTACAGTAGTACAGTGTGTACTATAGGTAATTTTATGCAGTTATTGAATACCACATCTTTACAGTATCTGTTTTACTTTGTTTACATTTCTCTTGACTGTGAATGGTGCCTTAGGTACAGTCCATCAGTACATGTATAAATTTTGATAAATTTTAACTCTTGGGCCAGGCGCCCCAGCACTCTGGGAGGCCGAGGCGGTGGATCGCTCGAGGTCAGGAGTTCAAGACCAGCCTGAGCAAGAGCAAGACCCAGTCTCTACTAAAAATAGAAAAAAATTATCTGGCCAACTAAAAATATTTATGGAAAAAAAAATTAGCCGGGCATGGTGGCGCATGCCTGTAGTCCCAGCTACTTGGGAGGCTGAGGCAGTAGGATCACTTAAGCCCAGGAGTTTGAGGTTGCTGTGAGCTAGGCTGAAAACACGGCACTCACTCTAGCCTGGGCAACAAAGCGAGACTCTGTCTCAAAAAAAAAAAAAAAAAAAAAAAAAAATTAACTCTTTGTAATACACTTGTGTATATCTTATGGTAGTAAATGATAAAACAGACTAGTATCCACATATATTTTATGCATTCAAGTCATAACTTTTTCTTAATTTTTTTCAACATTTCTAGGGCATGTGTTGTGCCTGCAAGTTTTTTCAAATTGTTGCAAATCTCCAAAAAAATTTCTAATATATTTATTTATATTTGTTTCACAGTACTTCTCAACCCAGTATTCTGGGCAGCTACAACCAATGGAAGAGAAATGGCAGCTAAAATGAAAGATATCACTATCCCTCATCAGGGCAACTTCAAAAGCAGGGAACATATCTTATTCATTAGCCCACTCATTCTATTAAATCTTCAAGAGCCTTAGCACAAGGGTTCTTAATTGCCGGGAGGGAAGGATCAGAATCACATATAGCGGCTTTTAACAAAACAGATGCTGGGATCCCATCCCAAACCTAACTGATCAAGCCCTTGGGGGTAAGGCTTAGCTACTTTTTTTTTTTTTTTTTTTAATTCTCAATAGGTAATTCTATTGTCCTTGTTAAGAACCATTGGCCTAGCAAACAATGTCAATAAAAGTACTAATGAATAAATTAATTTAGATTTCTTGGATGCCCTTGCCGGTTTCTTTCCCTCAACCACAGCTGATGCCAATGATAATCATTTGAAGACTTAATCCCCTCTCAATCCTTACGGTGGATTTAATCAACTCCACTGCAAAAGCACAATATGTTTAGCATCTACCTATATGGTCCATTCCACATCTACCTCGTATCTTGATTTAAGTGATTGTACAGGTTCTGAAACCAAATTCCCACTTTCCATTCCAATAATAGCATTTTTTTGTTTTTTGACAGTGTCTGGTTCTATTGCCCTGGCTGGAGTACAGTGGCCTGAATACAGCTCACTGCAGCCTCAAATTCCTGGGGGCTCAAGTGATTCTCCTACCTCAGACTCCTGAGTAGCTAGGACTACAGATGCATGCCACCACACCTGGCTAATTTTTCTATTTTTTGTAGAGACAAGGTCTCAGTATGTTGCCCAGGCTGGTCTCAAACTCCTGGCTTCAAGTGATCCTCCTGCCTCAGCCTCCCAAAGTGCTGGGAGGACAGGCATGAGCCACCATGCCCAGCCCAATAATAGCAGTTTAATTTTTGAAGTCTTGCTCACACTGGTTCTCCCAGGAAAAGTTAAGTCTTGTCTCTGAACCCTAGCCTAGTCTCTACTGAAGCCTGCTAACTGTTGTCTACCAGGTACCCCTGACAATGGATCTTTCCATAACCCCTGCTGCCAAACTCCCTACCACAATTTTCCTTTGTTAAATGCTGCCTAGTAAGCTATACTGGACTTCTTTAGAGCTTGAGAAGCTTGCTAAAACACCACCTATGATCTGTGCCCAGTGCAGTGCCAGAAAAGTGTGGTCTAGAAAGAATAAGTGACTCGAATATATAACAGCTAATAAGCAATACAACCAAGAACAGAATTTAGGACTCCTGCCTCCTAATCCAATATACAATTTAGTACATATTTTTTTTTAAATTTTCTATTTGTCTATCAAACATAATTAAGTACCATTCCTAAAAATAAGCTAAAGATACCTCAACAGTCTTCTTTCACCTTTCCACTCCCAAGAGTGATCCACAACAGCTAGTATCACTCCTAGCATAAGAAGAAATTCAATCTGGCCAACTTCTTAAAATTGCATTTCCATAAATCTTTGCTGAGGGATTGTAGAATAGTTCTTATAACCAGGAAAAAAAGTATAATAAAAGTACAAAATATCTTACTTAAGATTAATAAAATTCACTGACCTATCAAGTTATCAGATCAAGTTAAACAACCACCAAAACACTCAAAGAGAGAGAAAGAGAAAAAAGAGAGAGATTGATTCACCAGCTGAACAGATTTAAAACTTCATAAAGGTTTCAAAGGCCCACTTACATAATAAAAGGTCAACTGGATTACTGACATTCATACTTCCCAGATACAATGCTGCACATTCATCTCTCCAATGCCAACAGCCCCTACAGTATTAGAGGCCAAATGCACTCTCTCACTGCTGTGGGAGATAATCAGTAATGATCATGACTAAAGTACTCATTCCTTTTCCAGAAGCAATTCTTCATAAAAATGGCTAATCTAGTTAGGATTTATAAAAAATTTCCTAATACAGTTAATACCTAACTGCTCCTCCAGCTGTCAATACAGTGTATCTTTTCAGAGATGGAAGTACTGAATCTCACCAAAAACAAACAACTTTAGGAACCAGAGAGAAAGTCAATTTTATGGCAACATAATGGCTATGAAAGCCCACTGATTAGCTTTCAAAAACATCTCATAAGTCTAAATGGAACTTATGCCTAATAGGAAAACAAATTTGCCCACGCCCTTGGGTTAACCTCCAAGGTAGGGAATTCTCAAAACTATCTTCTCCACAAGATAAAATTTGAACACTTACGGGACTAACTCCCATTTCCCTAGTCTAGGGCAATGCGTTAAGGAGGGACTGGCCCTCTGCATACTCTACTGTCTCCCTCCCCATTCCACTCCCAGACTCTTTCCTTCCATTCTGTGGCAGTAAAGTTAGCATCATGTCACCTGAGAGCTCATTCACACAACAATCATTTTTGATCCCCCACTAAGTACTAGATATTTATTTGGAAGACACCCTTAATCCCAGGAGTGTAAAGGACTCATGTATTTAAAACGCGTAAGGTTTTGTTCAAAGGAAAACAGAAACCCATATGAGATGACCAAATCACTGTTCATAAAGTGTAGCCCTTTAACCTTTCAGTATGCCATTATTTAAAGGTATTCCCCAGTCTTCCCTAAAACAAACAGCTCTCTAAAGACTATGTCCTACTCCATCACCTGAGCCTTAAACAGTCCCTATCAGTACAAGCTTAGGTGAATACAATTACCTAACTACTCTTCCGCCCATTCACTCCTATGTGACTATAATTTACTTTAAGCCAAACTGACACCTTAGCTTATTATTCTCTGTAAATGTCTCAAGTTCTTTCTGTAGAGCCTTTGATCTAAAACAGAACTTTTTTAGAAAGAAAAAAAAAAACTTTAATCATCCAAATGCTTTAATTCTCCCTTTGCACAACCATGACATTCATCATTAATCAATCATGATACTTCTCCAAAGACTATATGAAACATTAGTATCTTTCTTAACAAAGTGTTCAAATGAAAGCCCATTTAAAGGATGTTTTTTCCACTCTGATTCATTCATGTATTTATTTATTACAGCTTCAATGAGGTATGGTCTACATCCATAAAACTCAGACAAGAGGGATCTTAATGGGTAATAGATATAAAAATGATTATAGCACTGGCTGCACAACTCTATGCATTTATTAAAATCAATGAATTAAACACTTAAAATCAGCGTCAAACACTTAAAATCAGTTATCAAGAAACTTGAGCATGGGTATCTTCTCAAAAGGATAGCTTCTCCCAAGAAAGTAGGCATGTGCTCAGCCTTTTGACTTTGTTGAGATGTAAATTAGGGTCTAGAAGTAGCTACCTTCAAACACTAATTACCTTAGTTAGTTATCAAGGAACTGTTTGAGATTCAAAGGCAAATAAGTCAGATTTTGCCTACAGAAATTTTCAAGAAAATTAAGAACATAACCTTAAAAAAAAACCTATATAAATCAGTAAAAAGAAAAAAAAATCAAATAACGCTATTAAAAAGTGAGCAAAGAACATGAATAGAAACTTTTCAAAAGAAGACAGACTAATGGCCAACAAACACATGAAAAAATGTTCAACATCTCTAATCATCGGGGAAATGCAAATCAAAACCACAATGAGATATCACTTAACTCCAGTGAGAATGGCTTACATCAAAAAGTCCCAAAACAATAAATGTTGGCATGGATGTGGAGAGAGAGGAACACTCATACACTTCTGGTGGGACTGCAAACTAGTACAAGCTCTGTGGAAAGTAATATGGAGATATCTCAAAGTACTAAAAGTAGAAGTACCATTTGATCCAGCAATCCCACTACTAGGTATCTACTCAAAGGAAGAAAGTCATTCTATAATAAAGACATTTGCACTTGAATGTTTATAGCAGCACAATTCACAATTTCAAAGATGTGGAAACAACCCAAGTGTCCATCAATACACGAGTGGATTAATAAAATGTGGTATATGTATATCATGGCGTACTATTCAGCCACAAAAAAACAATGGTGAACTACCTCCTGCATTATCCTGGATGGTGCTAGAGCCCATTCTTCTAAGTGAAGTATCAAAAGAATGGAGAAACAAGTACCACATGTACTCACTATCAATTTGGTACTAATAGATCAACACTTATATACACATATAGAAGTAACATTCATTGGGTGTTGGGAAGGTGAGAGGAGGGAGGAGGGGAGGGGTAAATGCACACCTAATGGGTGCAGGTGCACTGTCTGGGATGGGTACACTTGTTGCTCAGACTCAGGTGGTACAAAGGCAATATATATGTAACTTAAACGTTTGTACCCCCGTAAAATTTTGAAATTAAAATAAATAAAAACAACTATATACTACTGAAAGCAATAAATGCCATTTAAAAATCTATACATAAAGTCTTCTTAACTCGCAATAAGTGTTTTTATTTATGAACAAATGACTATAAACTAAAATAGACTATAAACTCCTAGAGGACAGGGACTACATCTGAATCTCTACCAGCAAGCACAGAACCAACCATGTACTAAAAGTTTAATGTCTGCTCCTCTAAGAATTCAGAGGAGGTAAGAGATTCCTCTCAGCCAGAATCAGGAAATAATCTAAGCCAAAACCAATGGTGAAAAGAGAACAATAAGAGCAGAAAAGAGAAGGCAAGGTTTTGGGGTGCACTTTAGGAAGGGGAGCAGGACTGAAATATTAGATTGTCTGAATGTTAAAGGATGATAAAATACACTCTTTACTCTGAGTTAGGACATCTAAAAAAAATAAAATAGTCAAAATCAGCATATCCATAGAGCTTATCCCAAAGCTTCTCAATTAATTTTTGTTTCATATTACTAAATTTACTATCTCAATTTCTCTTCTTGAACAATGTTCGCAGCATCAGGCAAACAACGAATTACATAAAACCCTGAGTTTATATATTGCCAACGAAGCTCAACTCCACTCTGGCTGATTTACTTCACATTTATAAAATCCTTGTAGATGATAAATATCACATGCTCCTATTACTAGAGTAACCAAAAATAAATAAAAATGTGATGAATATTTCAGCTTCTTTCATTTAAAAAAAGACCACATAATGGAAAATATAAACAACCTACCAAAATTTTTGTCATGAAGAACAGGGCACTTACATATACTCCTCACTTTACAACAATTTTCATTCAGAAATATCAATGTAGTCATCCATCTCCAAGTTGACTGCTATCAGGAGTTGTATATTATTGCAGAACCAAAAAAGAGGCCCTCTCTGTTTGGTTTTATAGGATATTTAACTTTCCAAACTTCTTATTTATGTAAAGACTTCCCTCCCCCTCCTCCCTACTCTCAATTGCTTAGATCCTGGGCCAAAAGGTGAAAGCCTTAAAAATAATAAGTATAATCTGACTTACAATACATTACCAAGTAGTAACTATTCGGTGTGTGGTAACTTCAAATCTATGGTCCCAAGTAAACCCCACTTACCCTCCTGAAATAATGCTAGGAAAAAGAAAAGTCAAATACTGACTTTTATAACAAATCAAGACAGTGGAGTAATCAGTATGAAACAAACCAAACAAACAAAAACAGTCCAGCATTAAGATATAAAATACCCCTCTTCTAAAAGGGACAAGAAAAGACAAAACAAAACAGAAATGTGGAGGATAAAGAATACAAAATGAAAGAGAAGAAAAAGGAAAGAAAAATCAAAAGAAAGAAACACAGCTTTTCTTCTTTACTCAGGGAAACTGGAGTTACTTATCCACGGTGCCCACAGAGGGAGCATTATCAATCAACAAACCGAGCTCTTACATTAGAGGCTGTGGCTTCCACAAGGATGTGCACTACATATTCCTTGCCTTCAAGTATCTGACATTTTAACTGGAGATATGGGATATATTATATCTTACTTAGCCCGTTGGTGCTGCTACAACAAAATACCTGAGAGTAGGTAATTTATACAAAATAGAAATCTGTTTCTCACAGTTCTGGAAACTGGGAAGTCCAAGATCAAGGCGCCAGTAGGTTTTGTTGTCTGGTAAGGGCTGCTTTCTGCTTCCAAGATGGCGCCTTGTTGCTGCACCCTCTGCGGAGGAGGAACATGTCCTCATGTAGCAGAAGGCAGAAGGGCAAGACAGCCAAATGCTATGTGAAGCCTCTTCCATGAGGGCCTTAATCCCATTCATGAGGGAGGAGCCCTCATGGCCTAATCACCCCTTAAAGCCCCCACCTCTTAATACCATCACATTGGCCATTAAGTTTCAACACATGAATTTTCGAGGAGACACATTAAACCATAGCAAGATACATTCATCAAATAGAAAAAAAATTAACAACAAAAAGTGGTATATATAAATAGGGCCCAAAAGGTTTCCTAACGAATAAACTGCCACTTACTGTTCCCAATTTTCTGGCCTCAACCTGCCTTTCCCAGACCTTATGTTCCACCATCACTGTCATCTCCTTTCCCTTTCCAGACACACTCCACAGTGCCAACCAAGCTACACCACTTGCATTTCCCAAAAATACAATGTGATTTCGTTCCTCTTGCCACTGTTCACACTGTCACTTTGTCTGGAATGATGACCATGTTCAGCTCACAGTCCAAGTGCAAGTGCCACCTGTCATACTTCCCTGGTCCTCAAGAAAGTGATATCTCCTTTATCTTGATCCCCACATCACTGTATCTGCATCCTTTTTAAGGCCTTTACTTTCTAGATTGCATTCTGGTGTGTGCATGTATACACACATACACACACACACACACATACACACACACGTACACACACATGTACACACACACACACACACACAAAGAAAGAGGAGTGCAAGAGAAAGAATGTATGTTAGACATTAGAAATCTATATTAGACATATATGGATACACATATATAAATACATAATATATAATATTATTTCCTATTCAAGAATATGAGATCTTGAGTTCAGGATTGATCTCTATCTTTGTATTTTCCACAACATCTAACATGGTACATCACACATACCAAGCCACAATAAATAAGAGAGTACTGGAAAGCAGGTCAGTTAAAGATAGAGTTTCTAGCTTATCAATCTTTCTAATACAGACAATTCCTCTAACTCTAACAGAACACATACTCTTTTAAAGGGACAAAAGATTAAAATTTTAAAGAAGAAAAAATGTATCTAGGTGCTGAGGAAGTGTGGTTTTAATAACTACACTTTAAAAAAAAAATCAAGTTGAACTAAACCAAAAGAGGCCTTAAAAAACCAAACATTGCTTGTACATAATAAAATGGGATACCAAAGAAGATGTAAACATAAAGAAATAGGTTGCCCTCAACAAAAATCAAACGAGCAATCAGTTTGTCATGGGTGCAGACATGTCACATTGTCGTGGCTTAGCAAAATTCACAACAAAGAGCTGAGCCTGTCACAGCAAAACAAACTCTAGTCCCTTTCTAACAGCAACATTTAAATTCAAGACTTAATGGGAAGCTAGGAATGGAAAATATCAGATCTAAAATATTAAAACAAACATTAAAGGGTCAACCTTTATACAATAAGTTGACAAAAATAAAGTCAAAATGCCATGATTCTCTTATAATGTATTTAGTTTATTAAATATAATCAAAAGAAATGTTTTGATATAAGAAAACATCTGCAATTATTTGCACTGTATACAACTACATTCAATTTTATAAAATACAGACTTCTAACTTTGTATATGATCACTCAACTATATCCAAAATGTCTATTATAATTTTAGATTATTTATTATAGTTAATATTTTTTAATTTTTTTAATTAGCCAGACTTTTGAAACTGATTTTTAAATTTCTCAAGAATGTAAGAACTAACTCTTCAACACAGGAGCCATACAAGTCAAAAGGAATAAATTAATAGTATTATATTCATTCAATTGTAAATAATAATTATATCTATCATTTCCTGAATATCTACTATGTGCTGGATATTTAGTCCTCAAAACAACCTGTGGCTCACTGAATATTCATTCCAACTCCTTTCGCTTCCTTAAGAGCGATTTGTAAAAGAACTATACAGAATGTCTATAAATTAAAAATATTTAATAACAATTAAAACTAAAATCACAATGATTGGTTTAAAAAAGAGATGAGGCACAGAAGAATTAATAAAACAGAAAATATATCAGCAAAAATTAACCAGAATACAGATTTTTTCAACATAGAATCATATGTTTTAGTAATTCAAGTGTTTCAAACTACTTTCTGTATATATTTACACAGAAAAAATTAAAATAACCTTCTACTTCTCTTTTTTCAGTAAAAACAAAGGGGAAAATAGGAGAGAATGAGAAAATTAAAGGTGAATCTAGGGGACCCTACATCTAGATACTAGAAATTACAGAGAGAACAGAAAAAACAGTGGGGCAGAAACAATCCAAGAAATAATTCAAAGAATTTTCTCAAAAGTGAGAGCTATGAATATCCAAAGTGAAGGGCCAGCACTATGGATATGAATAAACCTATTTCAAGTTATAACATGGTCAAATTTCAGAACACTGGGGGAAAAAGGAAAATCTTAGATTCCAGAGAGAAGGAGACAAAAATCAGAGAAAGAAAGGAACATGGTTTTTATACTAGAATGACAGAATTCTCAAGAGCAACACTAGAAGCTAGAAGAAAACAGAGTAATATCTTCTAAATTCTAAGGGAAAATTATCTCTTTCCTACAATTCTATCCAGCCAAACATCAATTAATCGTGAAAATAGAATAGAGCCATTTTCAGACATGCAGGACTTCTAAAAATATACCTCCCATGTACCCTTTCTAAGAAAAGTGACAGGAGGTTGTGACCCACCAAAACAGTTAAATAAACCAAGAAAGAAAAAAACAAGGAATCCAGGAAACAGGTCATGCAACAAAAGAGAAATATGACAGCTATCCTCAAGATGACAGGGAGTGAAATTCCAAGACAATACCTATGCGGTAGGTATAAATCTAAACTTAGAGGAGATCAGAAAGTTCTGAGACTTCCTCAAGAAGATGAAACTTACAGAACGCCTCAAGTATGTGAGTGCTTAAAGGAGATTTACACTAATAGCTGTGAGTTTAGGAGTAAATGTGTGATAAGTACATTTAAAACACTGGCGAATTAAAAAAAAATCATTAACTACAAGGAGAATAAATATATCCAAGCAAGAAGACACCAGGTAAGCCTTACCATAACCTACAAAGCCTTGCATGATTCAGCACTCCCCATCCTCTCTTTGACTTCAGCTTATACATTCTACTTACCAATCTGCTTCAGCCTAACTGCCTACCTTGCTGTTCTTAGAAAATACCAAGAACACTCCCAACTCAAGGCTTTTGCTTTGGCTATTCCCTCTGCATAGAACACTCTTATCCCAGGTATATAAATAACTAACCTCCTCACCTCTTGCAGGTCTTTGTGCAAATGTCACGTTCTGAATGAAGGTAACCTGGCCCCCTATCTAAAATTGTAACCTGCACTCTACTCTCCCACCCTTCCACTCTCCATCTCTGATCATTTTTTTTCCATAATACTTAGCACCTCACATACTTTATGTTCATTGTTTATTATCTGTCACCACCTCTAGAAGTTCCATGAGGAAGATGTATTCCAAGCACCAGGAACAGTACATGGCACAGAGTAGGAAATCAATAAAGGTTTATTAGATGAATGAATAAACAAACAAATAACAATGGAAAGGTAATCATGAAATACTATAAAAGCTTGTCTCATCTGTGAATTTTATCTATATAACCATAATAATCATACTATAAAATTATGATATAAATACAGTAAGAGAACAAACAATGGTGCAGTGGACATACATGTGGTGGAATGGGTAAGAAAACTAAATGCCAATCTTCCATAAAGAGAAGCAAATAAATAACGTGTAAAATTAGAATCAGGAAGTACAATGTTTCACTTAGATGTACAAAAACAATCAAAGGAGTCAACTAAAATAGCTAAAAGTGGTTACCTTTGGAAAGTACGAAATAAGAAGGAAAGGTCAGTTTTTTGAACTATAATGTTTAAACACTTGATATTG
>CM052437.1:9315987-9348310 GCA_028533085.1 Varecia variegata
ACAGGCATGCGCCACCATGCCCGGCTAATTTTTTTCTATATATATATTTTTAGCTGTCCATATAATTTCTTTCTATTTTTTAGTAGAGACGGGGTCTCGCTCTTGCTCAGGCTGGTCTCGAACTCCTGAGCTCAAACAATCCGCCCGCCTCGGCCTCCCAAGTGCTAGGATTACAGGCGTGAGCCACCGCGCCCGGCCACAAAAAATTTTTAATTTTAAAAATTTAAAAAGTAAATATAAGAAAAAACATTTTTAAAGATAAGTCACATCTTAGAAGATATTCATCATGTATATAACAGATCCGGAATATCCAGATTATATAAAAATATCAAGACCAAACAATCAAAAGAAGGGATATAAAACAGGATTTCATAGATGAGAAAACATGAATAGCCGATAACATATAAAAAGCTGCTCAACTTCATCAGTAACCAGGTAAATGCAAATTAAAACCAATGTCTTGGCCGGGCGCGGTGGCTCATGCCTATAATTCTAGCACTCTGGGAGGCCGAGGCGGGCAGATCATTTGAGCTCAGGAGTTTGAAACCAGCCTGAGCAAGAGCGAGACCCCGTCTCTATTAAAAAATAGAAAGAAATTAGCTGGACAACTAAAAATATATAGAAAAAATTAGCCGGGCATGGTGGTGCATGCCTGTAGTCCCAGCTACTTGGGTGGCTGAGGCAGAAGGATTGCTTGAGCCCAGGAGTTTGAGGTTGCTGTGAGCTAGGCTGACGCCACGGCATTCACTCTAGCCAGGGCGACAGAGCAAGACTCTGTCTCAAAAAAAAAAAAAAAAAAAATGAGTGAACCAGAGCAACATTCATCAAAAAGCAAGTCATAAAGCAAGACTTGTATGTCTCCTGTATGAGTCCAATTATATAAAGTCAAAACAGCAAAACTAGATGTGAATAAGTGGTAAAACCATAAAGAAAGCAAAGGAATGATACACATAAAATTCAGGAGAGTGGTCATCTCCTGGAGGACAGAGAAGGTGGGATGAGGGAATAGCACAAAGGGGACTTCAGTGCATGTGTGTTCCTTTTTGGTATAAAAATGTCATAATAATTCTGAACAAAAAATATAGATATATGACTGAATAGAATATAATACAACTTGTATACATTTTCAGTCAAAAAGACTTAAGTATATTGAGAGTTACAGAGTTTAAGGATCTGCCAATAGACACAGTAAGTCCCAAAATTCAAAACTCAGGTTTGTCTGACTCAAAATTTGACAGTTTCCATTTAGAGAACCAGTTAGCTTGGCTAACTTAAAAGATACATGTAAATTTCGTTCTCACTTAACAAAATCAAAGGGCAGAAATCAATGGAAGTAGAAAATGCCATAAGGTTTTCAGGAACCCTCAATGTCGATGCCAAATACATGCAGAAGTGGCATAAATAAAGGATGGGATAAAATGGTTGGAAGGAACTGTGCAACAACCAGGGCAGTCTAACTTGCAAGGAAAGAAAGGAGAAGGGAAGTAATGTCTACTGAGGCCCTTCTGAGTGAGGGCACTTTACATATGGCACTTTTCGGGGTACAGCTCAGTGGTAGAGCATTTGACTGCATATATGACACTTTAGTAGTTTTCTCAGTAATGCTGAGTTGGGTATTTGAGTATTTTAAAGATGAGAAAAATAAGGTCCACAAGGTTAAGAGAGAAGGGATTCCTCAGTGTATATTCCCAGTGCCCCATCTGGCTCAGAGAAGCTCAGTTGGCCAGACAGATAAGTATGTATAATCAGAAGATGACTACAACCATATTACAGATATTAAAGGTAACTATGTACAAAAGGAGGAAATGAAAAAGCCAAAGTAGGAATCAGAATGGACAGTTTCTTCTCTCTGAATCTGTGCCAAGATTTCTACATCCACATACTATTCTACTAAATATGAGAACAAATGATTACTCACCTGTGACCAGGATGGTAAATGGCTGTGTTGATTCCATGAGGATAATGACTACTGAAGCTGAAACAGTGACTCTCTTGGTAGCTCTGATTTGTTCCAACACTAAATTTAAGAAGGTAAATAAGAAATAAACACCATTAAACCACAATGGATATCACCAAATACACAATTAAATTAAAAAGGCAAACACCAAATATTGCTGAGGATGTAAAACAACCAGAACTCTGATACATTAAAATGGGAAGGTAACCGGTACAACCACTTTGGTAAAAAGTCTGGGAGTTTTTTATAAAAATAAACTGTATCTACCCTATGATTCAGCAATCCCACTGACATAAGAGAAATGAAAATGTGTATCTACAAAAACTTGTACAAGAATGATCATAACAACTTTATTTGCAACAGCCCATAACTGGAAATTTAGGGGTCCATCAATATAATAATAGATACAAAACCATAATATATTCATATGATGAAATACTAATCAGCAATACAAAGGAATAAACTATTGATATATGTAAACATATGGATGAATCTCAAAATATTATGTTGAATGAAGAAAAACTTAGACAAAAGAGTACATACTACATTCATCCCTAAGTATCCCTGGGGGGTTGGTTCCAGGACCCCAAGAGGATATCAAAATCCAAGGATGCTCAAATCCCTGATATAAAAATGATGTAGTGTTTGCACATAATCTACATGTGTCTCCCATAAACTTTAAATCATCTCTAGATTACTTATAATACCTAATCCAATCTAAATGCTACATAAATAATTGTAATACTGTATTGTTCAGGAAATAATGACAAGAAAAAAAGTGTACATGTTCAGTACAGATACAATTTTTTTTCAAATATTTTCAATATGCAGTTGAGTGAATCTACAGATGCAAAACCCATGGCTATGGAGAGCCAATTGTATATGATTCTAATAATGTGAATTATTATAACAGACCAGGCAAAACTAATCCGTAATAAACAAATTTTAAAGAGTAGTTGCTCTGGGAGATGGTGCGGAAAGAGATTTACTGGAAAGGGGCATGATGGAACTTTCTAGCATGATGGTGATATTCTGTATCTTGACAGAAGTTTGAATTGTACAAATTATGCATTTGTTATAAATCATTGGCTGGTACAATCAGGAACTGTGCATTTCACTGTATGTAAATTTTACCTGAAAAGAAATAAACTATAAGCAAATATTAAACTCTAACTGATGATACGCATGCTAAAGAATTTGAGTACTGATGTCTCCAACTTATTCTGAAATATACTGAAAAAGAAGATTGATCAATAGCTGGATAGTGGGATGGACAGATGGACAGAAATGTGATATAGCAAGTAGAGCAAAATCTTAACTATAGAATCCAAGTGAAAATATATGGGTGTTCACTATATCATTCTTTCAATTTCCCTATTGTATTTGCAATTTTTCATAATATAGTGAAAGGAAATAAAGAAATACCAAAATAGGACACTAATACAGAGAAATAAACATTATTTCAAAAGCAACTTTCCAAAGTACATTTTTACCTTACAAGGTAACTTCTAAGTTCTCCTCGGTAATTGATGACCAGGAGTTCCGCAGACCACTGTGTGCTTGCTTTGTATTCTAAAAATATCAACCCAGCAATGGCATAGCTCAGATCACCTACAAAACTGGATGCCTGTAGGAGAGCGGGAAGTTAAGTTACTAAAAACATACTAGATCAAAGTCAACACATGCATAATTGGAGAATATCTGAGACACTGATTTTGCAGATTATACTTTAAATAAGATAGCTCCAGAACTGTCCTGTATAATCAAAAATCATGTGAGTCAGAGTCTACAATTAGACACTCAAATCTAGACCAGCCTTTCTAAACACAGGCTGGAACCACAGCAGCCTCTTTGAATGAGGTGTTCATCGAGATAAGTAAATTTCTATTCAGACTTTGTGTCCATTACAAAAAAAAAAAAGGAAAAAAAGTAATGCCTCAGATAACTCTAAGAACCTGTTTCCAGATACAAGCTCTCAAATGTTAATTTCCACTGCTAGCAGTAACCTATGATTAAAAAAAAAAGTCTCTAATTATTTCCCATTTGCCTAATCAGCAACTTAAAGGAAAGGACACTTAAAACACTCAATGTCATCAACTTCCATCAATTAAGTATCAGGCTGTATTGATGGAGATCTGAAGGCCCATGCCCCTCAGGAAGCACACATAATAAAGTTCATCACCCTTGAAAGGGATCAATATATGCCATCCCAAAATACGTCACTTTGGCATAAGGTTTATTTTGAGCTGAAGGCAATTGAGAATCAACAGAGGCCTCCCCTTATCTGCCTAAACACAAGGCATAAATTTCTCTATGTGAAAGTGCCCCTCTGTACCAGGAAGAGGAGATGGGATCACCAGAGACAGAGAGTCACACCAAAATGAGCCTGCATAAACAGACCTTCTTAAATAATTCGTATCTTCCATTAGCTTCCCTCATATATTTCCTAGTCACTTTCTCACAATTTACCATCTCTAGAAACCCAAACTCCCTTTCCTTTGTCTAGTCACTTCTCCACAATTTATAGCCCTTTATTATTAATAAAATGGTATATAAGCCCCTGAGCCTAATTGCTTCTTTGAGTTTTCCTTTCCTTTCTGTGATGCTCCCAGTACTCATAAAAATATTAACATCAATAAAAATTGTATGCCTTTTCTCCTGTCAATCTGTCTTTTGTCAGTTTAACTTGCAAGCCCCTAGCTATTACATTTAAGATGGTAAAGGAAAAGGTTTTCTTCCCTAATACACTGTCTCGAACCCCACAATGAACACTTGATATGTGGCTAGTTGGAATTGAGAAGTGCCATAAATATAAAAATATACACCAAATTTCAAAGACTTTGTACCAAAGAAAGAATATCAAATATCTCATTAATAATATTTTATATGGATTACATGTTGAAATAACATTTTGTATATATTGGATGAAATAAAATATATTATTAAATAAATTTCACCTGTTTCTTATTGTGGTTACTAGAAAATTTAAAATTACACTTGATCACATATATAGCTTGCATTATATTTCTGTTAGGCGGCACTAGTCTAGAAAATAGTAACCCAAATTACTTAGTTTGGTTCCCTAAAACTTCCATAATATGAGCACAACACACTTTTTTGAGTTTTTCCACTCATTATTTCTAAAGGAAGATCATTCTCTGCATCCTTGGTTCTCAACCCTAGCTTCTAACTGAAATAAGCTGAAAAGCTTATAAATAATATTAATGCTGAGGCCCCACTCAGATCAATTAAATCAAAATCTCTGTGGGTAGATTCTGGGCAATCTAGTAATTTGTTTTGTTTTGTTTTGTTTTGTTTTTTCTTTTCTTTATAAAGCTCTCCAAGTGATTCTAAGATGCAGCCAGAGTTATTAGAACAACTGTTCCACATGCCCCTGTATCTTGTTCATTTGAGGAAGGAAGATACATACAAAAAAGCACGAGATTCCTAGAAGAGACACTTATTAACTGGACTATCATGGGAAAAGTCATTTTTCTCCCACTCAATCTGTTTTCTAGACTCTAAAATGAAGACAATATCTGCCCAATGTACTCAAAGGTTTGTTGTGAATATAAAATGAGAATATATGTCAAAGTCTTTAATAAAGTATAAAGCACCACACAAATACAAGTTATTACTACCATTATTTTTTTTTCTCCACTCTCCTTTTCAATTTCTATCCCCTTTTGGGTAACAAGTTCTAAATCCTCTTAAAGGTATTCCTGTTTCAACAGCCCATTGCCTTCTTTTCCTCACTAGAACTTTATAATAACTTTCTGTATCTCTATTTCGTATTAATATTTGCTTACTACCAGATGGTTTACCTCGGAATAGAGCATTACAAAATGCAAACAATAATATACATATAAGTAGACCTCTACGTATATTCTGAGCATCTTAAGTGCACAGCTTATTATTCTGATTTATATCTGTATTAACCCTATCTTCACATTCATTCATTCAAGCACCTATATATGGAAGGCATTGAAAAAAATACATGTTATCAGTTTAAGGTATGTACATACCGGGGAAATGACAAAGAGTTCACTTCCCATGAGATCAAACACCCTCACGGTTCCTGTGCTTTCAGCATACGCCAGCAAGGTACAATCGTAACTCCATGCTACCCGTCTCCACTGGGGTTTTGGATCTTTTGGAACTAGAACGAAAAGACAACAGGTACTTTTAACAACATATTATAAAGTTAACACTTCTAGTAACTGCAACCAAAGTAAGTATTCAACTATATCACACCATCTCCTAAGGATCTCTAATGCTTCAATCAGTAGGAAAGAACAGTTCCCAGAAACCCACTTCGAGTAAGAGTGGGAAATACAAACCATCGCACACTACGCCCTGTTTATTTTAGAAGCAAAGTGTACTCACGCTAGTATTCTGGGGAATGTTGAACATGCCCTGGTCTGGTAAAGGCCCGGGAATAATAGACCCCAAAATACTTAGGAAATTGAGAGAGATCAAAAGCACAGAGAACACGCAGAAAATAATTCCAGCTCCATGAGTTTATCCCTCCTAAAAGCAAAAAATGAAAACTGCAATTGAAATCTTTTAAATGTATCAAATACAGATGCCAAGAAGATACAAAGTGGGACTAAGCTGACACAGTATTAGAAAGGAAAGAGGAAAAAATATATAAATATATACACACATATAATAGGCAAGTGAATCAAGAACTGTTCTTAGTCAATAACACAATTATGATATTTTAATAATCAACACCTTAATAATCCTAATAGTCCAACACCTGGATTTATTTCTGTTCTAAATTCTTCAGTACAACAATAAAGAGAAAGGCTATCAGCTACAAAAGAAGAAAAAGAGGATGTGAAACTCTAAACCAAGTCAGGTTTGTTTAAGGTTTTTATTGCTTTGTTTTGTTCGCTTCGGTTTCTCCTTACTAGAATGCCAGAACTGAAGAGATAGGCAGGAGGACAAGTGCTCTCCCTTTCCCAATAAGAATTCGAAATGATTAGGGGACTCAAGGTGACACCATAAGCAGAGCGCAAGCCAGAACTTCAGCATCCTGCCTTCCCATACAGTGTAGGTTTCATTACAACACACTGCCTCTCAGTCAGAGTCTTAGGATTGCCTCAAAAATGTTGCAGAAATGTATGGTCTTTGCTCTATGCCTCTGCTAGTACTATCCCCACTCAGGTTTCACCCTGTCTTGCTTAGCCTCCTAACTGCTATTCCCACCTTCAGTCTCTTCCTCTCTATTCCTTCCTCCATACTACCCGAAGATAACTTTCTAAAACAGAAAGAAGAACAGAGCACATCCTTCTGCTGCTTTAGCGTCCCTGATAATTCTCCAATACCAACAGAATCAAGTTCAAACTCCTCAAAGTACATGAAAGACCCTTCATAAAAGGGCCCATCATAGCTTTCCAGTTTTGCCTCCCACCCCTTTCTCTATCACAGACCTAATAACCCAGCCATACCACAACCACCTGGCAAATGAGCAAATCTGCCCCATTCATACATATTGCTGCTCTACAGAAATTGTTCATCTCCAATCTGACTCATCTTTCCAAACCTAGTTTAACCGTCACCTCCTTCTGTCAAGACAATCTTCAAACCTGACTGCTCTCTATGTGCCCCCAAATATGCTGTGCATACATCTTTCATAGTATTTATCACATCACATTATGCTGCTTACACAACTATTTGCCCCCCAAGTCTGAGCTCCTTGAAATCAGAGACAGTATCTTATTCAACATTGCTATCTGAGGACCTGGAACGCAAAGTGATTGATGTTTCACTAATGAGTGAAGCCTAAGTCTCTCAGAAAAATCTGTATTAACAGCAAAGGTAATGATAAGGGTTTACCATCCCTCAAGGACTACCAAATAATTAAATGTGAATTATATAACTGAAGTTACCTCTCAACCTAACATACTACACAGAATTCAGACTTCCCTTTCTTTCTATAACACTGTGTGGAATTCAGACTTCCCTTTCTTTCTATAATATACATCTGGAGAATATTTAGGGAAAGTACATCAGCCATCAGTGAGTTTCCTCATGTTGACTATTTATCGATAGCTAAAAAGTATACCAAAAAATCCAAGAAAGGACATTGAACATAGGTTAGACTAATTGATTTTATTGAAGCCTAATAGACACTCACTCTAGAAAAGCCATTTTTTAAAAATGGGAATAATTTTTTTAATAAAAAATAAGTTCCCTGCCTTCAGACAGCCAAAAAAAAAAAATCAAACTTGGAAGAGGACATAGGCACAAAATGATAACGCAAGACTTGAAAATCGGCATATTCACGGATGCTACATAAAAAGCAGCAAGAGGACAATTTTGCCCTGGAAAATATTCATGGGCTAAGAAACACTGCAAACATTTTTCCATTTTTATTGTTTTATCTGTGATAACAGATTTTTTTCTCTTATTTCATTTTCATAGGATAAATAGATCTATGCACTACACTCCATCTGAAGGGAGTTTGTTTTTACTAATACTTCTACCTATAACGAGTCACTCCAGGAAACTCTGCAGGTGTTTTGACCCAGATAAAGATATGTTTTCATTACAAGACAAGATTTCATGTAACAATGCGCAAATCAAGACTTTATTGCTGGATTTTTCCAGCTGCCTGTGTGGTTTTGGAAAGGAATGAACAGTACAGATTTTCACAAAGGAAGTGTCAAAGGAGTTGTCTGAAAAGTATGCAAAAACACTGATGGTAAAAGTTAACCAGCAACTTGACAGCTGACACATCCACGGTGAAGTTGTTTATGCTCTCTCACAATTCCATCAGCTCCAGCCCCTGACACCTACACAGTTGTCAAGCTCTTTCCCACCTCGGGGCTTCTGTCTAGGCTGTGTTCTCTGTCTGGAATACTCTTTCCCTAAACCCTTTACTGGCTTCATCTTTCAAGTCTCACTTTAAATATCTATCACTTCCTCAGGAGGCATTCTCTGACCACCCCATCTACACAGCGTCTAAGCCCCATTATTCTCCACCATTCCAATGATTTCACTTCCTTCACAACTCTCATCTTGAATAACAATCATACATTTGTTTGTCTACTTTTTATTGTCTGCCTTATTCCTTAGTCTGTGTATTCAAAAGGTCAGGAGCTGTGTCCATTTTCTTCATAACTTTTACCACCAGTGCCTAGTACTCGGGTGGTACATAATTGGCCCCCAAATGCTAAAGGACTAGACTTTAAACCAGTGCCCATTTACCCAAAGAAGAAATGGAAGGCCGGGCACGGTGGCTCACGCCTGTAATCCTAGCACTTGGGAGGCCGAGGCGGGCGGATCGTTTGAGCTCAGGAGTTCGAGACCAGCCTGAGCAAGAGCGAGACCCCATCTCTACTAAAAATAGAAAGACGTGATTTGGACAGCTAAAAATATATATGGAAAAAAAAATTAGCCGGGCATGGTGGCGCATGCCTGTAGTCCCAGCTACTTGGGAGGCTGAGGCAGTAGGATTGCTTGAGCCCAGGAGTTTGAGGTTGCTGTGAGCTAGGCTGACGCCACGGCACTCTAGCCCGGGCAACAGAGTAAGACTCTGTCTCAAAAAATAAAAAAAAAAAAAAAAGAAATGGAAATAGGCAAGGAGTAAAAACAAGAAGTATTGGGTTCTAGTCTCAGTGCTGCCACAGGATGGCTGGGTATGACCTTGGGAAGATCACAAAGGCTTCAGTTTCCTCATTTGCAAAATGAAGAATTCCATGAACAACCTCTCACATACATACATCCTTTGATTTCCAAGTCAATAATCAGCGACCAGGAACAAACTTGTGGGGGTGGAAAGACATGCAGAGAAGCTAAATATCTGAATATTTAAAACAATAGTGTTGCTAGAAGAACACATGAGAAAAATCTTACAATTCTACAATAAGAAAGGTCTAAGCATGATAAACTGAATCTATAAAGGAAAAAAATGACAAAAGAAATAAAGAAAAGCAAAGGAAGAAAGAAAGGAAGGAAGGAAGGAAGGAAGGAAGGAGGGAGGGATGGAGGGAGGAAGATCTCTATGGAAAAAGACACCATAACAAATTTAAAAATAATCAATTAGGTAAAATATTTGCAATGTATATGATAAAGAGTTAACACTCATGCTATATGAAGATACTACAAACCAATAAAAAAAAGTCAAGTAATCTATAAATAATACAGGCAAAAGGATATGATCTAACAAGTCACACAGACAAAAAAATAAAAATAGCCATTATCATATGCTCTACCTAATAACTAAAGATACAAATTGAAAATGAGATGCTTTTTTCCTTTTGCCTGTGAGTGTGATGAATATTTAAAAGACAGGTAATACAGATGTTAACAATGGAGAAAAGAAATGGCTTCAGTCATATCTGTGGTTGTATAAGTAGGTATAACTTTCTGGGATTATGGTAGTAGCTATCACATTTTAAGTACTATAGCCACATATAAACAGTGCCTTTTCCAGTACTGTTGGAGGAAGAGGGGTACAAAGATGGGTAAGAAAAAGAAGAAAACAACAAGCTACTGTGAACAACCTAACTTTCACTGAGAGGGAAATAAATAAATAAAATGTGGTTCACACTCTTATAGTGGAATAGTATGCCCATATTAAAAAGATTGAGGTGGGAAGATCACTTAAGGTCGGGAATTTGAGACCAGCCTGAATAAGAGCGAGACCCCATCTCTACCAAAAATAGAAAAAATTAGCCAGGCATGGTGGTACATGCCGGTAGTCCCAGATACTCAGGAGGCTGAGGCAGGAGGATCACTTGAGCCCAGGAGATTGAGGTTGCAGCAAGCTGTGATGACACTACAGCACTCTAGCCTGGGCAACAGAGTGAGACCACGTCTCAAAAAAAAAAAAAAAAGAAAGATTGAAATTCATCCTAGATACCACCTGGGTAAGTTGTCATCAATATATAAGTGAGGAAGCAAGCTGGAGAACCAATTAGTAACAGTCAATCTCTCTCTATATATATACAGGTTCATATAAGCATAGAAGGTTTGATACCAAAGAGTTAATATAAATTCCTATGAGGAATGCAAATTCAGAAAGGAAAACAGGTTGGGCACGGTGGTTCACTCTTGTAATCCCAGCACTTTGGGAGACCAAGGCAGAGGATCGCTTTAGGCCAGGACTTCAAGACCAGCCTAAGCAGCACAGAAAGACCCTGTCTCTACAAAAAAATTAAAAAGTAGCTGGGTATAGTGGCACATGCCTGTAGCCCCAGCTACTGCAGAGCCAGAGGCAAGAGGATCACTTGAGCCCAGGAGTTTAAGGATGCAGTGAGCTAGGAAGACACCACTGCACTCTACCCCACTCTAGACCAGGTAACAGAGCAAGATGCTGTCTTAACAACAACAAAAAAAAAAAAATAGAAAGAAAAACAATCTTTGTTTTTTCTTGCTGTTTCTATTTCTGTATTATTTCAATTTGTTATATTGCTTTTGTTATTTAAAAAAAGAATAGTTTCAAACTAGGTGTCCCACTATAAATATATTTATATAACCACACACACACGTAAAAGAACTGTTTTCAGACAATGTACTACAGGCAGGGCAAGCCTGTGATCACTAAGTGAGAAGAGAAACAAATGAGCTGTACCACAAGATCAACTTTGCTTTCTCAGACAAATCATGGTAGTCTGACTGAAGTGAAGAGATAAAGACTGAAGTTTGGAGCTTCGAGCTGACCAGAATCTACAAGGCAGAATCTACAAGGCAGAATCTACAAGGCAGCATTCTCCAGAGAGAAGTGAGTGAGTCAGAAAAAGAGCTTCAAAATCAGCATAGAGGAACCCTGGGGTCCTTGGCCAAATACAAATCTGTACACACACACAGAGGCTCTACAAGACCAAGGAAAAATTATATATTATGGGGAAAACAAAGAGCAGAGCTTGGAGAGGATTCAGAAGTACATGAGTTCCAACCAGTCATACTAGAGAGACTTCACTGAACAGTCTAAGCATTCACAAGAGATCAGAGAAAGGCTTCACCTTAAAACCAGAACTAATACAACCCTACAGTAAAAGGCTAAACTGTATCTTACAATGCTTAAAAGTAAACCTTGAAAAATTAAGCCGATCCACAAAGAAATTACTCCCCAAATCAAAACTCAAGACTCTACTAAGGAAGATAACAAATATCAGATACTCAATAACATAGCATACGTAATGTTGCACAAACAATCTAAAATTGCTGGATATGTGAAGCAGGAAAATATGACCCATGATCATGCTAAAAATCTTCCAATAGAAATATACAGAAATGATACAGATTAAGAAATAAGCAGACAAGGACTTCTAAAAAGCTAGTGAAATATGTCCAAGAATGTAAAGGAAAACATGAACATAATAAGTAAATGGAGAATCTCAATAGAACCTGATGGAAACCATAAAATTATCAAGTACATTTCAAAATGAAAGACAGTATCTGAAATGAAAAACTCATCGGACAAGCTTAAAAGCAAATTAAACACGGAAGGAAAAAAAAAATCTAAGATTCCACCTTTAAGACAGAGCAATAGAAACTATCCAAACTGAAGAATGGAGGGAAAAAGAGGCTTAAAAAATTAATGAAGGCCGGGCGCAGTGGCTCACGCCTGTAATCCTAGCACTCTGGGAGGCCGAGGCAGGTGGATCCTTTGAGCTCAGGAGTTCGAGACCAGCCTGAGCAAGAACGAGACCCCATCTCTACTAAAAATAGAAAGAAATTATCTGGCCAACTAAAATACATGTAGAAAAAATTAGCCGGGCATGGTGGCGCATGCCTGTAGTCCCAGCTACTCGGGAGGCTGAGGCAGTAGGATCACTTAAGCCCAGGAGTTTGAAGTTGCTGTAAGCTAGGCTGATGCCACGGCACTCACTCTAGCCCGGGCAACAAAGCGAGACTCTGTCTCAAAAAAAAAAAGAAAAAAGAAAAAAAGAAATTAATGGAACATTCACAACCGGTCTATGGTATATATATATTTGGAGTATGAGAAGAGAGGAGAAAAGATTTGGGCAAGAAAATTTTATTTGAATTTTAAATAATGGCCATAAACTTTGCAAATTTTATGAAATTTACAAATCTGATCTAAGAGGCTCAATGAACATAAAGCAGAATAATCTAATAATCTAGGGGGAAAAAAGCCATCAAGGCACATGATAATCAAATTTTTAGAAGCCAATAATAAAGAGAAAATCTTAACAGTAGCCAGAGGGGGAAAAAGACACATTACATACAGGAAAACAATAACTACAATGACTGCTAATTTCTTGTCGGAAACAAAACAATCAATGGCATCTTTAAAGAGCTGAAAGGAAAGAAAAGGTCAACCGAGAATTCTATATCCAGAGAAAACATTTTATAAACACAAAGGCAAAATGAGACAATTAAAGACAAACACTGAGAGAATTTATCAGCCCTGCATTACAAGAAATGCTGAACAAGTTCTTCAGGCTGAAGAAAAACACTATCATATGGAAACTCAGTTTTATACACACACAAAAGAATGACAGAAATTAAAAATAGAGGTAAATATAAAAGATTTTCCTTGTTTTTCAATTCTTAAAAAGTTAGTTGAGAAAAGTATCAAAATCTACTTGAAAGTTTAATGCAAAATAATCATACATCACGGTGGTTTAACTTGTGCAAAAAAATAAAATAAACAATAGTACAAAGGAGTAGGAGAGAATGGATGTATACTGCTTAAGAGAGTAATTTTAAAAGTCACATTATAAATCCTAGAGCAAATGCTAAAATATAAAGCAAATAGGTACAGCCACCAAGCTGATAGTGGCAATAAAATACAATAATAAAAATGCTCAATTAAACTAAAAGAAGGCAGAAAAATGAAACAGAGAAGAGATGAGAAAAAACAAAAAAACAAATAGCAAGAAAACAGAATTATTATGAATATAACCAGATCAATAATTGTATTAAATATAAATGTTCTAAACAGTCCAACTAAATGACAGAAATTGTCAGACTGAGAAAAAAATTAGACCCAATTATATGCTTTTTACCAGAGATGTATATTAAAGACAAATACACAGGCTAAACGTAAAAGACAAGAAAAAGATATGCCATGCAAATGCTAATCATAACAAAGTTAGGCTGGCTATATTAATATTAGACAAAATAGACTCCAGGACAAGGAGTATTACTGGAGATAAAAAGGTACATTTGGCCGGGCGCGGTGGCTCACGCCTGTAATCCTAGCACTTGGGAGGCCGAGGCGGGCGGATCATTTGAGCCCAGGAGTTCAAGACCAGCCTGAGCAAGAGCGAGACCCCATCTCTACTAAAAATAGAAAGAAATTATCTGGCCAACTAAAAATATATATAGAAAAAATTAGCCGGGCATGGTGGCGCATGCCTGTAGTCCCAGCTACTCGGGAGGCTGAGGCAGTAGGATTGCTTGAGCCCAGGAGTTTGAGGTTGCTGTGAGCTAGGCTGACGCCACGGCACTCACTCTAGCCCGGGCAACAGAGTGATACTCTGTCTCAAAAAAAAAAAAAAAAAAAAAGGTACATTTCATCACAATAAAGGAGCCACTTTAACAAGAAAACAAAACAATCCTCTATGTGTATTCACCTAAAAACTAGCGCACCTAAATACATAAGACTGACAGCACTAAAGGATAAAATAACCAAATACACAATTATACTTAGAAATTTCAACCCTTCTCTCTCACTAATTGGTAGAACAACTAGCATGAAAATCAGTAAGGATATAAAAATTTGAATAGATCCATCACCCAACTCAATTTAATTGACAATAATAAAACACTATATCCAATAACTGTACCATTCCCAAGAACCAAATTGTTTTAAATGTATATGGAACATTCATGAAAATAGAACATATGCTAGGCCATAAATCAATCCTAAATGAAAAAGATTAAAATAATGTTGTATATGTTCTCCGACCACAACAGAATTAGATATAAATAACAAAAAGGTGCTTCTATTAGAATAAGCTTAAATGCTTGCATATGAAAAGAAAAAAGGTTAAAGTCAACAATGTAAATTTCCCTCTTTCATTTAGGAAAATGAGAGCAAATTAAATCTAGTAAGCAGAAGAAAAGAAATAATAAAGATAAAGGCAAAAATCAAGGAAAACAGACCAAAAAAAACAAAATCAATAAAACTCAAAGATTTTTATTGAAGAATTTATTAAATTGATAAAATTCTGGCCTGACTGCTCAAGAGAAAAGAGAACACAAATTACAAATACCAAAAACGATAAAGGGGGCATCAGTACAGATCCTACAGACCATTAAATGGTAATAGAAAATACCATAAACAACTTTAAGCCAGTAGGCTTTACAATTTACAGAATATTTGCATAAAAAACTGAAATAAGAAGAAACTGAAAATTTAAAAACCTTTACATATCTATTTTAAAACTTTAATTAGGAATTTAAACCTACTTATGAAAAAAACTCCAAGCTTCAGTGGTGAATTCTACCAAACGTTGAAGGAAGAAATAATTCCAATTCTACACAAACTCTTTTCAGAAAATAAAAAAGGAGGGAATACTTTCCAACTCAAATTTGGAGACCAACACTACTCCAATACCAAAGCAGAAAGACATCACAGGAAAACAATCTAGATACCAATATCCCTCATGAACATAGATGCAATAATATGCTACCCAAGTGATACACAATTATCTGCACAAATGCATGATGATGGTTTTGCCTCACTGGTGGAATCAAGTACAATACTGAGTTGCTTGCTGCTCAGATATCAAGCTTAGAGGCATCTTATTTGGATAGTTGGGAGAACTACACCCTGACACCTAGGATGCTACCCAGTAGGAAAGATCAAAAAAAAAATACTTTGGAAAGTCCTCCTGAAACTTCAACCTAACAAAGGATTAACAACCTATCTTTTTTTTTTTAAATAGTATCTTTAAGTGAAGAAATCAGATTATAAAAATTTTACTTTCATAGAACGTATCTATAGCAATAGGTTCTTACAGAAGAATGTCTGAAAGAATAGATAATAAAATGTTAATAGCACTTATTTTTATTTTCTACATTTTGCTAATGTTTAGTCTCTAAAGTTCCTACTAAGAATGCATATTAGTTTTCAGTAAAAAAAAAAAAATGTTTTCTCTAAAAATACAAAAACAGAAAAATAGTTATCACATAATCTAAGGATCCTGAATCATATTTCTAGAACAAAATGTCTCATTTCAAAGTCTGGGTGTCTCAAATAGACTGCTTACAATTAAGAAACTCTAGCTTATGGTACTTCAAAATCAAAAATATGAGAAAAATCTCTGGATTAACATGGTACAGCTCTAAAAAGGTCTAATTCCATGTGCTATTTTTAGGTCACTATTCAAGATAGAAAGACAAGACTGAATTACTATTTATGGCTTGGTAAACAGAGCCAAAACAAGTTGCAATCCACATTTAAAACACTCTTAAATGGCATATCTTTTATAAAACAGTAATTGAAAAATATCAAAGTGGAACCAAATAGCTCCCATCTCAGTTTGCAGACTGCAATATGTAGCTTCAAAAATGCATTAACAACAATCTGGCTCCTTTTTTTCCAAGCACACACATGAAATATCATTTGGCATATGGGAATTATTCCCATAAAGATGAGTCAGATAATAAGCAAATGATCATTATCTTACATTATACGAAATGGAAAGAAGCCATTAATGCAGCATTAAGGTCATAAATTCACACATTCAGAAGCCAACAAAATAAAACATTAGTTCTCAAAGCATTATTATCTCATCCTTGCTGCCACATTAACTGTACACACTAAAAACTCTGACAAATATTATAATTTGTATGAAATACAGAAGGGTAAAGCTTCCCATTTTCATGTTAATTTGTAGATTTCTCCGTTTATTTACTGGCTAAGAGCAGGTGTCTAATGCCAAAGCTCAAAACGACCCTGTATGTCTGAATCACTGCAACACTCGGAGCATGCTCCTCAGAAGCTTAGCTCAAGTGCCCCAGACTCACTCAATGAAAGGGCTGCACTGGGGAAAAGGCAAAGGAATACCCCTAAATTATTCTTCTGGGAACCTTTTGACCCTTACACATTATGTAAGCCAGGCCTGGTCTGCTCATACTGGAGAGAAAACTACAGAAGGTATATTCAAAAAGCACTAGAGCCCCAAGCTTTAGACATTCAGATTTAAATAGTACATCTCCTTCTATTATTCTCAAAAGGATATACACAAACAGGGCTTCTCATCTACTCTTATTATTCTATTCATACATACACGTGTGTACATAAGGAATAAAAAGTATAAATACCATGACAATTATCCATGAATATATAAATATATATAATAAATATATATACACTCTCATGAATTTCTAAAATTAGTCAAGAGGAAATAGGAAAACATACTTTGCTCATACATACATTCATAAAATCATTTAACTAACTCCCAAGTGTTATTATCCACTTGATAGGGTCAAAAATTGCATGCCTACTGTATGTCAGACACTATGCAAGGTACTAGAAATTTTTTTGTAAAAGCTGAGTAAAACAGGAGCCCTGCCTTTAAAGAATTTACAATCTGAGAATCAGACAAGCAAGTCAACAATTAAAAGAGGAAAGCAGACTAGGGTAAGTGTTGTGATACAAACACAAACAAGTAGTAGCGAAACATGAAGATGGCCAAATGGTGGGGAAGAGGGCAGGAAGAAGAGCTGATGCTTGAGCTAAAATATTCAATTCAATGTAATAATTAATTCAATATAAAGGTGGGAGCTTCCAGGCAAAAGGAACTATCTGTACCAAGGCATGAAAAGCACAATGGGGTTGGAAAACAGCACATTTTTTTGTACCAGAACATAGGACATATGGCAGGAGACTCTCACAAGGATAGACAGGCTGATTGTGAAAAGTGTTTTTATCCTAAATTAGAAAACATGAACTGTATTCTACAGTCAACAGGAAACAATTGAAACATTTTGGGCAGAATCTTAGTAACAGTACAATAATAATGATAATAATACCTAATATCTCCTACGTACTCATGATGTATCAACCATTGTGCTAATAGTTTTATATACATTAGCTCATAGAATTTTCCCACACTCAATCTATAAAATTATGCCCAAATTACAGATAATGAAATTGAGGCTTAGAGAGGTAAACTAACTTGCCCAAGGTTACATATCTAGAAAGCAGTGGAGCCAAATGTGAAGGGTAACCTGATAGAATTTTTTCAATTTGGCAAGGAGTATAAAGTGTGGATTAGTGACGAGCCTGTAGAAGAAAACCCTGTCAGCAGATGGTTGCAAGAAACCAAGTAAAAAATGTTAAGAGCCTGAACTGGGCTGTGGTGGTTGAAGTGCACAAGTAGGATACAAGAGTCATTTAAACAGACTCCCAGGACTTGGTAAAGACAAATTAAAGGTGACTCTTCTCCACTACGGCACTTAGTACAATTACAATGAATCATTTGTTATCTCCCTCTTCCCTGATGGACTGTGAACTCTTATATCTAGGTAGCCTCTATCTTGTCCTCACTCTATACATAGTGCCTACAACAGGGCCTGGAACATAGTGGCTGCTTAATAAATATTTGCCCAAAAAAGGAAGAAGAAAAAAAAAAAAATTCTAGATTTCTGGCTTGAGTGACCTACAAATAGTAAGTAGCACTACTGAGCATCCAGGGAATAGGACAGAAGGAGCAGACTTTAAAAGGGAAGATGTTTATATAAATACGTAACAAGTTTTACATTAAGTTATAATATATGCTATGTGTAAAGAAAACTCCATAAGAACTCTATTACTACCTTATCCACTAGTATATGTGAAATTATACAAAAATAATGATTCTGACATACTAATAAGAATTAATATCACCATTCACATGGGAATTCAAACAAATTTTTAAATATTTGATCTTTAATCTTCTTGACACATCTGGATGGCTAAGAATGACAAAAATGAGGAAACTGGTCCTAGGCCACTAATGGTACATCTGACAAGAGCTTGCGACCAGCATCTCCACGAGGATGTGAGAGAATCCTCTGTATTACCACATTTTGTAGCTTTCAAAATTATCGAGGCCTCCCCTTTCCTTGCTCTCTTTCACTGTCAAATAATTATTTCATCCTAATTCTGTTTTAAGATAAAATATATATACTACTTTCTTTTAATTAAATGAGAAAATGCATATAAAGCACTAAATACAGTCCCTGGCACACACTAAGAACACTATAAATGTTTGTCATCACCACAATGACCACGATTACCATCATTATAATTCCTACAACTACTACACCGTTAAACTAACACAAGGTCAGACAGATGCAACAGCAGGTCCTATAAATAAAACATAGGTAATAGACACATTTACCTACTATCACCTTCAATTATTTCCCTCCTGTAAGGTTCTCTCTGCCTTTTCATACACTGCTCCTGCAGACTGAAATACTCCCTCTATCTTCTACTCCTTCTTAAGGTTGCTTTCCAAAAGTCACTTTTTCTCAGCAATCTCATCTCACACCCCTGATTAAAAACTCTCACTGCTGCCAGAATTGGGCAGGAAAAAACAAAAACAAACAAACAAAAAAAAAAAAAAAACACCTTTCACTGGGCTCTGTATTTTTCCTTCATTAGATTTGTCAAAGTTTTAATTATATATTTGAGTGTCTATAAGCCTCATGAGGTAAAGAACATGTCTTTTGCTCACAATCATACCACAAATACCCAGCAAAACAGTTCTACACATAAACTGCACTCAGTGAATTTCTGCTGAATATATCCAAGAATGGTTAAATCCCAGACTTTTTTACTAGTCTGTATCTGACCAAGTCTTGACTTATATCTAAATTTTTCTTTCTGCATTGAATCTAAAATGAAGGACTATATGTAGATACTCACAAATACTTTATCTCAAAACTGGCTTAGATGATTTTAAAACAGTTTCAATTTCAAATATCTCCAAAATTCACATCTTAAAACAAGACATTTAAGGCAATAGGAACAATCAGTAAGATTTTTAAAATTATGTTGACAAATAGTCATAGTAATCCTTGTTAATAAATATTTATTATCTACTCTTTTAAGAAACACTATAAACCATTGCAGATTTGAAATTTTCATTTTTTAAACATTTTGGAAACTCTTACCTTGACATTTCCCAATAATAGATGTAAAATCATCTTTTGCAGACCTACAAAATATGTGCAAAATCAAGACAATAGTTTTATCATGACAATACTATTGTGTAGGACTATAAAGCACCATAGATACTATGGACTGGACAGCTCCTATATATCACACTAAATTATCCTTTCTCTCAGAGATGGTTTTGTACCTCAAATAAGACCCTTTTATCAGTGAAAATATTTTCTTCCAATCTTCTTATTGCATCAGAAATGGGGCTACACCAGCAATATAGTGATACAGCACAAGTGAGTTCAACACTAACTTTTAATACAATAGAGATATCTATCCCCCATCTCCAAAGGTTCTGATTCAGTAAATCTGGGATGGGGCCCAAGTAAAAATATGCTTTAAAGCTCCACAGATTGCTTCTAGTTAAGAACCACTAGTTTATATCATATTATACAGTTTGATCACTTAAGGAAAAAAGTCTTATTTCAATAAGTCAAATAGCCTTAATAGGTCACCATATTTAAATCTGTGAACTATTTAAATCTGTGATCCTGAAATACATACTAAATTAGTATAATTACTATAAAATGTTGAAAAATAAAAACTCGTAAATCCTCTAGGAAATTATTTAATAACAATTATCCAAAACTTTAATGTCCATAGCATTTGACCTAGCAATTCCACTCCTACAAAGTTATCCCCAGTAAATAAGTAGAGACATATACATAGATATCAAGGAAATTAATACAGTATAATTTATGAAAGAGAAAAATATAGTCAGTATAAGGAGACTAATTAAATTTTGCTGTGTACACTCAATGAAATATGCAATTATTACAGTTGACTCTTGAACAACATAGGTTTGAACTGCATGGGTCCACTTATATGAGGAGTTTCTTCCACTTCTGCCACCCCTGAGACAGTAAGCCCAATCCCCACTCTTCCTCTCATCAGCCTACTTAACGTGAAGATGACAAGGATGAAGATCTTCATGATGATTCACTTCCACTTAATGAATAGTAAGTATATTTTCTCTTCCTTATGATTTTCTTAATAACATTTTCTTTACTGTACCTTAATTTACTGTAAGAATATAATAAATAATATATGTAACATACAAAATATGTATTAATCAACTATTTATGCTATCAGTAAGGCTTCTGGTCAACTGTAGGCTGTTAGTAGTTAAGTCTTAAGGGAGTCAAAAGTTATACCCAGATTTTCAACTGTGTGGAGAGTTGGCACCCTCCTGAACAACCCTCGTGTTGTTCAAAGGCCAACTGTATATGTGACACAGAAAGATGTTTACACTACATTAATATTCAAAAGTTATCCAGAAAAAATAGTATCAAACAGAATATATAATACTATTCCCATAAATATATATAAATATATTATACAAACACACGTATACAGATAGAAAAGTTTCAAAGAAAATATACCAAAATGTTAGCAGATTATTCTGAAGAGTGGAATTATAGGTAATTGTAGTTCCTTCTTTGCACTTAACTGCATTTTCTAATATTTCTAAAATGACTAAACATTACTTTTAAAACAAATTTTAAAGACTTCAATATTTTTAGCCATTTAAAAAAATACTATTTGGGCAGGTGGGAGGGAAAAGGAGGGGATAGGTATATTCACACCTAATCAGTGCAGTGCACACCATCTGGGGTATGGACACACTTGTAGCCCTGACTTGGGCAAGGCAAAGGCAATATATGTAACCTAAACATTTGTACCCCCGTAATATTCTGAAATAATAAAAAAATAGAATAAAAAATAAAATAAATTTAAGAATACTGTTATATTACAACTAAAGCCAATTATAACCATGAAAAGAAATTTCCTCAAGAAATTGGACAGTTCAACCTCCACATAAAATACAGCCAGAAAAAACACAGTCTTTAAAGTGAAGCTGACCTGAATCCACCTCTATCTGTGTAACCTAGACAAAATATTTAACATATATTTCTCTTCAAAAAAAAATGGGATAATAGCAACCCCGCAGAGTTTAGTGAAAGGAATAAATAAGACATGTATAAATTAGCATGAACTAGACTTTTGTAAATGTTCATTACTTTCATCCTTAATATAATCACTAAATAATAGTTGCTATTTTTGCCAGGGAAGCAGAGAGAAAGAAACAAATTTGGTTTTGTCAAAACTTCATAAAACTTATTCACTTAAAAATAGTTAAGCAAACTTTGGGGGTGGAGAAACTTACATGTCTTTTTGTAAGAATCTTACTTTAATGCTTTTTGCAGTGTTCTATGATAGATTCTAATTAGTTCCCATAATTATAACAGCTCTTAATCATAAGAAATCATTACTTCACTATTTAGAAAAGAAGGAAACACATATTAACCACTTATAATCTGTTACTGCTGCCAAATTACAAATTAAAGAAGCAATTCACAAGGCAATTTTTTATCCATGGGCAGCCCACACACAAACAGGTTAGGTATGTCATATTAGAGCAAGTGATTAGAGCCTTTTACCACTCACTACAAAAACAAAACTGGGGAACAGCAACCCTACTACTATCTTGCAAAAGGCAGAGCAATCTCTCAAAAATTGAACTGTGTTTCAGCTTTTCATTTTTGTTTTCTCAAAAACCACTTCCTATTTATAAGTGCTTCCCAATATCCAATAACAACCTGAGACACTAGAATTATCTTGCATATTCTAATCCAACCAACAAATACTTACTGAATATCTACTGGGTACCTACTACCCTTACTATAGGATTCAATCTTGCCCTGCATGTGTTCTTCCATTGTGGTAGAAAAGACAAGTATGAAGTAGAGAAAATAAGTCTCTTAAAAATTCAGAGACAGCCTCTGTTCACAGGGTTTACTTCTGGGATCTGCCCTGCCCTTTTTCTTTGCTGGTCATTCCACATCTTTGTTCAAAGACACCTTCTTTTAGGTTACTCCAAAGTTAGTGTGTGTGCCTATATTCATTCAACAAAACCAAGTGAGTGCCAACTCTGAGCAGTGCAGTGGGTTATGCCCTGTAACACTCTCCCAGCATGTTTCCCCTATCCCACTTGCACAAACACCCCAGTTATTCATCAAGCGTAAACTTTTAAATCCTATCATGTTCAATGAAATACGACACACTGGCAACAGTCCTTGCCTCCGATGAGCACACAATATAATGAGAGCTGCAAACTCCAGATGCCATTCACACTGAGTTTTTGGTAAATGGTACATGCTGGAGTTGCACAAAGCAGTGGCCCTAAATATAATGGGGGAAACACACAAGCATATATGACTAAGCACAATATGATTGAAAAGTAGTATAGCCTTATGGCTAAGAGCAAGAACTGAAGCTAGAACAGCAGATTTCAAATTCTTCGGCAAGTTATTTAACCATATTGTGCCTGCTTCTTCATTTCTAAAATGTGGTTTTAAGACAGCAATACTTACTACCTTACAGGGCTTCAGCCAGGATTAAATGAGTTAATACATGTAAAGCACAGTGCCTGACAGGGTTAGCATTATCTTCTTATCATTAAGTATAACAATAGAGAAATGTGTTATTACAAGAGCATAAAAGATTGACACCTAACCAACAGGGGTAAGGGTCAATACATGTGTGTTCCTGAAAGGCTTCCTAGTAGAGTAGACTCTTCACCATACATATGAGAATCATTAGATACACTAACATTATAAAGCTTTTGCAAATTTTCTCAGTATTCTTTTCATTAAAATTTTCATGAATAAGTTCCATGAAACCTTTGGTCAAACTCTCCTTCACAGGCTTAAATATCTGCCCTGACCCCACATGCACATCCTGACATTAACACCTAAAATCACTTGATCAATGTTCTCCTTTCATGGGAAGAAGATAGAAATAAATTTTATCTATTAACTGTGTTTATAAGTCAGTCACATCATGAGCACATTTCACAAAAAGATACATTTCACATTACCGTAACAAGTGGAATAGGAAGTGCTAGCCCAATTCCTATCAACAATGTAAATTCAAACACTGAGACAACCTGATGCTTAATGATGCTGTTGAAAAACAGAGAGACCTGCCTACTAAACGCATATCAAATTAAGTAATTTATTTTTGAAGGCTGCCATCACTGCTCATCATTTTTACCCTAATGGTTTTAAAAGAGTCAGAAAGCCTTGCCAACTGACATCAATGCTCAGATGAGGGCAAACTCTCTGTCTACTCTCCAAAATGTTGAGGGGTCCAGTTCTGCTTGGATAAATGGAAAAAGAAAGAAATACAACAAAAAGAAAGCCAAAACCAGTATGATATAATAACAACTGAATGGTCATTAATACTATTTTTAGTTAAGAATAACGAAGCAGGCCAGGAGTAATGGCTCATGCCCGTAATCCTAGTACTTTGGGAGGCTGAGGCAGGAGGATCGCTTCAGGCCAGAAGTTCAAGACCAGCCTGGGCAACATAGCGACACCTCATCTCTACAAAAAATTTAAAAATAAAAAATTAGCAGGGCCTGGTGGCTCGCACCTATCATCCCAGCTAACTCAGGAGGCTAAGCTAGGAGGATTGTTTGAGCCCAGGAGTTGGAAGTTGCAGTAAGGTGTGATCGTGCCACTGCACTCAAGTCTGGGCAATGGAGCAAGACCCTGTCTCCAAGAAACAAACAAACAAACAAAAAACCTGAAGCAGCTGAAAAACCTTTTGAATGGTATCTAGGCATCCTGAAAGTGCTGCCTCTTTTTGCTTTTTTTTGAACCTTGCCTGGAAAAAGAAGTAACTCTCAATTTTAGAGATGCCATGCATTTAGCCTGCTGTTGAAAATTTCCCTAAGAATGAACTAGTTTTTCTGAGTTAGTTGCTGTTGTTATTTCTTTCACAACTGATACATCATTTAAAAATAAAATATCTGAAAAGTCCAGCTTGAGAAGTCTTTTAGATGTATACGTAATACCACTAAATGTCTCTGGAGGACAGATAATATTGCTGATCTCAAGTAATATGTAACCTTGGTCTTTTGCACACTGGTATTCGATCTACAGCTTTGTGCCAACAGAACAGAGCTGTCCTTATTCCTTTTTACACCTTCCTGAGCATCTGTTTACCTGACTTCAGAGTAACTAGTCAAATAAGAGTGATTTCCAGGGTTCTGGAAGATAGGCCTCACTTATTAAGAAAGTAAAACTTCTCAGGAGACAACAAAGTGATCTGAGGAAGTAGAAAGATGAACATACTACTCGGAGAAAGCATCCCACATTCTTTAACTGGCATAAGTTAATGTTTGACACTTCACAAAATTACATGAGTTAATAGTAAAATCCTCTTAAATATACTCTCTTTAAAAATTTTAGTTCCCATTTATCAAGTAAAATTTTTCTCAAAGGAAATCTTAAATATGAATAATATTAACAATTACCTGATTTCCACACACTGATCTTGAACAGCAGCCAAAAGCTTTCCATTGCTTTCATGGAGGAGAAAGAGAGGAAAAAAAACTATCATGAATATTTATAGCAATCCTCAACACAGAATTATTTGAACAAGTTAAAATAATTTTTAAATTTTTTCATAGGCATTAATTATCCATCTTTGACCTTACAATTAGATGAGTATATAGATACAAATGATTCAATAAAGCATGAATTACCATGTTTAAACAATACTCATCATATGTGACAAAGGGAATTTACATATAATAAAAACCAAGAGTGAAAACCATAAGGACTCCAAAATTAATGTCAGTAATGAAATTTTAAAAGCTAATCCAGATAGAAAAAGCATTATATGAATTTTATACATCCTTACCTTGCAAGTACCAAATGCCAGTTTATCTGTTTATTAACCAAGCGAACCAGTCCATCAGGGAGCAAAAAAGGTGCAGGTCTGAAATCACAACACATCAGCTAGCTTAAAATCTCATCATGAAAACCACATAAATATTATAAATAGCATTTAATATCTATAGGGAGAGACAGGGATTTTTCTCCCATTAGAATATAAAATTTGAATGTTAGTGCACTCAAAATGAAAAGTTACTAATTTGATATCTGAAATTTGACCATTAAAATTTCTCTATTTCCAGAAAAACACACTGGTGTGTTCAAAGGTATAAATGTTATATACTTTCCAGGAAAAAGATATATATCATACCAGTAACAGAGCAGAATGAGCTTACACCGAGGATTTCATGGAACTTGTTAATGAAAATTTTAATGAAAAGAAAACAGATAATTTTCAAAAGCTTTGTAATGTTAGTATATCTAAAGACTCTCTTATATGTATGGTGAAGAGTCAACTCTACTAGGAAGGTTTTCAGGAACACACCTATATTGATACCTACTGATGCCCGATGTTAAGGTGCTCACACATAGCATAAGGCTTGTATCAGAGTTAACTCTTTTTGAGTTCTCCTTCCCAACGGATAACAAAAAGAACTTATCAAGCAGCAACCTGAACAGAAATATTTTCTGACCACTCTATCCAAGGGTGTTCAGAACTAGCAAGCAGTAGCCTAGTGAACTCAGGAACAACAGCCTATCTCTTACACTCTTTTCCCCTTCTCCCACCCACTCTTTGCTCATCTCTCTATCCTATCGTACCCCACGCACCCCTTAAAAACAAGACAAAATTAAGTAAAGACATGTAAATATGTATACACATATATGCATATACATATACACACACACATAGAGTAAAAGCAGAAAAACAGTGAAGCAAGCCCTAGAGAAGAGCCAAAGGTCTCATTTATAGAACTGTATTATCTCGGGAGCTTCATGGATTAGATGTTCTCAAAGAAAAGGCAATCTGTAGTAAACAATTCTATAAAACAATCCCTGAACATGTATCTAAAAGCAGAATTATAGCCTTTGTCAGAGTAATTATTTTCTGGCTCCTTTTAAAGCTGAAAATTAGCACCATGCATCAAAATATACTTAACAGTCAAGAAATTAAAAAGTACACAAGAACTGAAACCTGAAGACCTTCTCTGACGCACAGCAATTGAATGATGACCACAAGAGAGCTGACGTAACGGTAAGAACAAAATGTTTTTTAAAAGACATGTACGCCTCACATGCAGTATGTGGACATTCAAGATAAGCCTGAGAACACTCATCAGAGGAAGTAGAAGTCATCATGAGATATTGTTAATAATGACTAAGGTAACTAAAAATTACCCTAAATCTACTGGGATATTTTGTCTGATTATGCCAAAATGTTTGAAATGTCTCCTTTATAAACGGAGTTCACCTGAATGTCAGCATCTTTACCATGATATGGAATTCAGTTATAAACACTTAAATCATAAATACAGTAATATCATTTGCATTTGATAGTCATACTATTTCTCTGAAGAACTGAAGACTCACCTGTACCAGATATATTGGCGTAAAAATAATAAATGATCTGTAATAAAAACAAACAGCAAAGCCAAACATAAATCAGTTGTTCTTTAAGAATCATATTCAAATTAGATTTACAGACAAGAAATCTAAAATATACTGCAGATTGAATCATTACAAAACAAAACATGGAGAGCACAACTCTTAAAATGAGCAAATAAATATAACCTAATATATACTATAACTTTTACAAAGTTTATATTAAATTCCAAGTTTGTGTACTATTCAACAGTTTGAAGTATTTCCTAACTGTAGAAAAAATAAAAGTGGATCAAGATGTTAAATTTAATCTAAAAAACTTTAATGGAACCATGGACTAGAAGTCATAGTAATTACCCTTTAAAACCAAAGTGCATGTATAAAAATTAATACAAGGTACCATTTTACATTTTGTAGGAAAGATTTAAAAAATAATAATACCTAAAATGCAGAAGTCCATGATATCTTCTATCAGAAGATAAAATTACAGTTAATTTCTAGTACTCAATTTCTGTGAAACCAAATCTTCTCTTTATAAACAACTAAACTCTTTATAAACTCAACTCTTTATAAACAACTAAAATTCACTGGTATAACAAGGATGGACTTTGGAGCCAGAAAGACATGTAGTCAAATTCCAAATGAATGACCTTGGGCAAGTTTCTTCACTTAAAAACAAGAGTAACAGCATCTACCTTGATAGTATGGTAAAAAGATTCCATAAATTAATATAATAAAGCCCTCATGGCACCAGCTCAACAAGCCTAGTGCCCAAAACTGTCTCGAACTCTTGTTACTTCATATGTAAAATCTGTCAGAAGTTAATGAATACCCTGGTTAATCAAATTTGTAGTACAAATATCTCTGACCAGATACATCTGAAACATCATGTAAACCACTTAAAATGGTCTCTCACTGTGTTTTCACCTTTAACATCCGTAGACTCTCTGAGACTCATACTGGCTTTGATCTCTAGAAGGATGCGTCCTTCTGGAACATATCCATAATGGTTAAACCCAGGTACAGTTTAGCTCTAAGTTGCATCAAAAACATACATACGTGCACATACATATTGTGTGCACATGTGTGTGTGTGTGTGTATATATATAAAATTAAACTCAGATAACATGTATGCTACTCACTTTCATCAGGTTCTACATTATTAGTCTAAAGCAGTGGTCCCCCAACCTTTTTTGGTACCAGGGACTGGTGCCATGGAAGACAATTTTTCCACAGACAGGGCGGGGGTGGGAGGATGGCTCTGGAATGATTCAAGTGCATTACATTTATCGCGCAAACTTCTCTGCTAAGATAATCTGTATTTGCAGCCACTCTCCAGCACTAGCATCACCACCTCAGATCACCAGGCATTACAGAGTCTCATAAGGAACGCGCAACCTAGACCCCTCGCATGTGCAGTTTACAGTATGGTTCACACTCCTATGACAATCTAATGCCCTCCCTCCTGATCTGACAGGAGGCAGAGTTTATGCAGTGATGCGAGCGATGGGGAGCAGCTGTAAATACATATGAAGTTTTGTTTACTCACCCACTGCTCAACTCCTGCTGTGCAGCCTGGTTCCTAACAGGCCATGGGCTGGTACCAGTCTGCAGCCCCGGGGGTTGGGGACCACAGGTCTAAAGAACCCATTTTAACTGTTAACTATATCATTATGTGTAGAAAAATAAATAAGCTATATTTACCTCGAATTGCTTTTGTGATGATAAAGGATGCACCATGTTTTCGGTTGCCTCTAGGCTACAATTGAAAACAAAAAACCTTACATTTGAGAATGTTCTATTACTACTTATATAATATGTAAACTTATTCTTCTTTATGGGTACAAGGTTTCAGTAAAACTACTTATAGATTAAAAAAAAAAGTCGACTCAGGACTGGGGTAATGTGAGAAAATGTGAGCATGGCAGAGGTATAAGCACATGTCAGGATAAACCTTGCCGGAGAGGACAAGGACTGAGGCTGAAAACTGTTCCCAAATCAAAACATCAATCCAAAGACAAGAGGAGTCAAGGGCAAAGACTATACTGGTAGAACCTAAAACAAGTTTTGCTCACAAGAAAACTGGTCATAGGGATTAATAAACTCATCTCTCAAAGCAAATTCACTGAGTCTCTGTTGTACATCCACAGAGACAATGCTACTAACAAAACACACAGAAAATTGCTATGCTAAATAATTCCATTCCATAAGTACAGACTGGGCACTCACTATGGGTAAGTTAAACAACACTAGGCACTACAAAAGATGTACTAAAGTGCTGTCAAGAAAAGTGCAAACAGATACTACTTAAAAATACAGAAAAGTTATTTCACTCAACAAACATGAATTGATGTCAAATTCATTCAAGACATAATTTGGCTCTAGAGAGGGATATAAAGATGAATAAAGATGTAGCTGCCCTCCAAGAGCTTATAGTTCAACAGTTGAAATCAATACCATGTAGAAATCAATAGAACAGCGCCCCCCCCCAAAAAAGAGCAAAGTGCCTTGAGATTTCAATGTAAGTTGATGCTGTGCTTATCTTTTTTAAATCAATTTAAGCATTCTGAAACATTATTGCAATTAACAATGAATATTAAGGAATGGAAACTCATCTTTATCTGGCAGCAACAGCTTTCTCCTGGCTACATACCCTTCAAAATATTCACATTGCTCAAGACAAAGAAAAACTAAGTAAATACTTGAAAAACAATAATACATGCAGATCTCTGTCCATCTACAAAACGCATTATTCAAGACACCCAGAAACTGCAGTGGGAAGGTGGTTATAAAGAAAAATATACAAACTTTATAGGAAAATGAGCTTAAGAATGAGTAGTTTCTCCAGTAAAGAAACACTCAGAAAAGATATAAAAGAGAATTCATATGGGCTGGACGCCATAATCTTTAATAAAGGTCCTTTTCATCTTGCTGCGTCCTCTGAGTCTCAAACAGTAACTGGCACGTTAGGCGCGCAGTATCTGTTGAATAAACGTGGATCCGTGGTTCCTTCTCTTCGCCCTAGGCCTAGGAGGCCCTCCCTACGAAACAACTGATAAACCCAAGGTCCAGTTCATATTTTATCAAGCCTTATAACCCCTTGTCTAACAGAGACCCCAACCCTGGTCAGTAGCTCCTTACTCTTCACTCCTTACTCTTTACAAAAAAAGTAGCATGTTTTGCTCACACCGCTACTATCGTATGTTTATTGGATTGTCTCCCTTCTAGACTGGAAGCTCCACAAAAGTTTATTCATCTCTCTATCCCCAGCACCAAGCACAATATCTGGGACACCGGGACGGATGGACACACTTAATAAACGCTTGTTTACTGAAACACACAAGGACTGGCACGATTCCGCCCCATCTAGTGGTAAAGGGTTAGATCCCGCGCTCCCCGGCAGCATGCCAGATACTGAAAAGACCATAGCGTCCTGCAAAATTCTCCCACCGCCACCGCGGTTGAGGGTCGGCCCAGACCAGCCCTCGCCAGCCCCCGAGAAAGGATCACGTAAGAGTCCAGACATAAGGACCCTACAGTCCAGCACTGTGCCCTCCCCCCAAGTACAGAGAGTGAAACTGACAACCAGAGCAGAAAGGAACCTGGCTCAGAGCACAAAGTTCCTCGACAACCTAATCCTGAGCCCTGGAGGAATCTCAAGGACTACCCACCGCCCTCGCCTTGGTAGCCCCAGACCCCCGCTAGCTCAAGGTGCCGTTGCCAGGGCGACCGCACAAGCTGCCGAACCCTGCTCCCCCGCCCACCCAGCTCCCCTCCGCTACGTGGCTCCAACTACGTGGCTCTGCCCACAAAGCGCCCGCGCCAAGCTGGCTGAAGCCAGAGAGGGGCCTGGTTCACCTGCACTTCTGTCTCCGGGGGCCACTCGGTGTTGACCAACAGGTCATAGAGAATCGTCTCCTCCTCGCCCTCTGCAGTGCCTGGACTCAAAGCCGGCCCTGACTCGGGGGCCGCCATGTTTGCCCGGGACTGAACAGGTGAGGGAGAGCCACTACGAGATCTCGCACTGGACAAGTTTCCCAAGCCGCAGCCGCTTTCGATTCGCGCGGAAGGGCGTGGCGTGAAGTGGCTGCGGAAAGGAAGTGCTGAGTTAACCCTTTTATGAATAGGAAGGACGATAACTGTTGCTTGTCTTGGGTACGACTTGGGTCTCAGTCCCAGTGCACTCCTTATTAACTAATCTGCGTGAGATCAGCCAAGTCACTCAACCTCTCTTATCCAGTCACCTTCTGTAAAACAAATGGCAAAAGCACCCCGCCCCCGCCCCCAGAAATACTGCTATTCATTTATCTCTTCTCTGCCTAACAAGAGTATTCAAAGCAATGGTTTTTAAATAAACAACCAAAAAATTAACCAACGCAAGAGATCAAGCCAATGAAAAGTACCTTAGGAGGGATGCTATAGGAGCTCAGAAAAGGCAATGAAGGCCAGAGGGTCTGCAGGGAATTCCTGGGGGAAGTGGTGCTTTCCTGGATCCTTAACAATAGGTAGAATTTGAATCCAGTGGAGAAGGTTTAGGAAGAACATTTCAAGTAGGAGGAAATGGAGTGAGCAAAGATAGAAGAAGAAGTACAGAGTTGGAGAGAGCAGGAAGCTGAATAGAATAAAACCTAAATTGAGAAAGGGTGTGGGGGCAATAAAGTTGAAATAATAGGTTGAGAACCTGAATGAATATGCAGTAGACAAAGTATTAGCACTGTATCACATTCAAGAGAAACACAGGCCGGGCGCGGTGGCTCACGCCTGTAATCCTAGCACTCTGGGAGGCCGAGGCAGGCGGATTGTTTGAGCTCAGGAGTTCGAGACCAGCCTGAGCAAGAGCGAGACCCCGCCTCTACTAAAAATAGAAAGAAATGATCTGGCCAACTAAAAATATATATAGAAAAAATTAGCTGGGCATGGTGGCGCATGCCTGTAGTC
>CM052437.1:9348810-9370197 GCA_028533085.1 Varecia variegata
ATCTGGCCAACTAAAAATATATATAGAAAAAATTAGCTGGGCATGGTGGCGCATGCCTGTAGTCCCAGCTACTCGGGAGGCTGAGGCAGTAGGATCGCTTGAGCCCAGGAGTTTGAGGTTGCTGTGAGCTAGGCTGACGCCATGGCACTCACTCTAGCCCGGGCAACGAAGCGAGACTCTGTCTCAAAAAAAAAAAAAAAAAAAAAAAAAAAAAAAAAAAAAAGAAACACAAATACTGAAGATTTCCTGAAGGAATTATATTGCATAATATCCATCAAGATGCATTAGGCAGTCATGCAATTAAAAGCCTCTGCCAGGAAGCTTCTAATGGCTCTCCATTCTCTCAAAGCCTAATGACCTCAAAGCCCTACATCATGGACCAGCTGCTACCAGTTAGTCTCACACCTCATTTCCTGCTCTTCCCTCTGCCTTCAGCCACACTGGCCTTGCTGTTTCTGAACTCTCCGAACACACATCTACTTCAGGGACCCTGCAAGGGCTGTCCCCTTTGCTTAGAAGGCTTCCCAACCCCCCCTCACTTATCTCCTTCAAGTTTTTGCTCAAATGTCACCTGCTGGCTGAAGCCTACCCTGACCACTCATTTTTAAATTTGCAACCACCCATCCTGAACTCCAGTTCTCCAGAGCTGCTCTATCTTTTTCCACAACACTTGTTATCATCTAAAACACTATACAATATATGTTTATTCTCTGTCTCCATTCATTAGAATGCAAGTTCTGCCAGGGAAGAGTGCTCTATCTATATACATACAGATGCTATATACATCCCTACTATGTCCCCAGAATTTATAAGTGCCTGGCACAGAACAGAAGACAAAATGTATATTATTAATATTTGTTGAATAAATGAAAGACTTCCCAGAAAACCTCTTTTACACATTGTCTCCCCAAAGTATTTCTCTGCACAGCAGCTGTGCCACTTTATCAAATCTTTCATTGTGAGCACCAGACATCTCCTCTCCCCACCCCCCTCGACTGACAATGTGGGAGCTCTGCCCATGTTGGGTGCTGTAGAATATGAAGAGGTAGGAATACCATCCACACGGCATGGGTGGGAGTCATGCTGAGGCACTGCACAGCTCTAGTGGCCAACCTTCACTATATAGGAAAAGCCTTTCTGCATGGTGAGAGAATGAAACTAACACATTGAGAAACACAGAGGAGAGAGAGGTAGAGACTTCATTTGATATAAGCATGTCTGAAAAAGTAGTACCTGTGTGCTTCCATCTTCCCAGGTAATTGATCCAGTGCATTCTCTTTTATGCTTAAGCTAGTTTGAGTTGAGTTTCTATGCATCAAAACCCAGAGTTTGGTTGCCATGTACTATTATGGGCATCTAATCAATTTCTTAATTTAGCCGAATTCCATCATTTGGTTCAAAGACACTTTAAGTCATGAATAAATCATTCTAAAAAGAAAAATTATGTTTTCCAAATAATCAACACAAATGATAACTCTGTGAACTGCTTAAGGAAATGAGATTGAAATAAAATTTGAGACAATTTCAAAATAGGCATCGTCATCATCATCATCATCATCATCATAGCAGCTACATTTTGTGTACCTACTCCAATGTAAGCACTGCACCAGGTACTTTATTATACCTTATCTCTGCTCCTCTCTATGACACTGTAAGAAGTATGTTAATATCTATCTCTATAGATAGATATAGATATAGATTCGTAAGTTGAGGCTCTAAATTATTATGACCCAACCAAGTTCACATGCTACTAATGGTGAAGCTGGAATTGAAACACAGTTTTTATCTAAAGTCCTAATTATTAATAGAAAGGGTACTGTGATATACCTATTTTAAAGAGCAATAATCTGATGTTTTTATAAACCTTTGATGAGAAGGAAAAAAATAGAAAAGTTTTCCCGTTTCTTCCTATCCTCACAGCATATCAAGTATGCCTCAATTGAACTGAAATATAATTTTCATTCACTTTGCTGATGGCCACAAATATTCTACCTTAAAATTAGACAAAAATTACTTAACAATATCTCACATAAAGAGATCATTTTTCTCCTCTTGCCTCTTCAATATAGAGCTGTCACTAACTGATAGATTCTTTGGTAGTAACTCAGCTTTTTGGCTCCTATCAGTTTAAAAACCCATTAAGCTAAAAGCCATTAATTAATGATTAAGCATTTAACCCTTTTATGCTTCTCCATATTAGAGACCAAAGAGATTATTCATCATATGAAATTGCTTCTATTTTAAATTTGAAATTGCACAATAAAATTGAATTTAGGCATTTAAACACTACCTGTTATAGGTGTCATACATTTGTATTTGATTGGATGGTGCACTAGCTCTTTATGAAGAGTATAAATTTTAATCATTATAATAAAATAATATTGAGAGCAATTCAAGAAATTTTATTTCCTCCAGAAAGCTTGCAGAATCCCAATCAATGCTTCCATAAATATTCTAAGACTCTCATAATATCTCTTGGCAGCCAAAATAGATATAAAGTTCATGCATGGTTTTAGCCAAGAAGGAATCTCCAGCCACTTACTGAAAGTTCATTTATTCTAATTTGCTGCACAATTCAAACAGGCCATTCCCTCCCCTCCATTTTCCTCACTTACAAATTATATGGAACAACAAACTGGGAAATAGGCCCTACCAGAGTCACATAGAGTGATAAATACAAAAATCATCAGCAAGTGCAAGAGATGAGCAAATAAATTGATAAAAATATATTGGTAAAATAATGAATTATTGACTTAAAAGTGAGAATAGCTCTTGTCTTTCATTTTGTTTAAAAACAAAGGTAGATGATCTGTAATATATTTTGAAGTGCATCAGAAAATAAGATGGATTAATGGATAAGTTGAGGATAAATAAATGAAAAGGTGTGTGATAAAGCATGTATGGTAAAATACTAATGATAGAATCAATCTCATTGGTGGGTACATGAGTGTTCATGATAAAATTCTCTCAGCTATGCTATATGTGAAAACTTTCATAAGAAAATATTGGAGGAAAAGGTAAATCTACAATTTTATTCTCCTATTTTTTTTATATAAGTCCTTTTTTTTTTTTTCAGAGATGGGGATCTCACTCCTGCTCAGGCTGGTCTCGAACTCCTGAGCTCAAGTTATCCTCCCACCTCAGCCTCACAGAGTGCTAATATTACAGTCATGAGCCACCTCGCCCTGCCAAATTTACAATTTTAAACAGTGGAAAGAATAAAATGAAAGAAATACAACACATAACTACCAAAACATAGAATGGCATAAAGGACATAAAGGCAGGGAAGGACAGAATAAATAAGCAAATATAAACCAGGATAAAGAGAAAATTCTCCCATTGGAATAAGATGGTAGAATAATCATTAAGATCATACTACACTCACATATGCATCCACATATATACATCCCATATGTACACTTGTCTCTTCCAGCCTCCCCTCACCTTATAAAGGGTAATATCAGAAGTTTGGAATATAATTTCTTCCCTCCTCCCTTCATGTGTTTTAATTGCTTACAGAAAATTCTGTCCTTACATCTTCAAATGTTGCCTATACACCATTCTCTTCAGACAGATGATGGACTATTGTATCCTCCACAAGTCACAACCTCCTTCTTATATTTTATACCTCTCTGTTTTGTATTCAGTGCAATTTCTTCTGGTCTCTATTTCAGTTCACAGATTTACTTTTCAGTTTTTTCTATGTTCATTCTTTCCAACAAATTTTTAATATCAATTATTACATATAAATTTATACTTAGAAGTTCTTTCTTTAAAACTCAAGTGTGCTGATCTTTTATTACTTTCTTATTTATGTTTCACGTCCTAACTTCAGAAACACATCAAACATAATTTATAATCTCTACCTGATATTTCTAATACCTGAAGTCTTTGAGGATCTATTTTTCTCCTGCTGACTCTTGCTCAGGGTGGCTTCTTTCTTTATGTAGCGTGTGTGTTACTGTTTTCTCAGATGCTTTGGAGTTTCATCTGTGAAGATGCTTTGAGGCCTGGTTTGGAGAGTGCCCTCCCCCAGGAAGATTTGCCTTTACTGCTACAATCAGATGACACACAGTGTAAATTCAGGTCCCAGACTTACAGGACACTTGGGCTCTGGCCGCAAATTCTCAAAGATTTTTATATCCACTCAAATTCCAGGCTGAACAGACAAATTTATTGTCTCTTTATTAAGGGATTTAAAAAAAAAATGTAGCTCTTCATGGTTCCTAACTTTATGTAGGACAATCAGTGATCCACTCCCCTCTACACAGGCCTTTGTCCCCAACTTCCCCATCCCACCCCACCTCTATTTTCAGTCCTGAAATCAAAGCTCTGGACGTCTGGATTCATAGAGATCCCTAATGATGGTGACTTCAATTCTCGCTTCTTCCATGGGTTCTTCTGCCTGTTGCCAGGACTCAGGCTACCTTTTACTTTCTTGCAAACTCATCCATTCAGTTTAAAAGTTGTGTTTTTGCTTTCATGTTTTAGCTAGCATTCTTGGTGTTTGTGGGAGTCTTTCAGGATGTCTCGTCTGACGAATTGCCTGAAATGAAACACTCGGAACCTAGCAGAAGGAAATGAAAAGGGGGAAGGTGTTTGCGCCAGCTTTGTTATAAACAGCTGTGGAGCTCACAGACGGCACAGACCACAGACAGCGGATCAGCAATGGCTCCAAAGGGAAGCAACTGGCAGAGTCCAAAAGGAATGAACTTGTTTGCCAACATGTATCACACACTTCTGGGACTCCCCAGAAATATTTAGTATGGGATTTTACAAATGACCGAGGGTCCTCTGTAATCGACCGGGAGCAAAACTAGTGAAATTACAGTGTTTCATATTACAATGATTACCATTCATGTCCACAGACTGGGGAAGCCTAGGGAGTCTCAAATAACACCTATAATTCAGAAATTCAAAAGGTAACTACAAAGGCGAAATACTGCAATTCTTTGTGGACAGGGACAATGGCTTTTTAATCTCTTTAATCTCTGTAAATCCAGCCTGAAGGTAAACCCTGAATAAGTTTTTATTGACTGCATGAATTATACATGGTTATGTTGAGGCTATCATAGATTAACCCTTTTTGCTTAAAAGAGAGATTGCAACTTTAAAAAATCATTTATTTTCTCCAGCAAAGTAATACAGGCTCAAGGAAAATTTCTCTCAATAAACAGACCATTCATGAGCCATGATTATTTTTCCAATTGTTGTAGTGAAATATTGGTCACGTCCTTCAGTTTATCCTTACATTTCGTCTGATGAAAAGCTACAATGGAAATATTAACCTAAAGAGGAGGATTCAATGAAGCTGACAAGTAATTAATAATGTGTTTTGATAGGGCAAAGTACTAACTGAAAATGTAGAAGCTATTAAAACATCAGGATCAGACACCCTCTGCTATGTGGAAAAACTAAATTAAACACCAAGGATTAAAAACCACTAGAGGAGGAATTAATTATTAAATGTCACTCAATGTTAATAATTTTAGCTCTTCCATGGAATTTCATGCAAACTGTTTCCTATTGAAGTCCTTATCATTTTAGGTTTCTCTTTAGATAAAAATGTATGACTAATGTTAAACTTTTAAAGTTTTTAAGTTTAAATTGTTACATTCTGATATAGATATGAGATAAATGATTTTAAAAAGAAGATTTGCAACCTAAGGGATTAATTTAAAAAAAGATTGAAGGCATTTAAGTTGAGACAAAAATCTTTAACAAATCTAAGTCACCAAATAAGAAAATAGTATATTAAAGTCACATGTATCACTATGCTAAAAATTGCTCCACAATTTACATTGAACCTGAGATAAAACTCAATAGTTCGCAGTCAGTACACATATATAGAATGTCATTTCTTCTACTTCCCGTGGATCTCAATTTGTACAATCTTTCAGTTCCTTCTCCTACTATCTGATAATAGAGGAATATTTTTTATTTCCATGTGTGGTTACCAATCTCCAAAATATCCCCTGCCCATACACAATGATCCCAGCCTCCTGGTGTCTATGCCCTTGAGTGGTGCCTTCTACCTTGAATAAGGTTGGTCCGTGTAATCAGTGGGATATTGTGGAAATGATGGTATGAGACGTCAGAGGCTAGACCAGTCTCTCTCTTGGATCAGTTGCTGGGGGTTGACACCTGCCGTGAGTGAGGACACTCAAGATCCTATGGAGAAGTTCAGGTGGTAAAGAACTGTGCTATTGGGACGACCAACACTAACTTGCCAGGCATATGGGGAAGCCACCTTGGAAGTGGATCGTCTGGCCCTGGGCAAGTCTTCAGATGAATAGAAGCCCTGGTTGCCAACTTGGCTTCAGCCTCATGAGAGATTCCAGGCCAGCACCATCCTGATACGTCACTCCTAGATTCCTGGCCTACAGAAGCTATGCAAGAAAACATTTATTGTTTTAAGCCACTAAGTTTTTGTGTGATTTGTTATGTGGCACTAGATGATTAATACATCAGGGGATACCACCCTGTTTCTCAGCTCTCCATGCTGTACCCCTTCCTGGAAAGCTTCCCCTCCTTTCACACACCCCCATAAACCCCTCTACATCTAGTTAAATTCAGTGAACCTTTTAAAATTCATCTGAGATGTCACTTCCCTAAGAACCCCTTCCCTGATTGTTACAGCCTGGCTTAAGTATCCACTCTGATTTCCCATGACACACTGAATAAATCTCTGCCATTGCATTTCTGCCTTACAGTGTGATTATGTGTTTATATTTTATCTCAGTTGAAAAATTTAGATTATCTTGACAGCAAAGAAGTATGTCTTATTCATATTTGTCTCCCTAGCACTACTGTAGGCCTTGGCACGTAGGAGGTACTTAATAAGTTTTGTTAGGTGAATAGTATTTAATAAATGAAGGATCCTGTGAAGGTGTCAAAGATACCTCATAGAAAGTGCCTAACACATACTGCCTTGTTCACTCTCAGGCTTCCGTATACATTTCCATTTCTTCCCAAGACAAAACTAGTTTCCCAGTCAGCAGATAATATGTCCACTTGTGGCAGATTGCATTTTCCAAAGATGGCCATATGCTCTGAGTCAGTGTCTGATATATGGTGCTGTTTCTCCCGTAGCCAAGATTCACAGGTCCAGGAATCAAGGGAAGGAGATGGGAGTGGCACCACTCACTATTACCTCTAGTGACCCACTGGCAAAATTTTTGCTTCCTTTCCCCATGATCTTATGTTCTGCTGACCTGGAGGTCTTAGTTCCAAAGGGAAGAATGCTTCCGCCAGCAGACATGACAATGATTCCATTGAACTGGAAGGTCAGACCGACACCTGGTCACTTTGAGATCCTCAAGCCTTTGAATCAACAGGCAAAGGAAGGAGCCACTGTGGTGGCTGGAGTGATTGATCCTGATCACCAAGGAGAAATCGGACTGCTACTCCACAGGGAGGTAAGGAAGAGTACGTCTGGGATAGAGGAGATCCCTTAGGGTACTTTTAGTATAATATTATCATGCCCTGTGGTTAAGGTCAATGGAAAACTACAACCCAATCCACACAAGACTATTAATGGCCCAGACCCTTCAGAATGAAGGTTTGGGTCACCAAACCAGGTTCAGTGACCAGCTGTGGTGCTTGCTGAGGGCAAATGGAATACAGAATGGATACTGGAAGAAAGTATAGTAGTTACAAATACCAGCTATGACCACATGACCAGTTCCAGAAACAAGGACTATATTTGCCATGAGTATTTCTTTCTTATTTTATTGTGAATATATTTGTGTATGTATATATATATTATATAATGTACATATGAATATGTGTATATGTATGTGTTTTGAGATCTTTCTCTATTTATATATATGTCAAATATGTTTGTTTTCTTCCCTTTTATCACCTTATCATGTAACATAAAGTGTATTCATTTTACATCATAGTACTTAAATATTGAAAATTTTATAACATTTAAGTTATGGGATATCAAGGAGAAGAATAGACGTCATCCAAGGATTTTACATCCTTTCCAAGGGAGAGGGTTAGTGTACTTTCAGTTGTATACAGGATAGCTGTATCATGTTAGGTGGAATTATGACCTTATTATTGTCCTTATTTGGAGATTAAATGTGGTTTATAGAGATGCGTATGGATGCTACATTGACAAGGCATGCACTTACAATAGTCAATTTTATGTATCAACTTATCTGAGCCACAGTGCCCAGATATTTGTTCAAACATTCTGGATGTTTCTGTGATGATGTTTTGGGATTAGTCTCACATTTAAATCAGTGGACTTTGAGTAAAACAAATTGCCCTCCATAATGTGGACAGGCCTCATCCAGTTACAGGTCTTAATAGAACAAAAGGCTGACCTCATCTAACAAGAGGGAATTCTCTAGTGCATGATCTTTCGTCTTCAACTGTAACATCAACTCTTCTTGGGTCCCCAGCCTGCCAGCCCACCCCATAGACTTTGGGCTTGCTAGGCTCTATAATCATGCAAGCCAATCCCCTAAAATAAATCTCTTTCTATATACACACATCCTATTTGTTCTGTTTCTCTGGAGAACTCTTAACACATGGCTATACCAATTTATATCCTGCCCCATGTCTTTCTTACAATGTAATGTTGATACTCCCCTGTCAATCGGTGGCATCTATGATCCCTCCCCTTGAGCCTAAGCAGACCTTTGTCATAATCTTAATTAATAGAATTGGGAGGAAGTCACACTGCTTGACTTCTGTAGTTTGGTCATTAAAGGCTGCATGGCCCTTGGGATCCTCACCTTTAGAATAAAACCACCGTATTGTGAGAAAGCACAGGCCCCCTGAGATGCCGCAGCTGGCCGTCAGCCCCAGGTAGGATCTTATCAACATGATCGTCAACAGCACCATGTGAGTGACTGAAGCTTCTCCTGATTCCAGCCCCTCGCCTTTGAGTCTTTCAGCTAAGGTGCTGGGCATCGTGGAACAAAGATGAGCCATCTCTGCTGTACCCTGTCCAGGTTCCTCACCCACAGACTGTATGAGCAGAATAAATGGACGTGTTAAGCCACAGTATTTGGGGTAGCCATAGTAACTGGAACATTACCACTCAGAGCTACAGTTGAGTTAGCCTTCACAAATTCCCTTATTATTGCAACATCACAGGAGCCAGGCAGTATAAATTTCTATATTCTGAATTATTTTCTCCAGGTATTTTGAAGAATTCTTGACCATACTTTTTATTACCACCACCCCTTTCAATATAGCAAGAAGTCTTCTTTCAGCTTGCTAAAAAAATCACAGGCCTTGTTAACAAGAAAACCTATGATGGATTCCACAGACAGAAAGGAGCTGCAGTGAGGCAGGGACACTGGGCAGGAGGCTGAGACAGCGAGCCTGAACTCTGTGTGCAGATGCACAGTGGTTTCCTATGGAAGGTGAGGGAACTCGGGCATCCTGGCAGATTCTGGGCTGCTGGATTCTGAACATGTGTCTGGTGCACAGTCTGTTCTTAACCACCCACAAGCTCAGGCTCCAAGTGTATCGCGATTTCCCCATGAGCTGTCGCGTCATTCACAGGGGCCTGCGAGTACTCAATATGGCAGGCATGGGAGACAGAGTGACATTCATGCCTGTGAGCCAGTCGGCACCCAACCATAAATCGTTTCCCTGCCTGGCTTGCCTATAATGAGACCGACACAGTTAGGGAGATCTCTTTTCTGTTTTACTGTCCCTCTGAAACTCATCTGGCTTGCCCTTTGTCTCTCTCTCCCCATATATCTGGAGTGATGGACTTTATGGCCACTTCTTCAGGGGATACAGAATTATAGATCTCTGGATTTATGTCTGTTTTCCAGGCCCCCTCTGGTCCCTGAACCGTAAGGTGAATGCTGGGGCAGCGAGAATGATGTTGCATTCTAATAGATCTGGACCAGTTTCTGACAGCTTATTTTGACAAAAGCATAAAATTCAATGATTGTTGCTCAGCTCAGAAGTTGTAGGAAATATAGGGGAAAAAAGAGGATGTTTAAATGTGAGCTTCCCTGTCTCCAAACAGCTCTGTGAGTCAGGTAAATTGTGAAAAACAGAGAAAGCTAAGCCAACAAATTTAATGATGACAATGGCTGTTCTAGAAACATGATTTATCCCAGAGGATACTACATGAACATACTTTTGCCTGAGACTGAGGGACCACCACCTGCTACACAAACAAACAAGGGGTCTATTAGGGAAGTGGGGGGTGTGGTAGCCAGCCTGTGAGATGCCCCCAAACAGTCCTTATCACTAGAATTCACACCTTTGTGTGTGTAGTTCCCTTCATACTGATTAGGCCTGTGTGACCAATAAGATATTGCACAAATGACAGTGTGTGGCTTTGATGGCTACGCCATAAAATATACCACTCATTCTGCTTTGTTCTCGAGGGTCATCTGTTTTGTTGGGGAAGGGAGGAGTGTCAGCAGCCATATCATGAGAACACTGAAGTTGCCCAAGAGGTCCGTGTGGAGAACAGAGGCCTCCCACTAACTGCCCGCACAGCTGTGAGAGTGACTTACCTTTTAAAACAGATCCTTCAGCCCTAGCCAAGCCTTTGGATGATTGTAATCCTGGCCAAAGACTTGACTACTTCCGCGAGAGTGACGCCAAGCAGACCTTTCCAGCCAAGCTGATCCTGAATTCCTGTTCCATAAAAGCTGGGAGTGATAATAAATGTTTATTGTTTTAAGTGATTAGATTTGGAGGCAACTAAACAAGTTGTAGCAATAGATAAGGAATAAAGGTATATAAAGTAGGGTTAGGTTTGGCTGTGTGGGACAGAAAAAAATCCAAAACAAAAGAAGATATGTTTACATCTCTCTCATTTAAGAAATCTAGTATCACAATTTTGGGCTGGTGTGGTGCTCTAAGTTATCAGGGACTCAAGCTATTTCTCTCTTATTGTTCTGCCACCCTCAGTATATGGTTCTCTTCTCATGGCCCATCATAGCTAGTAAAACCCCAGCCCTACAACCCCATTCCAGCCAACAGGAAGAAGGAAGAAAAGAAGGATGCAACCCTTCCCTTAAAGATATTTCCCAGAAGTCACACAAGATACCTTATATGCCACTGGCCAGAAAATGGGCATATGGCCATATCTAGCTACCAGGAAGGCTGGGAAATGGAGTCTTTATCCCAGGCAGCCATATGTCTAGCTAAGAGTCATAAATTTAAATAAAAAGAGAAATAAACATTGGGGCAACAGGATTTGCTGCAAGGTGCTAGCTTAGCTGAATTTGAATGATAATTAGGAGTTTGCCAAGATGATAGGTGTTATTATAGGTAGGTATATTATAAATATGCCTACTATGTTATAGAAGACAGGTATATAATAAAGGGCTGCAAACTGCCATATACTGCATTGACAGGTAGAGTCTATTTCTCCTCCCTGTGAATCTGGGCTGGTCACGTGACTTATGTTGACCAACAGAATTTAGCAGGAGTTACACATTATATTACTTCTAAGGTTGGCTTGAAAGATATGCAGCTTCTGCTCTCCTTCATTTAAAACACATCTTTGTGGAACCAGCTACCATGTAGGAAGTCTGTTCTCCTCAGTACTAATCCTGTTGTGAGAAGGTCCAAGCTGGCCATATAGAGGCAGCAAGACCATGTAGGGGAACACTGGGGAACCACACGTGGGAGTGAAGTCTTCTCCAATCTCCTAGTACAGCCAAGACACCAGCTGAATGCAGCCTAGTGAATGACCCCAGGGAATGTTACATGGTGCAGAAGAACCAGCCAGCTAAGCTAAGCCCTGCCCAAATTCCTGACCTACAGAAATATAAGCAAATAAATTGGTTGTTGTACTAAGCCATTAAGATTTGGGGTTGTAGTTATACAGCAGTAGATAATTAAAACTAAAAGGTGAAAGTTATTCTAGGGAGAGGGAAAAGCATAAAAAAATATATACCAGTGAGAGGCAATCTGGGGTATACAAGGAATTCTACATAGTTTGCTATGCTGGAAAGTAAAATTTGTGGAGGAGAGTGGTAGGCAATAAGGCTGGAAGTAAGCAGGAGGCTGGACATGGAGGTCCTGATATGTGTCATCCTATGGAGGATGGATTCAGGAGCCCTACCAACTAAAAGTTATATCCAAGGGGAGAGTGTGTATTGATGGAAGGTTTGATCATAGCAGGATTCAAGATCTAAAGCAAGTATAAAACTCCTGAGTCCTTTTTTCTCCTAGCACATATCTGAGGGCAAACTTCATGGGCACCATTTAAGGAGGGAGAATATTGCTGTTACTTGTGTAGAATGATGGGTGGGTTTGTACCATGTATCATGAGGAAGGATGTTGGGCGGTTTATGGAATGAAGATACTGGATTTGCTACTTAACTTATTTTAGGTTAAAACAACTTTTCTTTCATGCTACTTCCTTCTTCTCAGTGGCTAAATCCTCAGAAACTAGGCAGTTTGCTTTATCTTGTCCCAAAAAGAGCTAGGAAGAAGACTGTGAGGGGGTTGGATGTCAATGAAAGGATAAAGCAAACAACCTAATTTTATTTATATCCCCTAGGCTGGTTCAGAGCCACATCTTCTGTTATATATAGCACATTTCATCTTCATTTTTGGTTGTGAGGAAATGACCACACACTCGAGGATCATTTTTGATGGTGCCATCACAACCCAGGCCAAATTTCTTCTCCTCCTTGTAGCCACAATAGGTTGCTTATTGCTCTATTATGGAACATTTGAAATTTTTTTCTGAAAGATTCATCACATGAAATCCATATTGATGAATTTCTTTATCTCCTTTCTTTTCTGTACCTCTTAGGAATATATTGGGCTTCAGACAAGAGAAAATTTAACGTGGCTTAACTAAGTGAGGCATTCTCTAGCTACAAGAGGTCCAGAGGTAGACATGCCTGAGCTCATCATCATTATTCAGGATCTAATCTTCTTATATTCTCTGGTTCGGTAGTCTTGGTGTGAAGCTTTTATCTTCGTGGCTCATTGCTGTCTTTCCAGTTATCATGTCAATGTTCCAGGAGTAAGGAGAGGGCATGTCAGTCAGATCCTTCTCTTTTAAAGAGCATTCTTACAAGTCCCATGCTGGGACTGCCATTTATATCTCTCTAGGCAGAACTGAGTCTCTGGGCTGTCTCTCTACAAAGGAGTCTGGAAAGATGATTGTTTTCTTCTTCCTAAACTCTGTAATAAAGAAAAGCAAGGAGGAAGGGGACCACTATGGTTTGAATGTGTCCCCTTCAAAATTCAAGTGTTGTCAATGTGATAATATTAAGAGGTGGGGTCTTTGAGAGGTGATTGGGTCATGAGGGTTTCTGCCCAATGGATGGGATTAAGGCCCTTATAAAAGAGGTTTCACGCAGTGTTATAGTCTCTTGCCTTTCTACCTTCCGCCATGTGAGGACACGATGTTCCTCCCCTCTGGAGGATGCAGAGTTCAAGACACTGTCTTGAAAGCAGAAATTGGGCCCTCAACAGACAAAACACCTCCTGGCACTCTGATCTTGCACTTCTCAGCCTTCAGAACTGTGAGAAATAAATGTCAGTTCTTTATAAATTACCCAGTTTCAGGTATTCTGTTATAGCAGCACAAATGAACCAAGACAGGGATTGTTGTCCTTCACAGGGCCTATCCTCTCTACACTGTCCTGTGTATCTGAAGGGCATTTTTCTTTGGTCTGTTTTAGCAGTTGCAAAACCATCTGTTCTGCAGTGGAGTTTAATACCACTTACTTGAAAATACATAGCACAATCTTTCTGCTACTTGGATAATACAGTAAAATTCCACTTTAACATGATCATTGGGGTCCAAAAGACCCAACTGCATAAAATATGGGGTTATTGTAAGGCTAAAAAATAAATGATGGGGGCAAGGCCAGGCTAGGAGATTTTCTTTTTTTAAATTACAGATAGTTTTTTTAAACAGTTTCATTGAGGTATAATTTAAATACTATAAAATTCAGTTTTAAGTGTACAAGTCAGTGATCTACAGAGCTGTGCAGCCATCAGCACAATGTAATTTTTGAAGACTTCCATCACCCCCTAAAATCTCTTGTGGCCATTTGTATTACAAATGGCAAAAGCACAGGCTGGGAGTTTTAAGGGGGCCAGTCCAATCACTTCAGCTGCAGTTTGGCTCAACTTGCTGGTGTCCGTCCTCCCACTTAACTCTGTAGCTGAGTTCCTGAGACCAGGCAAAGTTCTCAGAAATCTCCCGGGTCGTAGGCAACCATTTACTCAACCTGTTCTGGGGAAATGGGACCAGCAGGATATTGTACTGATGGGCACCCATCCTCTCCCTTTTGGTTTGGTGAAGGTCTTGGCTGCTGTATCTCTGCCTGGTGTTACCCTATCTGCCAAGGACAGCAGCTAATCACATTCTATTCCAATTCACATTATTGAGGGCATTACAACACATACACACATACACACACACACACACACACTTATAATTATTAAAGCAGTATATTAAATTAGCTGGACTTGATAGGGCACAAACAGAAAACATTACCTTGAAACAATCTCTGTGGGTTTTTTCCCTGACCTAGATGAAGTCTCTAGCATCTTCCAGAACTTTTCTGGTCACTCTCAGATAATGAAAAGTTGTCGGTTACTTTCATCACAATTATAGCCTCATTTCTGTAATTAAACTACCAAGTCCAGTGTAATGATCAAAATTCACAACTTTAACTGAAATTATAGCTTTCTTCTTCTCAGCTTGGCCTATTCCAAGCCAGAGCCTGCAATGGGATGAAGGGTGTGATCAGTCTCTTCTCTGCATTCCCCTCTCCCGTAAATTGTTGTTTCTGACCCCTGGGGAGGGATAAAGTCTATCAGGTGAAAGAGATACCCAGCTTTGGCTGGCTGGTACTGGAGTGATCCGATTCTGCTGCTCTCTGGCTCAGGCATGCTCAAGGCTGATTTCTTTCTTGCAGAGAGTACTTTTGGGGGATATCGTGAAGATTCTCCTGCTGGCATCCTCCAAGCACAGCTCACGTGAAATGGGTGTTATTGCTCCTTTAGTTAGAAGGTATGAATAGCCCAGGGTTCTTTGGGGGTCTGCCTGCTGAATCATTTAGCTCCTCCAGGTGAGCACATTCTCTTTGAAAAAAGCTTCTAGTCCACTCTCCACAGGTCCATTTATCCCTTGGGAGGAAAAAGTCACACGTCTCCCTGACAGTTGCAGGAAATGCAGTTAGCTCCCACAGCAACCTTCTCTCTCCTTCTGTCTCCTTTCCTGCCCTGCCACTGCAGGTCCTCCTAGGCACAGCTTCCCAGAGCAGTCCTTATATTTCCCAAACTGATATCAAATGTTCTCAGAGATTCCCCTGGAAACCCCTTTCTCCCTTGAGAGAGGGAAAATGCCACAGCACTTCAACTCTGTTCGGAGAAATCTTTTCTTTTAACTTGCATCTCCAGTCTTTTCATGGTTTTAAGGTGGGTGTTGACTAAAGCCAAAAAAAATCAGATTTCAAATTTCCCTTTGGCAAGTCCTGCGTAATTTGTGATGTCGTACCTCTCTTGGGAATGTGGGGGTGCTTGGTATCTATTTAGAAACTGCTACTTTGCATAACTCTTAGGGCTATTATTTTTATAAAATGTAAAGAGAATATAGACTATAATGTGAATAGCGCCCCCTGGAAGTGTGTTTCTGTAGGCCTGATGTATTCTCCTTGGCCTCTGAGTTCTGTTACATGTAACAGTGATAATACAGCTAGTACTTACATATTGTTACCATGTGCTATGCACTGCTCTAAGTGCTTTAGGTATGTCATTTAATCCTTATAACAATTCTATGACAAAGATGTTATTATTCATCCCTATTTTACAGATGAATATACTGAAGCCTGGAGAAGTTTCATGACTTGTTCAAGGTTTACACAGCAAGCAAGTGGCAGAATTCAAACGCAAAGAGAATGGCTCCCAAATCTGTAATTCTAACCCTATGCTACGCATCTTGTCTGAGGGTTTCACTTTTCTCCATGACATTCTGTGGCAGGCCACAGATAGTACAGGATGGGCCCTGCAGTCAGGCAGATATGGCTCAGATCCCTCGTGCCGTTTAGTAACTATGTGGCTTCAGATAAGTTACTTAGCTTTCCTGAATCTTAGTGTCTGGCCTCATCTAAAGAGTCTAATACCTACCTGACAGAGGAAGTGGTTGGGAGGGTTAATTGTTCATCTACTTTCCCCTATCTCTCTACAAAGAGAAAGGAGTTAAAATTGCATGGAAGTCAACCTGAAATTATCAAAGTTACGTCAAACATGGTGAAGGGGAAAGAGGGAGACCTAAATCATTTCTTATTTCAGTCAAAAATACTTAACAAATGCCTACGGATGCCAGGCACTGACTAGTGTAGAACGAATTCGGCACATTCTCTCCAGATCCTTCACTCACCGACGAGGCACTGCTTATCTTTGTGAGAGGTTGGGGGACGGACTGAAGCTACAGAGAGGGCACGGTTTAGTGTCAGATAAGCCTGGGCCCACTGTGTGATCCTAGTCACCAAACTTCTGCTTCCGTATCTCTGGCAAAGTGATCCTGTTGACACGTAGCGGGCCCTAAAAAATGGTAACTATGCGGAAGGCAATGGCCAGCTGCACTGGGTTCACGCAGTCGGGTCAGCGGCAAGCCTCGTGGGGCGGGGCTGAGGCGGGCCTTTTCTTCCATCGGAACCATTCTCCCCGGGCTGAGGCTCTGTCCGGACTGGGAACGCCGAAGGCCGAGCGCCGGAAGCGCGCGCTGCCACAGCCGCTGTGTGTGCGAGGGTGGGGAGAGGGAAAGAAGGAGCAAGCGAAGCCGCGTTGCGGAGGACAGGGTGAAGATGGCGGCCTTCTCCGGTGCGTTTGTGGAAGCTGGGGGTGTTGTGGGCGGCTCGCTGCACGCCTCGGACCTGAGGCGGCTGGCGAGGAGCTCTGGGGGCGAGAGCGGCCCGGAGGGGACCCGCGCTGCGGGATCAGGGGCAGTCTCCCCGAGGCCGGGACCGCGCGGCTCCGGTTCGGGGAGGGCATTTCTCTCCAGCTGCTGGCCGGGACTTCTCTCCCCCTGCTCTTTCTCTTTTTTCTCTTCTGCCAGTCTCTACTTGGCTTTCCTGCTGGTGCACTCTCGGCTGCGAAAACGAGGCGGCGGTGTTGCTCCAGCTGTTCTCGGACACCTGGGCCTCCTGCCTCTTTGACGTGGCAGTGACTCTTTGGGAACCTTTTTCTGCCCGCGACTCATCAGGGCTTGGGCAGGCTGAGAAGCTTGGGGGCATGGGGAGGGGTCATTTGGGAAAATAACGATCCTGCCTCTGTCCAGTTTTTTCAGGCCCTCCCAAAAATACAAGTCCCAGGCATAAACTTGATCCTTATTTGTTGTTGAACGCTGTTATATCAGCATTAATGCTAAATGTTGACATTAAAGGGAAAGCATTTTCATTTAGGTACACACTAGCCCAACATATATTTTGAAAATTGTTATTGATTTGGCATATGATACCCTCCTTTATTTCAAACAGGATTTGATGTGAATTATCAAGCCCTGCAGTTGACGTTTTTTCCCATTTCCTTTATCATCCTCCCTTTATGCATTCACAGTTTCTTGAAGCCGTAATCACCCTTAAATATACTAAACGTGATAAATTTACATAGCAATAAATGTACTATAAATTAGGTCTACTATCTTTTAATGTTATTAAGATGACTTCAGATATTCTAGTATTGTATGTTTTTCAGTTTTCTTCCCTAAGAGTATTAGGAATTCCAAATCTCTAATCATGTGAGAGAATTTCAGACTGTTTGGGAGTCAGTGGGAAATCTGCTCAGAGTGGTTGCTGTTTTTCTTTTTCCAACTCTCTTCTAAAACAAGACTTTAGAGCCAAGGCCTGTAGAGTAGTTCTAGGTAGTCATTTTAGAGGTTCACATCTTTGGGAATCATGCACAAATTTCAGGAGTGTTAGAATAAAGGACTGGAAGAAGAGTCTGTGATATGATGAAATAAAGGCAAAATTAGAATAAAAGAACATGAATATTTCTGTTTTCTCCTTAACTGTTTAAAGTGTTACAATTAAAGAAGACATGATTTTAAAGAAAACATGGAGAGAACATGACCAGAATGGGACAAGAAGTTGTCTGGAATTTACTGAAATCAGTCTGTGGTTGTTGCTTGTAGTATTACAAGTTTTGCAAGAAGCCTTAGCTTGCAGTATACTGTATGCAGTATATTTAAGACACCACTCCTTTTTTTCAAGCAGTTTGTATTTTAGGAGAGAGAATATAGCTAGACTCTAATAGAGGTAATTCTTAGAAAGGTCTTCCTGGAGATTCAGCTTTAGATCTTGGTTAGTTTATCTGTGGATTTTCGTGGGGAGATTTAGAGTTAGGAGAGCCTTCTTTTTTGAAAACGATGATTCTTCTCATTTGATGCAAAGAAAAAACTACTACTGTAAAAACTGTATTGAACTTGTAGATTTGTGTTATGCCTTTTCACAATTAAAGAAATACAAAATTTCAAAATTGGTCATTTCTCTTGGGAATGTTTGCGTGTTCGCTGTTTTGTAGGGATATGTACTTTTTGTAATCATAATAAAAGCTGCGTTTTATAATTGCAGACTTAAAGATCAGTTCTCATTTCTAAGGAAGGTTTAAGCAATTCAAACTCCAGGTATAACTGCCGTCTACAGTTCATTTGAGAACTGACAAAACACAATCAACAACAACCTAATCTGTTTATTTAGGATGGTCCTTGAAGTAGAATTATTTAAATATGTATGCAACTAAGAACAGTGCGATTCTTCAACTGACATTTCCACTTGCCTAAGTTTTCACCACTGGCCCTTCCCTCTTCAGTTAACCAGAATTTTGATGTTGGCTGCCAGTAAATAGGAGCTCTCTCCACTTGTCTGTTCATTTTCCTCAGATTGCTGAGGTATTCACGTGGTCCTCAAACAGCCAAGGCACATGACTGCCATATTGTCTCTAAATGAAACAACCAAGATATAGGTCTAGAATGCTGTCTAGCTCTGGTAGATTTTTCAGTAGTCACAGGAGGTAAACAAGGACTATGATGGCTACTGTGATTTTAGGTAACAACTATGTGCTAGATGCATTATGTTGTTATTATCTTTAGTCTTCCTATAGCCCTACAAGTTATGTAATAGAAGCCTCATTTTGTGTGGAGAAAACAGATTTATAGCCTTGCCCAAGGTCACTTGCTAATAAGTGAGAGCTTGGATTTGAACTTAAGTCTTTCTTCAAAACTTCTATTTTTTCAACAGTGCCACACTAAGTAGGTATGATATAATTGAACCATGCTTCAAAATCTCTCACTTGTCCTATGAACAATATTTTTAACAGCAGTGTGATTTATGACTTAAGTTTAGTATGTATGGTTTTTAAAATTAAATTTCACTTTCAGAGATGGTTTTTAAAATTAAATTTTACTTTCAGAGATGGGTGTTATGCCTGAGATCGCACAAGCTGTGGAGGAGATGGATTGGCTGTAAGTACATAAAGCTTAAATGCACCTGTGGCAAGGATGATTTTCAATTTAAACAGTTGTTAGTGATTTTATCAAATATTTTTGGGTATAGTTGGGTAGGTGAAATTCAGTTTTTCTTGTGATTCTCTAAATTATGGAAAGTTTCCTTTTTTTAACCTTGACATATTTCTAGCTGAAAAATATTGGTTGTACTGACCAAATAAAATTCTGTTTTTAGTTTATAGTATAGGTTTATAGTTAACCTGACTTAATTTGCTTAGGTTCATTTTCTTTTGAACTAAAATTCTTCAAATATGATTCTTGTAGTCTCCCAACTGATATCCAGGCTGAGTCTATCCCACTGATCCTAGGAGGAGGTGATGTACTCATGGTATGTTTAAATTTGGTGAGGTGGTTGGGAGCTGGGAACAAATAATTTTGGGGCTGTGACCCACTCTTGGAACTCCATAGCCTTAAAAATGATACTTTTACCAAATTAATTTTATTCACAAACATTTATGATACAGATACTATATTCAAAGTATTAGGTAAAAGCTGTGGGAACACAAAGATGAAGAAGATACAGTCTTTGCCCTTGAGAAGCTTCAACCAAGTAGAGTGTACAAAAATAAATGTGATACTAGAACGTGGCACCTACACAAGAGATGCAAAGTGCTACAGGATTCAAGTGGGAGTCCAGTTTTCCTGCTTGAGGGATAAGAGACTGCTTGGAGGAAGTAGATTTTTGACAAGGGAAGGTGAAAGAGAGTGCTCTATAGGCAGAGAGATCAATAAAAACAGTGAACAGGAGAATGCAGGGTATGATCTGGAGTAGTGCAGTTAGATGGTAGCATAAAATGTGTGTGTCTGTCGGGGGCTAACTTGATATAAAATGGGAAATACATAGTGGGTCAGATTATTTGGGCCCTTTTGCAAGTATCACATTAAAGAATTTAGGTATTTGTCAGTGGAGAACGTTTGACGTTACTACACAGGAATGTTATGTGGTTAGAATTGTGTTTTTATGAAGACTACTATGGTAGCAGATTATAGTATGACTATGTGGGATTAGACATTGTTAGGATACTTTAGTGTAAGAATCTAGTTTAAAATGATGAGGGCTTCATTTGAATGAGAAAGGAAAGGGGAGAGCAGATTCTTAAGGGAATGAATGGGAGAGGTGATAAGATTGGCAACAAAGTTGACTGAGGAAACTTGGATAATCTGAAGGCACTGTGAAAATAAAGGAAGCCAGTCAAAATGTTAAAGATTTATACATAGTATCATATTAATTTGATCTCTTTAATTGACAACTTAATCTGTAAAATCAACTTTTTTTCTCCATTCAGGCTGCAGAAACAGGAAGTGGAAAAACTGGTGTAAGTAATAAATTTAAAACTTACTTTCTAAGAGTTGAATTTTAAAGTAGCTTTTACTTTGAAATATTTAATAAAACAACCACCTCCAAAATATAAGAAATTGCTTGCTACTGAGAGTGATAATTTTATTGCAGCTAATTGTGAAGATCTACAAAAGAGTGTGGCTTTAAGAATATAGTTTTAATCTGGTTTTAGAGAAAGAGTTACAGTATCTTTAATGTTTATACTACTGAATTTTAAAGCAATGGCTCTTTAATAAACAAGAGGTTACAAATAAAGATTGATCTCCTTAGACTGGAGAAATATTTTTTTTTTTTTTTTTTTTTTTGAGACAGAGTCTCACTTTGCCCGGGCTAGAGTGAGTGCCGTGGCGTCAGCCTAGCTCACAGCATCCTCAAACTCCTGGGCTTAAGCGATCCTACTGCCTCAGCCTCCCGGGTAGCTGGGACTACAGGCATGCGCCACCATGCCCGGCTAATTTTTTCTATATATATTTTAGTTGGCCAGATAATTTCTTTCTATTTTTAGTAGAGACGGGGTCTCGCCCTTGCTCAGGCTGGTCTCGAACTCCTGCCCTCGAGCGATCCACCC
>CM052437.1:9370697-9430606 GCA_028533085.1 Varecia variegata
CCTCAAACTCCTGGGCTTAAGCGATCCTACTGCCTCAGCCTCCCGGGTAGCTGGGACTACAGGCATGCGCCACCATGCCCGGCTAATTTTTTCTATATATATTTTAGTTGGCCAGATAATTTCTTTCTATTTTTAGTAGAGACGGGGTCTCGCCCTTGCTCAGGCTGGTCTCGAACTCCTGCCCTCGAGCGATCCACCCGCCTCGGCCTCCCAGAGTGCTAGGATTACAGGCGTGAGCCACCGCGCCCGGCCGAGAAATATTAATAGTTTGTCAGATTGGATATTTTTCCTCTTTAGGTTCATTCTGTAGGTCTCTGTTGTATTTGCGCTGTCAGCTGGCTCCTATTTCTTTTATTAGATCAGTTCTGTTACTGGTTATTTTGGGCTTGAGCAAATGAAATTGGAGCAGCAATCTAGAATATGTATAATGATTTAATGTGTGTGCATAACTTTGATCATTCATATTATTAAACTCATTAATATCTGAATACTATTATAGAGAACTTTTGTTTTTTTGATAGGCTTTCAGTATTCCAGTTATCCAGATAGTTTATGAAACTCTGAAAGACCAACAGGAAGGCAAAAAAGGAAAAACAACAATTAAAACTGGTGCTTCAGGTAATTTTTATGAATTGATACCTCCTTTTGTATAAATCAGTAATTCTTGTCACTGGCATTTAGAAATGTGAGGTTTGGGCATGCATTTATATTGTCAGTATCTGGGGGGATGGTGTTGGAATTTAGAGCCCTGGAAACCAGGAATGTTAAATGTGTTTTAGAGCCTAAATGGTAAAAGGTTGTCCTTCCTCTAAAATGCTAACAGTGCTTCCTTTGAGAAAACATTGTGTTTTGGAAATTACATTTAGTTATTATAGTGTTTTTATTAACCTTATAACTTTTTATGCCTAATATGAAAGATAAACTGGTAGAACATTTTATAAAAGTATTAAGGAAGGATTTTACAAATAATTTATGGAGTAAAAACCGACGATGGTGGAAATTATTGCCTTGCACAGGGAAAAGTGGCATGTTTTTTCCTCTAAGAAACAAGGAGCCCAGGAAGTTAAAATATAAAGTATAAATTTTAAAGTCAAGTTTCTTATTTTCAGTCCTATCTACATGGAGATTGGTCCTTTTATTAGGTTTCTGATTCTGTCTCTACCATGAACAATCTTACCTCAGTTTTCTCTTCTTTAAATTATGTTGCTTCTATTAAATGGTTTCTAAGTTCCATTCCAGCTTAATCTACAGTTTTATATTTTAACAAAATTTATTCCATATTGTAAGTCACTTTTGTTTCATTATACAAAACAGGATTGTGACAAAATAGCAAGCTTAAGTAGAGTAAACTTGGCCTATCAACATTTTCTTTTCAGTTATTTGAAAGTAATAATGTTACACAATTCATAGAATGAACTAGTGTAAATAGATTGTGTTTTCTAAAAGCAATATAACTATTTAGGCTATTGGCCCATTCTAAAATAGTTTCAGAATTTGTAGCAACTATGCCATCATGTATGAGAAATGGTAGTAAAAGAGAATGCTTCTAAAGGAGGATAATCAGAATGGTAATGGTTCTAAAAATCATGTCTTATGAGAAATAAAGAAATTAGATTTTTAAACATGGAGAAGATGTAAAAATGGAGATAGGATAACTGTTAAATCATTGAAGAGATCTAGAGAGAAAACAAATGTTCTACAAAGTAGGACCAGGACCAATTAGAAATAATCTAGAAGAAGATTTGTGTTTAATTTAAAGTCCTTCTTAATAGCTAGATTGAGCCAACAATGGAAGGGAAAACCTCAAGAAAGTTATTTTTCCATTGCTTGGTGTTTAATCTGATGATGGATGTCTTGAACCAGAAATAATCTAGAAAGGATTTCTACTTTGGGCATGAACTTGGGCTAGAAAACATGTAGGGTTCTCTTTAGCTGTTACGATTCTTTAATTATCCATAGACAATATTAAGATGTGTCAGAAAAGTAAAATGCTAATCCCATAAAAAAGAGGAGAAAAAAAAGTGTGCCTTTTGAATATGATATTGAATTAAGATAAAAGACTTGCTTTTTTAAAAATAATAATAAAATAATTAATTAGGCCCTAAAGTGTTGGTCAGTTATTTCCATTGTGATAGAAATCAACCTGTTTAATTACTTAAACTTCATTCTATCAGTGACATACGAGTTAGGACAAAGATCAGTGTCATCTAATACAAAATGCACTAAAGCAAGGGAAGAGATAAGGTTTTAGTCTTAGACCAGTGATTATTTGACGTGTTTTGATTTTCAATTTCATTTCATTTTTAATAAAAACAGCAAATGTTATGTATTCTAAATAATATGTAGAAAACTATATTGAATCTAGAGGAATTAAGGTATATAAAATATTTGCTTTGCTGTCATTGAGCATTTTTAATTTCGTATGTTTGTGAGTAACTTCTCTTATTTAATTTGTTTAGTACTCAACAAATGGCAAATGAACCCATATGATAGAGGATCTGCTTTTGGTAAGTGGATAGATTTTACTAACTCATTTGTAATTCAGAAACATTTTTTATAATACATGATAATACAAAGAAAATTATTAAAAAGTATAGTTAATGAAGATTTCATTTACCAGATGTTAGAATACAGTCACTATAATTAAACAGTATGGAATAGGCAGTGGGACATAATGGAAATAAATTCCAGTATATATGAGAAGTTAATATGCAGGAAAAGGTAGTATTTCATTTCAGTGGGGGGAAAAAAGGATGATTTTTTTCAGCAAAGGGTGCTGACACAATTGATGATCCATCTGGAGCAATACAAAATTGACTTCTATCTCATAACATAATTAGAAACAAATTTCATATGTTTTTAAGACACATATATGTAAATTTAAGTACAGAAAATTGTGTGTATAATTTGCAGTGAAGGAACTTTCCAGCCCAAATAGAAAACTCAGAAATTTTAAAAGAAAAGATAAGTATATATGTATTTTAAAATAAAAAAATAGAAAAATATTTACAAAAGTCAATAGATAATATATACAAAAGTCAATGCGATGTTGATAAAAGATGAATCATTTTAAATTGGTAGTTCTTTATGAAGATAGCAGATAAAGTGTTATCTGTTTTGATAAGAAAGAGATAATAAGGAAAATAAGCAAAGTATATTAATAAGCAGTTCAGAGAAGAATAAAGGCAGATGGCCAATAAACATGCAAAGATCATACTCACAGGTAGTAGAGAATGGAAATTCAAGTTATAGTGAGAAGTCACTTTATATACCTGATTGGCAAGAATTCAAAAGAATGATTACTGACTTTTGAATTATCTTTCTGGAAAGCAGTTTGGCCTTACCTATTACAAATATACATTCCTAGAGAGTCTAGCTCATTTGAATAAAAGCACCAGTATGCAAAGGTGTATGTACAAAGCTGTTTGTTGCATCACTGTTTGTAATGAAAAAAACTGTCAACAAAGTAAATGCTATTGCTAGGAGAATGATTAACAAACATTAGGGTGTATCCAAGGACTGTTGTGTAGCCATTACAAAGAATGAGTCAGAACTATAGAGTCAACTAGGAGGAATTTTTATCTGGTGTTGATGAGTGAGAAAAGCAGAATGCAGAGAAATATAGGGTGGGCATGAGGAATCATGACAAAAACTCTCCCCAAAAACAACCAAAAACTACTCCTCTTTATCATATGATATCTAATTTATATAAAAATTTATGTCTGCATATATGCATAAAGAATTTTAATATAAAAATTTTGAGGATTTACCATTACTAGAGAACTTTTTTTAATGTATGTATGTATTTATTTACATTTACCAACTTATAAGGATTTTACAAAGGATGCAGATGAAGAGTTGCATAGGGCAAGATATGGGGAAGGGTGCACATAACTTCCATGTCCTGTGTGGGTATACCACATGTGTTCAGCTGTCTGGAGGCTCCCCAAACCCAGTCCCTGGGTTTTTAATGGAAGCTTCATTACTGATTTTCATTCATCATGCCCTATTAATATTACCTGGAGGGCAGATTTATATGTCTTCCATCTTGCAATATTAGGTAGGGGAAACATTCTGCAGTCTAATACAATGTCCATCTCCATGATACAGTCAAGGTAAAACCACTTTACAGAAAGCATGTTCAAATATACCAGGTATCCTATAAATTTTTATCTTAACCCCTACTTTCTTTACTGTAGCCTTCATCAGGATTTTATCAACAGGTTTTGGAATCATAGCAGAAAAGTTTCTTCGCCATCCTCTAACCATTCTACCCATTTGTGTACATAAGGCTTTGGGTCCCCAGCAAGGGGTCAAGCCAAGGGACCCTGCCCACTTGTCAGTTTTTATCTTGATTAACCTTTGTCAACATTGTCCCACACAATTTTTGGTCAGCTATCTCATTATGATCTGTTTCTTATAGCTTTTAAAATTTTTCCAAACTGGGGTAAATACAATTCCTTCACACTATACCCTCTAGTTTCAGTAGTTTCTTGGTTTTGCCTTTCCCCCACATTGACTCTGTTCTTGGTAACTGTAGATCTTGAGGTACTTTCTGTTGTCCCTGAGTAATTTTCCCTTGGGAATCAGCTTTGAAGCTGGTGGCGAAAGCTCAGACTGACTGAAATAAGAGCTTGGTCTAGCTAGTATCAAGGTCTGACCCAGAATTCTCTTTTACTTTCATTTCAGCTATTACAGATGGCAATAACTGAGGGATTGTATATTTTGCTTGTTTCTTGTTAGTTTGTGTTTTCTTACACATCCAGTGAACCAGCTCCCCAGGAGTTGGATCCATCTCTAAATTCCATCCGTTACTTTTACCTTTATTAAGTGAGCACAGCACAGCTGTGGCTTGATACCATGGGGGACCACGTGGCCACCCTAGGTTTCCTCGGGTTCAATTAGTTCACTAGAGGGGCTCACAGAACTCAGGGAAACACTTAAGTTACATTTACTAGAAGAGATGCATAGTTCTAGGTGTGGGAAGGGGGCAGGAAGCTTCCATACCCTCCCTGGGCATGCCACCCCCTAGGAATTTCCATGTGTTCAGCTGTTTGGAAGATCCTAGAGAATTTTTTTAAAAGTTCAGTTTTATATAATTCAGTACCCACATGAGTAAGAATTTATACTTTGAGTAATCTAATTTCTGAAAAGTGAAGTAAGATGTGTGAGGTTGCTTTTTTAGAAGTTTGTTCTATATTCAAGTGCTGAATATGAGTTGCAAACATGAACCAGGATAGAAGTTACAGTTTGTTTCCAGTATAAACAAAAGCTGAATCTTAAATACAATAAGTACCTACTATGTGGACATCACTGTGACTGACCATGATGAATAATACAGAACCACATCTTTTAGAGTCCTAATATTAGCAGATAACAAGTACAGTTTATTTATTCATGCTTTTTCCTATTTTCCCTTTATGGATTCTTCCACTAGCTGGGGAACCAGCCAGAGACATTTTTTTTTTTTTTTTTTTTTTTAGTTTAGAATAGTAGTCACTCAAGCTCTAATTTAAGTATAAAATGAGGGTAACAAATATTGATGAGTGGATGCTGTGTTACCCTTGAGTACCAGTTTCTCTAAAGGACTCTAGAGAATAGTTGCCCACACACATTTGTGTTGTCGATGCAGCTATTATTAGTGCAAGTCAGATCAGGGCCTGTGTTGACTCCATTCTAGACTTGTTGCTGTAAAATCTTTCTTAGTTAACAGATGACAGTATAAAAACTAGCCTTCAACATAGCTAAACACATCCAGAGGATGTATAAGGCAGTTACTCTTGGGGAAAATACTGCCAATCACCTAGGAATCAGCAAGTCTCCGTCTCTGGAACATTGCAACAAGTGAAGGAATTATCTTACTAGTCAAACTGAATGATTTTTTTTTTCCAAGATGCATGGTTTATAAAACCTGTACTGACGTGTTTTTCTGTTTTTTTTTCTCATATCCAGCAATTGGATCAGATGGTCTTTGTTGTCAAAGCAGAGAGGTAAAGGAATGGCATGGATGTAGAGCTACTAAAGGATTAATGAAAGGTATTTGAACAGCATTTGCACTTGTATAAACTTTTGAGACAAAGGTTTCAATACATGAGCTTTCTTAAATAGCTTTAAATCAAGGATCTGGAAAGATTTTTGATGGTACCAAAAAAACCTATAATTCTTCATTTGGTACATACCAATTATAATTTAGAAACAATAGGAAAACAGCTGCATGATAAATGAATCATATGTCTGTGATTTATATAAATCTCTAAGAATTTTGCCCTTATAGGGAAATACTACTATGAAGTATCCTGTCATGACCAAGGATTATGCAGAGTTGGGTGGTCTACTATGCAGGCCTCCTTGGACCTAGGTAAATGCTTCTAAAAATAACTGAATTGATTGATTTATATTTGTGTGTTAATACTTTATTATTTTGGGAAGCAAAATAATAAACTTTTAAATAATATTTGTACCCTACGTTGTTCAAAAAAAGATTTGAAGTAATTTACAAAAAGTATATATATTTTAACAGTACGAAATTAGGGGGGAATAAGGTTAATAATATGAATAGAGTCAGGGTAAAGTTAGTGTGCATGAATACGTAACACATGGTATTGCACAGATGCTTCAAGTTGTTGTAAATTTACATCTGAGTTTCTTAATAGCCAAAGCAGAGTATCACCTGTGTCTGTAATTTCACATAGCATAGGCTAAAAATAGCTTAAAACTATTAAGTTGTTTGCAGGATTCAGAAACTTAAGGGAAAATTTTCCTGTGGTTTCTTGAAATGAAAATATGGCATGAATAAAATTATTTCTTTTACTAAGGCTTTAAATTTTATATTTTCTCTTACTACATAAATAAAATACTTTTAAAATCTTAAATCTAGGTACTGATAAGTTTGGATTTGGCTTTGGTGGAACAGGAAAGAAATCTCATAATAAACAGTTTGATAATTATGGAGAGGTAAGCTATTATGTTATTGACTGAAACAGCATTAGTAAGTTTTCTTGCATACTTGATCACTCATGACATATGAGGGTATAGAAATGATGCTCAAGGTCAAGTGGATTTTCTGTATATTTTCCACACAAAGTTTGGATTTGGACTTCAGTGAAGGAATATTACAAAACTAGATAAATATGTAATAGTTACAATTTTCCTTTTATGGCATTTATTAGCCCCTCAAAAATATATTACATTGTCTTCTCTTTTTACCCCATTTTGATTTTGGCTTTGATATGTATGTAATCTCATTTCTTATTTTTGATCATGGTGAGTCTAAATATGGTTGTTCTAGTGAGCCTAAATCCATAGTAATGTGGATGAGCCTAAATATCATGTTGATTCTGAAAAGTCTGTCAGATGCTTCTACTGTTACATATGCTGTAATAGGTATTTTTAACATCTACATTAGGGCTTGAAGGAATTATTTTGAAATACACATACTTTTGATGCAGCTATATTTGAACTTTTAACTTTATTAAAGGTTTTGCTTTCTATTAACAGCGTTTGACTTTTTGGTTTTGTAGGAATTCACTATGCATGATACTATTGGATGTTACCTAGATATAGATAAAGGGCATGTCAAGTTCTCCAAAAATGGTAAGCTTTAAATGGATCTTATTAGTGAAAAGATACATGATAGTCAGTAATTGTGATTTTTTTTTTTTGTTGTTCCTTTACCAAACTCTTCTTTAATCCTCTATCTGTCCTTCTCTGACTTCATTTAAACAAATATTTATTGAGCCTTTTCTTTGTGCAAGATACCCTGATAAGTACTGGAGACATAGTAGAAAATGGAATGGACAAACATGTTTACTTCTGTGGGGCTTACATACCAGTGGAGAGAGGCAGGCATATGCTATCATGTTAGGTGGTAGTAAGTGCCATGAAGGAGAGTCTAGAGCACGGAAAAGGAGTGAAGAGTCATAGCAGTCTGGGGAGGGGGGTCCTCTTCTGTAGGATGGTCAGAGAAGACTCCGCTGATTAGATGACATGAAAGTAGAAATCTGAATGAGTTGGGTGGTGGCCTGTGCAAATTTCTTCAAGGAACATTTTAATTTTAGGCACAGGGAACAGTAAATGTGGAGGCCCTGAGATGAAAATGTGCTTGAGATATCGGAGTAACAGTGAGGAGACCCCTGGGTCTGGAGTGCTCTGAATGTGGAGGAGAGGGTTGGAATGTTAGACCAGTGAGGTGGGGAGGCCAGGCCATGTAGAGCCATGTGGGCTGTGATAGAAGCTTTGGGTTTTATTTTTGAGTGGATGAGAAGCCATTAGGGTTTTGAGCAGAGGAGTGGAATCCTCTCTCTTTAGTTTAATAGTATCATTCTGGCTGCTGTGCTGAAAACAAACTGGGGGGAGGGGTGAGATTACCTAAGGAACAAGGATAAAGAATAGAAGAGATCTGAGGCCCGAGTTTTGTGATTAGGGGTTGGCAAATTGATAGAATCTAGCAGAGGAGAATGAGGAGGAAGGCCAGGAAGAGGAGAACCAAGAGAGCATGGCGTCCTGCAGTCCAGGTGAAGAAAGTATTTCATGGAGCAGGAGCGGTCATTGTGTCCAGTGCTGAAGATGAAGAGTGAGATTAACTGCTGGATTTTGGCAAGTAGAGAGCATTAATGAGCTGGACAAAGAGCTGTTTTAGTGGAGCAAGGAGGTGGGTGAGGTGTACCTGATTGGGAGCCAGCTCATTAGAGAATGAGATAAAAGGGAAGTGGACACAGCGAAAACAGAAATCAGGGAGAAAGAAAAGGGAGAAGAAAAATAAGGTAAATGGAGAGATGAGTTCAAGAGGTTTGCTTGTGTTTTAATGTGGAAGTATGCTTGTAAGCTGTGGAGTGTCTAATGTCCCTGTCCCTTGTAGACAGGGAATAATGAAAAATATAGAAGGGAAGGGGGACCGTTTCAGGAATAAAGGAAAAACGTGAAGAGGCTGGCCTTAGGCAGCACAGTTTATCCATAGTGACAGGAGGGAAGCATGAATATAGGTAGGTTGGTAGGCTTGACAGTGTGAGCATGTAGAAGTTCTTTTCTGATTGTTTCAATTTCTTTCTTTTTTTCTTTTGTTGTTTTTTTAAGGAAAAGACCTCGGTCTGGCATTTGAAGTACCACCACATATGAAAAACCAAGCTCTCTTTCCTGCTTGTGTTTTGAAGGTAATTAAGAATCTAGTTAGAAAAATTTTGGTATGATTATAAGCTGCTTGATTTTCAATATTTTGTATTGGACAGTTTTCTGTTAGGGTAAGAATTTTAATTTTCTCCTTTATTCAATGCTAGAATGCTGAACTAAAATTTAACTTCGGTGAAGAAGAATTTAAATTTCCACCAAAAGATGGTTTTGTTGCTCTTTCCAAGGCACCTGATAGTTATACTGCCAAATCGCAGCACACAGGTATTGTACCTGAGAGGGTAAGGATTTCTAGAATAGTGAAAAAAAAAAATGGGTGAAAACTCCAGTAAGCAGGACTTCTCATAGTGAGTTACATAGACTCCCCTTGCTGCTTTATTCATACATCATTATTTAACATATCAGTAAAATTCAGTTTCAAAACCTAATTCATAACTCTTTAAGTATTTGGTTTCAGTTTATGCATTTGGGATCCCAATCATGATGGTGATATCATCTAATATTTATTGAATGTATGCTTATTAAATGCCAAGGCACCATCATGTTAAGTGCTTTATATGAATTATGTGATCTTCACAACAACCCTATAAAGTAGTGCTTTTCTTATTTTACAGAGAACCTGAAGAATAGGGACTTAAAGTAACTTGCCCAAGGTCACAGTGCAGATAGGTGGTAGAACTGAATTCAAATCCAAGCAGTCTGACTCCAAAGCCTATATGCTTATCCATTGTACTACCTAGTAGATTTCAGTTAAAGTACAAGCCATTTCATAGCTTGTTCTCTTTATCACAAAACAAATGGGTCATTTTTATGAACATAACAATCAATTTACAATTATTCCAAGTAGATTTAGTTTAAAGAAGCCTTAGTTCACTTTAGAAATCTCAGCTTTTTTTTTGTTTGTCTCCCATACTTTATAGCAGTTGTTTAAAATTTTGATATTAGAATATTTGCCCTCATGTTTTACAAATAATGGTATTTTGAGGTGTGATTTGCATGTGTTCTAATCTTTTTTATTCCCCTAAGGTAATGCACAGGTGACACAAACAAAATTTCTCCCCAATGCTCCAAAAGCTCTCATCGTTGAACCTTCCCGGGAGTTAGCTGAACAAACTTTGAATAACATCAAGCAGTTTAAGAAATATATTGATAATCCTAAATTAAGGTAAATCTTCCTTCTGTGCTCAAATGCCTGTGTCTTTAGGTTTAAAGTGTTTTGGAAGACGAGTAAGGTAGAAAAAAAGAGGTAGAAATTCAGTGTGCATACATAATACACATGTAAGAGTGTGTAAATATACTTAACTTTGATACAGTAACAATTTCTATATAAAACTTCTGTTTTTTTGGTAAGTGGTAAAGTTTTTTTTTGTTTTGTTTTTTTAAGCAAGTTGAAATTTTTACTGTGTTTCTTACATAAACAGTCATGGTTAGTCAAACAGTATTGGAGTAAAAGTTAATTTTTTAAAGGGAGCATTTCATTTGGTGGTAGATTCATTTCATCACTTCATTTGCATAGAAAATGTACCACTCTATTTTTAGCATGTTGGTAAGCTTTGCCAGGTTGGTTCTAGGCTGTCCCACAGTGGTGGCTTTCTTCCATTTGGGCATTCAGACTGGTCAGTATCTAATTGTCTGCCATTGGAGGGAGACCGTAAGTTAAGTGATCTTATGGAGCTTCTTGCTCAGTAACAATCCCTTTTCATTTGAAGAAAGCTATAGCATATAAGTAAGCTACTGTTAGTTGATTTGACACTTGGTTTTTGTTAATTTTGCTTTTAATTACTTTTTTTATTAAAACATAATTCACACCCCATAAAACTCACCAAATGGAAGAAAGCCACCACTGTGGTGATTATATTCAACTCTGGGACTATAATCAAAACCAAAAACAACGTGTGCATTTTAAAGGGTGAATTGTATAATATGTAAATTATATCTCAATAAAGCTGTTTATAACGAGATTATCTTCTTTTAATAAACAGACAAAATTACTTCCTGAGGCAGCCAGATAACTTTCAATCAGAAGTCTCTACCAAGAGCCTTCCTTTATTAATTGTATTCTTATTTTATTTGATTAGTCATTTAAAAAATATTGGAAAACATTAAGAAAGTAGATGACATGTTAACACTGAGTTTTATAATTCTATGACTCATTACAAATCGGCTTGATGGCTGCCTACCTTCATCTTAAATTAATTTAGATAGTAAAACTAAATAAACAGAGCAAAAAGCTTTCCAGTCTGTGAATTTCCATTGTCTTGGCACATTCCCTAACCACCTACCACCCTAGAACCATTGTGTTTCCCAAATCCATTACCAAACCAATTTCAGAACATTTTCATCACCTCCAAAAGAAACCCTGTACCGATAAACAGTCCTGTTTCCCCCTAACCTTCTCACTCCTAGGCAACCACTAATTTTCTGTCCCTGCAGATTTACCTATTCTGGACATTTTATATAAATGGAATTGTAAATATATGGTCTTTTGTGACTGGCTTCTTTCACTTAGCATGTTTTCCAGGTTCATCCTTGTTGCAGTGTATATCAGTACTTCATTCCTTATTATTGCCAAAAAGTATTCTGTTATATGGACATTTTGGTTTACCATTCATCAGTTGATGGACATTTGAGTTGTTCATCACCATTGGGTTTTCGGCTGCTATGCTGTGACCATTTGTGTACAAGTTTGTTTGTGGACATATAGTTTCATTTCTCCTGGATATACACTTAGAATTGTTGCATCATATGGTACCTTCATGTTTAACATTTTCAGGAACCACCAAACTGTTCCAAAGTGATTTCCAAAGTGACTGTACCATTTTGCATTCCTGGTATCAGTGTATGAGAGTTCTAATTTCCTCACATCCTCACCACACTTGTTATTTGTCTTTTTCGGTATAGCCATACTAGTGGTTGTGAAGTAGTATCTTATTTTGGTTTTAATTTGCATTTCCTTAATGGCTAATAATGTTGAACATCTTTTCATGTGCTTGTTGGCCATTTGTATATTTTCTTTGGAGAAATGTCTGTTTAGATCTTTTGTCCATTTTTCAATTGGGTTGTCTTTTTATTGTTGAGTTGTAAGCGTTCTTTATATGTGCCGATATATATATTATTCTATATATTAGATACATGATTTGCACATATTTTCTCCCATTCAGTGAATTTTCTTTTTACTGTCTTGGTAGTATCCTTCAAAGTTCTTAATTTTGATAAAGTCCAATTTCTCTATTTTCTTCTTTTATCACTGTGTTTTTAGTATTGTAGCTAAGGTAGGCTTTGTCTGACCCAAGGTCATGAAAATTTATTCCTGTGCTGTCTTCTAAGAGTTTTATGTTCTACATTTATGTTAATGATCCATTTTGATTCAATTTTTGCTTATGGTGTGGAGAAGGGGTTTAACTTTAACCTTTTGCATGTGCATATTGATTTGTCCCAGTTCCCTTTGTTGAAATGAGAAAAATTCAAACAGTACAAAAGGGCATTCTGTGAAAAGTAGTAAGTCTTTCACTCCATCCCCCAGTTTCTAGTTATCCATCCTGGAAGCAACGTTTTAAATTGATTTTTATATATTCTTTCAGAGATATCTTATACACATACAAATATGTATGTCTAAGGAGATGTATTGAAACTAGGTTTTAGAGGACCTTGAGTTATCCTGATTTACCAAGGGGATGTAGATGAAGATTTAAAAAATTTTTTATTTTACAAACTTTCACATTCTCTTTGATTACTTTACCACAATTAGCGTTGGATATGGCTACTGGGATTGAAGTGCTTTGTTTTCAACCTTCTCCAGACTTAATTTATTGTGGATTTTTTTCTAAATTATATTCAACCATAACACATTTATTGCCATGTGAGTTGTATTTAACTCACGCTAGTTGTGAGCCCAGGGCTTTGTGAAGCATGTGTAACTCACACATCTCTTCATCTTGGGAGCCACAAGAACTGTTTTTCAAGTTGCATATAACTCCCACACAGAAAACAATAAAAAATAACAAATTTTTCATTAAATTAGAAAGAATTGTTTTATTTTCAAACTTTTTATTCTATTTCAGTAATAAAACACCATGGTCCCAAGGAAAAAAATTTTTTTTCTAGTGTGGCAGTCAATGTGTTAATTTCTACCTAAAAAGAATAGGTACAGATGAAACAATATAAAGCAGACTTTCATCTTTTTTCTGCGTTAACTATCATTCTGATATTTATTTCAGAGAGCTTCTGATAATTGGAGGTGTTGCAGCACGGGATCAGCTCTCTGTTTTGGAAAACGGGGTAAATAGTACTTTTAATTTTTAAAAAGTATATATTAGATACATGATTTGCACATATTTTCTCCCATTCAGTGAATTTTCTTTTTACTATCTTGGTAGTATCCTTCAAAGTTCTTAATTTTGATAAAGTCCAATTTATCTATTTTCTTCTTTTGTCACTGTGTTTTTAGTATTATGGGCTGTCATTTTGGCAATATATTTCTGTTTTGTTTTAAGAAAAATCAAATGAGGCTGAAATTAATACAAAGTCAAAATAGTGTATTTGTTAAAAGGTATCTTGCAAATGTGCCTCTTCTTTCCCCAGAAGTATCCAAACCCCTCTTGCAAAATTCTAGCATTCATGAATTTTAAGGAGAAACTCAAGATTAAAAATGGTGGTAAAATAGATTGCAGAGAAGGATAGAAGTCTTTGCAGTGAGCCTTGGGAAGGGTGAATAATGATAAAAGATAAGTTCAGATTTGTGAAAGGGGAAGTCTTAAAGACTGTGTCGAGGCCTGCTGTTACAAAGGACAAAGCTGAGAGTGTGTGATCCCCATTATTGGGGAAGAACTTTAGGAAATTCTTAACTGTTTATCAACTCTGTGAAGGTAGGACTTCAAAAAGTATTTTATGTCTATGAAATAACTTTCTCATTGAAAATTTTTTTATTTTCTTTCTTAAATATTTTATCATTTAATATAAACCACCTGAAACTGAGTTAAGGCAAGCAATTATTAATATATCCTCCTTCCAATTCCATTAGTGCTCTTGTCAAACTAAATTTTATGCTAAATGGACTTTAAATTTGACCTGGTGTGACATATTAAGAGCAAGAAGTCATATTACTGTGCTTGTTAATACTATTCTGAGTAATATTGTTTTGATATGTTTTTATTTAGTGCTATGGTTTGAATGTCCCCACCAAAACTCATGTTGAAATTTAATTGCCAATGTAATGATATTGGGAGGTGGGGGCCTTTAAGAAGTGATTAGATCGTGAAGGCTGCACCCTCATGAATGGATTAATGCCGTTATTACAGGAGTATGTTTGTTATCTTGGGAGTTCAGCCCTCTTTTGTTCTCTGTCTCTTGTACTCACTTCTGGCCTTTTGCCAGGGATGCCCCTTGCCAGATTGGGGCCCCATGCTGTGGGACTTCCCAAACCTCCAGAACTATGAGAAATAAATTTCTTTTCTTTATAAATTACCCCCATTCTGTGGTATTCTGTTACAGCAGAAGAAAATGGCCTGAGACATTTAATGTGTTATATTTTATTTTAGTGGTTGTCAGATTTAATAGATTTATTGCCAATCTTGGTCCCTTAAACCCAAACCCGTTTTTCCCATAAGGTAGTAAGTTTTTCAACTCATATTTTCCAGGTACAGAGCTTTTAGGGAATTAGATCTGCTTTCATCAGTCCTGTCTTAAAATTTGGTACTAACTGAAGCTAATGGGAAAAGTAGTGTTATTCCATAGCATTCCTGGCAAAATTCAATTCTGTTCTACTTCTTAGGGGACCTAATATGTTCTCTTTCTGCTCTTCTTTCCATCTTACATTTTCTGCTTCTGTTATCTTCTACCTTCCTCTGATTCTGCCTTAGCCCCATACTGTTTCTTATGCTGGAGTGAGTCAACTTTAGAGTGGGAGAATAGAACTATTTTGGTTTCTAATCTTTTAAAGTTGCCATATGATGCAACATGTACACTTAAGGCCTGATGAAGTAGTTAGTGCTATTATACACATCATAAAAATATTTCTCTCAGGCTTTTCCAATCTGACTTTTTTCTTTTTTTTTAATTAAACCTGTGTTTGTTTTCATTCCCACTTTACCTATTGAAATTGAGGAGGGAGTAAATTCACATGGGTGATCAGAATCCTATACTAAAGAGATGTTACACACAGAACCAGAATGGTATTTGTTTACTGCTGTGTACAGCACCTGTCATAGTGGTTGGCACATGGTAGGTTCTTAATGCATTGAGCAGATTTTATCTTGACATTTTCAGGCAATATTCTGGAGGTTGAACTTGCTTGTAGTTATCAATGCAGATGAGACAATAGCTTCAAAAATATCTGTGTTATTTTTCGTGGGAACGTAAGTGTCTTATATTGAATCAAATTAAAAGTCCATACAGCATAATGTTCTGTTTTTTCAAGGGGTAAGATATTGAAATAATGGGACTAAGGATAATCTTGTTAGTAAAAAGTTGTTTTTAGTCTAGGGTGGAGAAAACAGGCGAAAAATAATGGAAGTATTTGTGATTTTTCATGCCTATTGACAGTAGAAGTTTTGAATTGTGCACTTTATTGAGTGATTTTATATAATACCTTATTTGTGCTCACATGCATGCATTCATATGCACACTTTAAAGATACCTAACCTCTATTGACTGCTTTCTAGAAATGGACTAAGCGCTGTGCTAAAAGCATAGTATTTTCTTATTCAGTTCTCACAACAGCCCTCCGACATGGTACTCTTCCCTGTTTTTACAGATTAGGAAGAGGGCTTATGTAAAATACAGGTAACTTGCCCAAGATTTTACACCGCATAAGAAGAGCTTTAGTCCCGAGCCCGTGTTCCTAATCACTGTACCTCCTGCACTTTACTATAAGATTTGTCTGTGAGAATGCAAAGTGCTGTTAATTGTTTGTACTAGCATGGAGGTTCATTATATTATTCTCTTTTGTGTATGGTTGAAAATTTTTGTGATAAAAAAATAAAACTTGGTGTCATTTGGATTAGACTCTTTCTCTTGTTTGGGCTCTTGAGTTTGAATCCCAGTATGGGTAGTTCCTAGCTGTATAACCTAAGTGCTGTGACTTTAGTATTCTAAACTTCAGGTTCCTCATTTAGAAACAGGAATAATAATGGTATTCACCTTAGTGGTAACATGAAATGAAACTTGTAAAATGTTTAGCACAGTGCCTGTTCATTATAAGCACTTGACAAGTAGTAATAATTATTGTTTTCCTGGAAGTCTGTTCAGCATTACTATTAAATATAACCTAATTTATTGAGCACCTGGTATAGTAGGCATCAAGTGCTTTACATATCCTTTCTTAATTATCAAACCATCTTGAAAAGCAGAAGGTATTCCCCCACTGCAGAAGTGAGAAAATTGATGCTAGAAGAGATTAAAATAAGGCAAGGTCACACATCTGAGTAATGGTGGAATTGGGATTTGAGTCCTGGTTTAATTTCAGAATTTCAGTAAATTCTTTGGATATTTACTTGGGAAATAAAATTTGATATGTTAGACTGTATATATATGACAGTTGAAGATGTCAACATAAATTTTGGTCAGAATTCAAAATCTTCACATTAATTTCAAACCAAATACAAGTTAATATATGGCATTATCTATAACTCTTTTTTTTATAAATTTAGAGTTGACTGTGACTACTTCAGTATGCATGTTTTTATTATGAATAGGCAATTATTGGTTGCTATTTTAAGATAATTGTAATAGTTCTTCAGTTTTCATTAGGTGTTTCTTTTGCTGTTTTTCAGGTAGATATAGTCGTAGGCACTCCAGGAAGACTGGATGACTTGGTGTCGACTGGAAAGCTGAACTTATCTCAAGTTAGATTCCTGGTCCTAGATGAAGCTGTATGTTGAAATATAGTCATGCTTTTTTTAAAAATGTTTGCTTATGTTTTGAGATAAAATATATAAGATGAAGAAAAACTACAACTCAGTCATGGTCTCACTACCTAGAGATAATCATTGTTAGCAGTTTGATATATTTTCATCAATTCCTTATGTTATATAAATATTATTTTATTAATATGTAGTTGAAATCAAGCTATGGGGAATCTGGGAAAATTTTTAATAAATGTAATATAAGTATTAGGTTATTAAATATGAAATGTCCGATTTCCTTAATTACCAAGTTTGATAGTTGATGTCTCTGACATTTCACTTTGACACTTCTTGTTTTATTTGTATTGTGAAGGTACATCCTCAGTCTTGCAAATGCATGTTTTGGCTTGTGATTATCTTTCAAATTTTAGAGCAATTTTTGTGAAACCATGGATAAGTCAAAAATCCATGTTATTTTTGTATATGAATTCCGTTGTGGAACCAACGCAGTGCAGACAGCTCAAAATATCAACAAAGTGTTTGGGAAGGTTGTAGCTAATGAACGCACAGTACATCCATGGTTTGAGAAGTTCCATTCTGGAGGTTTTAATCTTGAAAGTGAGCCTTGTGGGTGACCTGAGACCAAGGTGTATAATGATGAGCTGAAAGCTATAATGGAAGCAAATCCATCTCAACCTACATGTGAATTAGCAGCAAGGTTTAACGTTACTATTCCAACAATATTGGACCATTTGAAATAAATCAGCAAGGTAAAAGAAGCTAGATTCTGCATGAATTACACGAGCATCAGAAGAGAAATCATCTTGAAGCTCACCTTTCTTTGCTGTCACAACTTAAAAGTGAACCATTTCTACGTCGTATTGTTACGTATCATGAAAAATGTATTCTTTTTGACAATCACAAGCATTTGGCACAATGGTTGGGTAAAGATGAAATGCCGGAACACAGTCTAAACCAGAATATTCATCCAAAAAAGCTAATGATGTCTGTCTGGTGGTCCAGTGCTGGTATTAGCCACTATGGCTTCATGAAACCTGGTGAATTGATTACAGTGGATGTCTACTGCAACCAACTGGATGAAATGATGAGGATGCTTATGATTAAGCAGCTGAGGAGACAGGCTACTTCTGTTGCAAGACAATGCTTGACCACATGTCGCACGAACAATGCTGCTCAAACTACAGCAGCTAGACCTAGAAACTGTGTTATCCACTGTATTCAGCAGACCTTGCACCAACTGACTACCACTTCTTCCAGGCTTTGGACCACTTCTTACAAGGAAAAATATTCAATTCTCAACAAACTGTTGAAAATGTCTTTTGAGATTTCATTGCCACTTGCTCTCCATGCTTTTTCGCTGCTGTCATCAACAAGCTACAAATAAGTTAAGATGGCAACACTGTGTCAATAGTTTAGGCACATACTTTGATTAGTGGTACTGCTTCTTGTTTGAGATATGATAAACTACACTTTTGATTCGAAATTGGACATTTTTATCTTTAATGACCTAACATTTTTTTCTGTCATTGTTTGTAAATAATTTTTAAAGGCTGTCTAATGGTCTGTTATATGGATACTTCGTGGTTTACTTAACTACTCTTGTTACTAGATAGATAGGTAGGTTTACTTTTTACTCCAAATAGCTATCTTTGTATAAATATTTTTTTACATACTACATATTATTTCCTTATGTCAGAGATGCAAAATGTGGGCTATCTGAAAGGACATACATGTGTTTGAGGCCCTTGAGACATACTTCCAGATTATTTTCAAGTTGAGTTAATCTAGTTACCCAGCACTGAGAGTTTTTATTTTTTATGTTAAAATCATATGCTTAATGTGTTAGATGTGTTAGAAGCTGTTAACTCTAGTATTAGTATGGTTTTGGATTGCTTATTGTCACTGTTTCCTATTTTAGTCACAAGGAACTTAAAGGTGAATTTTACCTTTAAATATTCAGTAGAACTTATCTTTAAATATTCAGTAGAAAATAATCTATACAGTAGAAAATAATTTTGCAGAAATGGGGTTATGTATGTGTATGAATTATTAATAGTTTCCTTAGTGTTTTAAGTTTGATTTAGGAAAAAAAAGATTTTGATACTAATTAAAAACTTATATATTTCTTTGCTTCTCATGTAGGATGGTCTTCTTTCTCAAGGTTATTCTGATTTTATAAACAGGATGCACAATCAGATTCCTCAGATTACCTCTGATGGAAAAAGACTTCAGGTATGAAATTACTGATGCATCTGAAAATACTTGTAGACAATTGTTAACATTTTAATGCTTATGATCAGGGTCAAAGTTTTTTGTTTCAGTGTCTTCTTGTTAACTACTATATAAAATGTTTTCTTTGTTACCAGACTAAATAGTACACACAAAGATAACAGTCTTAAAGACTGTTTTTAGAAATAAAAGAGAAGGGAAGTTTGAGGAAATTACTTAGGTTTTACAGAAGACTATAAGTAAAAAATTCTTAGTTGTTTTGTCCTATAGAGCATTTAGGGTTTATCTTCCAGATTGTTAGTTCTGCTTCCTGTTTGAAAGAAAAATAACTTCAGCTATTAAAAAAGTTAGCTTCCCTGTAGTCATTTCTTAAAATATTGCTCTTTTGGTTTTTTCACCTTTCTTTCTTAGGAAGTGTTTGAGAGGGAGAGGCTTTTGTGAGAAGGGGATAAATAGTAACTTATGTTTTTTGATTTTCAGAAACCTTTTCATCTTAGCTTTTATAGGAAGTCTTGAGGAAGAGACAGCATGATTTCTATGTGACAGTGAGGGAACTGAACCTCAGAGGGAACTGCCCCAAGTCACACTGCTAGTTGTTGCTACATACAGTCTTGAACTTGGTATTGAGCTTGTCTTTAGAGTCCAGGTTAGCGTATTTTGTGTCCCATATCAGTATTTGGGTGATATATTATAAAAATTTCTGAATTTGTGTTTTTCTGTTCTTAGGTGATTGTTTGCTCTGCCACCTTGCATTCTTTTGATGTAAAGAAACTATCTGAGAAGATAATGCATTTTCCTACATGGGTTGATTTAAAAGGAGAAGATTCCGTTCCAGATACTGTACACCATGTCGTTGTCCCAGTGAATCCCAAAACTGACAGACTCTGGGAAAGACTTGGAAAGAACCACATTAGAGTACGTACTTTTTTAATGTTCACCTTTGTGTGGAATGAATTAATTCATAAACTACATGGGCTCTTAATGGTGCTTAAAGCAATCAGATGTTGTACCAATGAAAAGCCCATTTCATTGACTGTTGAAGAGGAGGCCTTCAAAAAGGCACTGAATAAGTGATGGACTCCAGTGTTTATTTTTCTCTCTGTATAAAATTACTTTTGTGATCAGCTTCTTTGCTATATTTTTTATGAATAAGATTACATATATCTCTAATTTCAGATACAATGATTTCCATTTTTTGTAGCATTTTAGTAGGAACCCTCATCTGTGTCCTCTTGATGTGCCTTGTTCTCCTAAAATTCAGTTTCATGTGGTTGTCTTGTCATTTTCCCCACTGTTACCAGATTTAACTTTATATAGTAAAGATATGTTTACTATAAATATGCAATATTCTGAAAACCACATTTGCATTTTTATTACATTTAAAATTGATTGCCTTAGATGTGCAGTTAATAAAGGGTTTTCTTGAAACTGAAGAATGATTTTGCCTACAGATTGTAAAGACATATGTCTGAAAGTAGTCTAAAGACAAAAACAATTCTCCTTTAAAAAAATGACACCTGTTCAGAATCATTACTTAACTACTCCCCATCTCTTTTGTGTCCCTTACTTTTGATAGACTGATGATGTACATGCAAAAGATAACACAAGACCTGGTGCTAACAGTGCAGGTAAGTTAAAAGAACTAAATATGTTGAAAGATTTTGAAAATGAATTAATTTATTTTGTTGAATTTATGCTGTCTATTCTGTGAAGGATCTGAGGTGACCTACAAAATTATAACATAAAATTTGAAAATAAAAACATCAAAAATAACAAGAAATAGGAAAAATCTGATACCAGTCAACTTAGAGGAATATTAATCACTGAATTTAGATATTGGTCTCTTGGCATCTAAATCACAAATGTTTAGGATTATAGAATTCCCATTTATCATAGGAAACCAGCAAATTTTTCTGGAGACAAGATTTTATATTTGCCCTGAGTTCCAGATGAAACGTCATATAGGTCTTTCATATCAGGGATATTGGGTGAACAAAGAAAAATACCTTTAGCTACAGCTTTGCAAAAGATACCAAAATGTTCTTGAAATAGTCATTTATTGATATTTTTTGGTGGTAAAATACACATAATGTAAAATTTACCATTTTAACTACATTTTAGTGTACAATTCAGTGGTATTAAGTACACTCATATTGTTGTATAATCATCACCACTATCCATCTCCAGAACTTTTTCATCCTTTCAAACTGAAACTCTATATCCATTAAATATTTGCCAGTTTTTAAAAAGCCTAATGTTAAATCCCAACTCAATTAAGATGCTTCTATGCAGAGCTGAGACAATTTGTTTTTCGAGTATATATCAAGGTACATCATGATACAAGGATGTTGCTTAGAGAACCTAGAAGAGTAGATCGTAAGCCCACTAGGCTGTATGTCTGACTTTACATGTCTCAGATCATTGGCAAAGGTCAGACCACATTTGCTTCATGGTTGAATTAAAGAAACTTCCTTTGAACTCAATTTTATGTGTAGCTCCAAATTAACAAGATACATGCTCAATTATCCATATTATTGGTGGGGAGCAGAGACACTGCTAACTGGTAGTTCAAAATCTGTTATACTGTTTGAGAATGCATTTTATAAAATTCCAATTTTTACTTCCTGTATTTTCCTTATAAAAGTTTTGCTTAGTTTATATTACAATTAGAGATGAATAGAGAGACCTCAGGCGTATGTTGGGTCACACCTTATGTTAGATATTTGAGAAGTAAAAGCTATAGCACAGCTTCACACTGAAAAATAGAGAAGATATGGAGGACAGTGACTAAGAAATTATTAAGTAGGTTTGATGCTAAGGTTTTTATTCCAGAGTGAAGTATGAACTTTCTGGTGTTTAGATTGGTTTAGAAAGTACATTAACTGTTTTTAAGAGGGGTTAAAATAATTGTATAAAACATTTATTGAGCATTTAGGGAAGTTAATGCAAAGCAGACTATGATTAATTATTAATGAGAGATAAGAACAAAGTTTTGGGTATGTATTTCTGTTAATTTGTGTGTGTGTATGTATGTGTTCCCTCATAAGAGGCATAGTCATGGGTATTGGTGTATCCCATAAAGTAGCATAAAAAACATTAACAGAAACAAACAAATGAATTAACTCACTATATAACCCTATCTTACTACTTCTTGTCCTTAACCATAATATTTGTATTACAGTAGAATTTTTTAGGAGAATTAAGCAGTAAGTCTATGACTGTAATTACATGTGTTCATGACAAAGTCAGATTGAAATTCTTTTGGTTTTTGTTGTTGTATTCAAGAAATGTGGTCTGAAGCTGTTAAAATCCTGAAGGGGGAGTATGCTGTCCGGGCAATCAAGGAACACAAGATGGATCAAGCAATTATCTTCTGTAGAACCAAAATTGACTGTGATAACTTGGAGCAGTATTTTATGCAACAAGGAGGAGGTAATTTTTTCTCACTTGAAATAAATTGTGTTTATTTCTTCATTTAATAGATTATTAATCTCATGTTGATGTAATTTAGAATGCATGCACAGAATTTAAGGCAATCATGGCACATCCTAAGTATCTGTGCTTATCCAGTACTTTTCCATTATGATTAGCCCTAGGAAAAGCACTGAGAGAATTTCCCACATAGGTATGTTTTCTTTACAGTGAGCATGAATCTCAGCATTCTAAGGCTTTTATATCATTTGGGAGAAGGGTAAAGTTACTAACTTTAACGTTAAAATTTAAAGTGTAGTCACTAAAATAATAAAATGCATATCTTTTAAATCAGTAAATGGGGAACAAGGGAATGAGGGGAAAAAACCCTAATCTAAACAAGGCTAAGAAAGGAAGAGAAAAAAATGATAGTTAGAAATTACAGAATAAAGATCAGTGGTGGAAAAATCTGAATGTATCAGTAAACACTGTTAGTGGACTGAAGTCTTCTGTTAAAAGGCATAGATTGTTAGACTGGATGAAATCTAGCTACATGCCGATTATAAGGAACATACCTAAAACCTGAGGACATGGAACGATAGAAAGGAAAAGTAATGAAAAAATATTTATGTATATATCAGCAAAAATATTTACCAAAAGAAAGCTAGCTTTCTTAATAAGTTGTATTCATAAGAGAAACAATAGACTTTAAGACAAAAGTATTCCTAGAAACAAAGAGGGTTGCTATGTAATAACATATTTAATCCACAATGAAGATAAAGGGATTCTGATTTTATGCTTCTTATCATATAATATCAAATATGTAAACCAATATGAAAAAATTCTCAACATAATTTGTTGTTATGGAAATGTAAAATAAAATCACAAAATGATACTACTGTATATGCTAAACTAAAAATACAACACCAAATTTTGACAAGGATATGGAGCAACTAGAGTATTCTTACACTGTTGGTGAGAATATAAAACAGTGTGACCACTTTGGTAAAGGGTCTTGCAGTCTTTTATAAAGTTCAACATTGCTATCTTACGGCCTAGCAGTTTGACTCCTGAGACAAATGAAAAGACTTACTGACAAAAAGATGTGTGCAAGAATGGTCATAGCAACTTTATTTATTAAATAGCCTAAAACTGAAAACATGCTAGGTGTCCGTGAGTAGGAGAATGGCTAAACAAAATGTGAAATACTTGCACAGTGGAACACTAGACTGGGAAAGGGTATGAGGGTACTTTGTGGGCTGTTAGTGATATTCTGTATCTTGATGGGATTTTTGTCAAAGCTCAGCAAATATATACTTAGGATTTGTACATTTTCTTACATGCAATTTTTACCTCAAAAAAAAAAAAAAACCAAGGAAATACTAAACCCTAGTTAATGATATGTGTGCTAAACTGTATGCTGATGTCTGCAGTTTACATTGAAATGTATCAAAATATAAAAGTGAGTTGATGGATAGATAATGTGGTTAATCAAGATGGTAAGTATACAGCTGTTCAGTGTTAAAATTCTTGTAGTTTTTCTGTATGTCTGACAACATAAATGTTGGAAAAATTTATAAAGTAAAAATCGACAGATAGACAAGATAACAAAAAAATCCCATTATTGTAGTGGGGGAAGACTAACACATCTCTCTTTATAATTGATGTTCATCAAGGAGATGGAAAACTCAGAAAGGATATAGAAAATTTGAACAATTTAGAAGTTTGAACTAATGGTCATATAAAGACATTGCACTGTTGATTTCAGTGAACAGTGTAGTAACACGTTTTCTCCCCAAGTCCTGGCAAACAGATTTACTTGGTTGTTTTAGTTATAGTGACTTTTGTAATAAATATTTTCTTCCTGTCCATGTTTTGAATGGAGGAGTTGATTATGTAGTTAGGAATACTGTCAATCAAATAGTAATACTAAATAGTAAATCTCCTTTTATCCTCTTTCCCTAAATATTCTGGTAACCTCTGCCTAGGAAACAAGTTTATCAATCCATTGCTAAAATCAAAACACAATATATAGCAGATTACAGGAGTTTAAGAGAAGGGATTAAAGGATCCCTGCCCCCCTCCACACATGCCTCAGCAATAAAGTAAGAATGTATATATGATACTTCCCTAAATCACTTGAATTCAGAATGTAATAAAACCTCAGTTGTATGCTTATAGAAGTTCTGGTTCGCTGTTACTTCACCTCTGCATAATTAATTTTTGTATTTGTCATTTTGAATGGATATCTTTCAAAATATATTGTTTCCTTGAGGTCTCAAGTATACTTTATTGAATCCAATTTACTATGGAGCATAGTTAAGTGGCATCATTATTTGGGGCTATTTCATAGTGGTTCTTACTGGTTCTGTTGATTTCCAGAAGGCTATTTGCCCTTACCTTGGTCAGAACTGTATTGTTTTTGTTACTGTGTCTATTTGAAAAATTTTCTTTTCAGGGTTGGCTACCACTGCACCTGCCTCTAAAATAGCACCTCTCTATCCTTAGAATTTGCTGCCTCTACTCTGCTACGGCCAAGAAACTAAATTGCTTAGAACACCTTGAGGAGGGCAGACCTGTGGGCATGGCCTTTTAGGAAGGGCGTGCACTTCATAATGCTTATTTTGATTCTTCCAAGAATGATGTCTTTTGCCTACTTCTTGAGTCTTAGATTTATATAGGATAGTGAGGTGTCTGGTGTACACATAGGCACTTTAGTTGGAATACTGCTTTACCTACTTCTTCTGCAGATTGGGAAGAGTGACTTAAAATGTCCATGAAAGGAAATCAATTTTATTGGTCCACAGAGTTCATTTTAATGGCATTTTGCTTGTGACAGAAATTGTGTTAACCATAGTTTGTGGCAAGTTGGGGTGTAGATTTTCATAGAACTTTGTGGTACTATTGTAATCTAAATTTTATTGGCTTTTTGACATAGTATTAAGCATAATGTTTTTCGAGGTTAAATGTTCAATGTGCTTTTTACTAGGACCTGATAAAAAAGGACACCAGTTCTCATGTGTTTGTCTTCATGGTGACAGAAAGCCTCATGAGAGAAAGCAAAACTTGGAAAGATTTAAGGTACTGATATTTCGTTGGCTCCATTTCCTTAATACTTAAGGGAGTTGTATGTACTTTTAATCAGTTCCAGTTAATATTATTAACAATTCTTGTCCTAGAAATTCTAAAATATTTCTGCCCTAACTGATGTATCTTTAGTTATCTTTGACACTCAAATGGTAAATTACACATTCTTTGTCAGCATACTACTGTAACGAGAATTTTCAATTTAAGAAAATTTTAGTTAAATTCTTTCAGGTGGATATTTTTAGAAGAAATATCATTGGATAGTTAACCCATGTCTGTGAGCCTTTAGAAAAAAAAGTTTATAGTAATACTCATAGGGAACTTAATCTATAGATTAATTTAAGATAGATATTGAAATACGGTTTTATACAATTAAATATGTCTTGCCATTGTTTGGGGTAGACCTTCCCAGTTGTGTGCTTGTAGTACATGAACAGGCTATAGCTCTTGGTTTAGGTGAGTGGGGCTTAAGCCACTTAGAACCGACGGTCAATAACCTCTACCCACAAGCAGGCTCATCCATTCACCGTGGCGTGTTTACTTACCCAGTGTTTAGTGCAAATACTGTTTCTGGGACCCATAGTAAGAGAAAAGGTGGGAAGTATTGGGCTCAGGAACTTTGGATGATGTTTCCATGCTGAGTGTAATTGATGGAGATGTTAAAGCATGTCGCCTGGATTCATTTCAGCAGCTGTGCCACCCTTCTCTATCCTGAACCAAAAGTCAGTATGCCACCCTCCTCCAGATTTCTAATTTTGCTGTGCCTTGAGGCACAAATGACATCCAGAGGCTAATTTGTATTTCTTTGGTGAGATTTGGGGGGAAGGGACGGGGGTTTACCCCTAGCGGTTCCTTCCTCTTTAGGGTTTTGTCTGTTGTCACAAAAAGTGTAGCCTCAGGATAAAATATCTAGTATTCTGGATTTATTTGAGTATGAGAGTAAAGATAATGTATATGTTTATATATTCTGTTGTATTTTATCTTTCTCTTGAATTTCTAAATATATTTCTAAAGTCCAAGGATTTCTAAAGATTAAGCCAAATTTTAGCAATGGTTTAATATCTTTGATATAAGAAAAAGACAACCAAGAATGAATCTAGTCGTTGATTTATTCAACTTAAATATCATGTTTCAGCAGATCGTAACATAAAACTTCAACACTTGGACCGGTAAATGATAAATATCTGGACCTCTAATCTGATAATAACATTTTAGTTTTTAGAAGTCTCATTTAGTGAAAAGATAGGATTTATTTTTATTTTTTAGTGTATGTGCTAACAAATTTCTTTCTCTGTTTTCTTTAGAAGGGAGATGTAAGATTCTTGATTTGCACAGATGTAGCTGCTAGAGGAATTGATATCCATGGAGTTCCTTATGGTAAAAAGAAACTTTATACCTGCGGTTTGAATTTTATGGAATCTAAAGTAAAGCCTTCTAATGTGTTTGAAAAATTTAGAAACTCGTGGCAATTGATAATATTTATTTTTATTTTCAGTTATAAATGTCACTCTACCTGATGAAAAGCAGAACTATGTACATCGAATTGGCAGAGTAGGAAGAGCTGAAAGGTAGTGCTGTAATTTTTTTTCTCCCGTAAAGAAGCTTATATGCTTTAGGAATAAAGTCTAATTAAGACTTTTAAAATCTTTCAGAATGGGTCTGGCCATTTCCCTGGTGGCAACAGAAAAAGAAAAGGTAATCTTTTCAGTGTTCTATTATATTCATTGTGTGTTGTGATTTTAGACATTGGAAATAAAAGCAGTTTGATTTTTCCATTTAAATGGAATTTAGTTGCATATGGAATATAAACGAACTTTTTAGTAGCATCTTTATCTCTATATTCATTGAATGGACAAATAAGAGGGTGAAATTTAGAAAGGAAAAATGCAACATATAATTTTTCCTAATAGTCTTAATGTCATTTACACCAAAAAATATTTAAATAATCTCTGGCATGGTGTCATGGAAGATTTTTTATTGGGGGGAAGTATATCAGAATTATTTTGATATAATTACAGATTTATAGAAAAGTTGTATTAAAAAGGAACCCCCACATGCTCATTACCCAAATTCACTAGTCCTACATTTTGCCCTATTTGCTTTATTATTCTCTTACATAAAACATTTGAACTTTTTTTTCATTTGGAACTTTATTTTTGATATTAATCTTGACATAGTATGCCTCATTATTTACTTTTTCACCCTTGTTTTATCTGAGAATTCCTTTCTATCACTGACATCTATTTTAGAAAAGGTTTTGTAGTATTCTCAAAAAGAACTCTTTTCAGAAGTTCTATTTAATGAACTACTGAATAGTAGTAGTAATTGGATAACATATCATACCAATAATTCATTTTTCTAGTGACACAAAATGTTTAGAAACAAATGTTTAGATACATGTCTGTATCTCCATGCATGTTAATATTTTTTTCCTCTTTAGGTTTGGTACCATGTGTGTAGTAGCCGTGGAAAAGGATGTTATAACACAAGACTCAAGGAAGATGGAGGCTGTACCATATGGTACAATGAGATGCAGGTAAGACTTTGACTAAGGCTCACAAAAAGCTTATTAAAATTGGTAAAATAGACTGCATTTATCTAGAAAAGTTATATCGTGGCTTTTATCTATTTCTCAATTATGAAGAAAAGCAGCAAGTTATTGTTTATAATGTTATCTGTAGTTTGTTAATCTTAAATTGTGATTTCATCTCTTTAGAAATCTAACTTCCATTTATACTGAGCATTCTAGCCTTCCTGGTTTTATTTAATGCTATTAAAATGCAACTCTATCAAGGAAATTTTTATTTGGAAATTTTTTTTCTTTTCTTAGTTGCTGTCTGAGATAGAAGAACACCTGAACTGTACCATTTCTCAAGTTGAGCCAGATATAAAGGTGCCAGTGGATGAATTTGATGGAAAAGTTACTTATGGTCAAAAAAGGGCTGCTGGTGGTAAGCTTTGAATTATTTTAAATTCTATTTTAAATGTGAATGTGCCTTTTTTGAACCTCAGTTTAAGAAGAAAGTAATTTTATTTTATTATGTTGCATATATTATTAACATATTAATCATTCATTTCTTATTACTCTTCTAGCACTTTGTCCATACCTGCCCTGTAGCATTTTTTATTGTATGATCTGTATGTGAGTGAAGGACAGCAGCCTAGCTGTTTCTTGTGAAGTGTTAATGTCATAAGAGTATTTGAACATTTTATGGAGTTATTAGGAAACAAGTATAATAGGTGATTTGAACAAGGAATCAGAAACCTTTGACTTAATTCAGATGGTAATTGAGCATACTCTTCCTTTGCCTGGGAGCATACTCCTTCCTTTGCTCTTTGTTGGCTTATTCCTGAAAATTTTTAAGATTCAGGCTAAACTAGTGGTTTCCAAACCGTTGGGGGTGGGGGGCGGGGGGATTGGGTCAGGGATTGGGACAGCTGTGAGACCTATTTATTTATTTATATTAAAATAATTGATTTAACATTTTTCAAAGTCAAAAGTTCTGGAGATAACTTGCCTAGTAGTTCATTTTTATTGCTAGAAGCAATGTTTAAAGTGATATAATTGAGCCAAAGTATTGGCAACAAGTTATTTCAAGCATGTCATTTACATTACTTTGTAATTTGTGTGTGTGATGCAGGTGGAAACTATAAAGGCCATGTGGATATTTTGGCACCTACCGTTCAAGAGTTGGCTGCCCTTGAAAAGGAGGCCCAGACATCTTTTCTGCATCTTGGCTACCTTCCTAACCAGCTGTTCAGAACCTTCTGATTTTTACATACATTGCATAAGATTTGAGTAATAAAAGTCTGTAGTCTTAAAACTCTAAAACAGTTGTACTGCTTCCAAGCAGCAGTATTTATAGTAACTTAAGCTATGAATGCTAACTCTTGCATGTCAAGAAACATTAGTCTTAGGAATCCTTCATAAAAAATGGCAGCCTAATGAAAATAAATTTGACAACTAGATTTTCATGAAGGTTCGTGTCTTATTTTAAAGTTATATTGATATAATTTTTCTTTTTAGAGAACACTATGGGCTTATGAAGTTGAATTTATGGGTGTGTGAAGTTGGCAGAGGACCTATGTGGAAACACTAGAGAATATTCTCAGAGTAGAATTTTTCACAGGGAGTGTCCTAAATGGAGACAGTTTTCAGATGGTTAAGGTCTAGGTGTATATTGAAGCTAGAGGAGAGTTGTAACATGAAGGAAAATTGGATGATCCTAAGGCAGAAGAACAGCATGGTTAGTTTGGAAGCCTAGAAGTTTTCAGGATATCAGCAAAGGTTCTGTGTCTAAGGATTGAAGACTGACATGATGTTGACAGTGAAGATGTTGAAGGATTATGCTTTCTTTTTATGAACCTTTCTTTCAAAATGATATATACCCATCAAGAAGAAACTAGTCTGCTGTCCCTCTAGGTCTTAAGGCCAGGCGTGGTGGTTCACGCCTGTAATCCTAGCACTCTGGGAGGCCGAGACTGGAAGATTGCTTGAGCTCAGGAGTTCGATACTAGCCTGAGCAAGAGTGAGACCCTGTCTCTAAAAAAAAAAAAAAAAAAAAAATCAAACTTTAACTTAGTTCTTTGGAATATACTTCCTTAAACACTGGGTCTTGCCTAAAATAATCAGAAGGAAAAAGGGAAATTTAAATACATATGATTGAATTATTCCTTTGTGCCTTTTGACTCTTAGTTTACAAAGTAGTTTTTTGGGGGAAAATTATTCTTGCCCCAGAGTTCCTTAAGAGCACAGGCTGTTACAATTTCTTGTATAATAGTTTTCAGAACCTTTTAATGCTGAAATATTTTCTTAAGCAAAACCTTGAGTGAAACTCAATATAAAATCTATAGTGGGAAAACTATATTACCTATTACATTGCATTCAGAGTTTGTGTGAAATGATTATGCGAATACCATTCTTTCACTTATCTCTAGACCACTTTTCTTGGGAGATATCCTAAAACTGTTATAATAAATCTCAAAGTTATGTAGTGACAGCTCTTTGCAGTGTTCACATACATTAATCACTGCTTTAGAAATGAGCTTAAGAAAAATTTTTTTTTAATTTTTGTAAAGACAGTATCTTGCTATGTTGACAAGGCTAGTCTCAAACTCCTGGCCTCAAGCCATCCTCTTTCCTAGGCCTTCCAAAGTGCTGGGATTACAGGCATGAGCCACCATGCCCAAACTAGCAATGACCTTTTAATTGACCTAGCAGCAAAGAAAAGACTGAGATTCAGACCATTTAAGTATAAGAGCTGGAAGGGATCTTCCTGGTCATCTTGTTCATGCTCTCATTTTATGGGAAGGAAAGCTGAGGTTAGAGGAACGTACATTCCTATGGCCTGATTGGTAAAACTGGAAATAGAACTTGGGTTTCCTAGTTTCAGCTTTTAATCTTTGGGCTACCTTTAGAAATTGATTCTCAGGTCCAAGTGGGTAGGCCAGAGAGGAAGGCTGGATAGAGCTTAAGGTGGCAGGGTATTGTTCAGTTTTTTTCTGGAGTTAATTACTGTCCAACTGGAATTACCCAGGGAACAGAATTTTCAGAGGAGGAAGCCACATGTAACCAGAACAGCAGAGGGGTTGCCCGGAGACCTTATTTGCCCTTTTTTCCCCTACCCACATCACCATTAATCCTTCCCTTTGCTCTTAGTCTCGCTTCCAGATGCTAATTCCTTCAGGCCTCTGTATTAATGCTAAGAATGTGAATAATTGTTTATTAAAGTCTGTTCAAGATGTGGTCCCAGGCAAAATGCTAATTGCCTGGGACTGCCTTTCCCAGGTCAGCGGAGTATGAGTTGAAGTGATGTGTACAATTTCTGGGCCTTGTCCTGCCTGCCCTTTCCCTCTTCCCTCAGACTGGGACATGGATGTAGTGAGCCAGTTACCACCATTGGAAAAGTGTAATACTTGGAGAATAGCAGAGCAACAAGACAGGAACCTGGCTGGCCTTGGGAAAAAGCTGTCCACCCTCTCTGGACTGCCTGTTACAATAACTTGATCTTCTCTGAGCTGCCTCATGTGTAGGGCTCTTCGTTCCAGAACTTTAGCCTCTACCCCAACTAATATAGTACACTAGAGGCCCTTGAAAGTCCAGAAAATGTTAAATATTAACCTTCCAATCGTAGTATTTCTGACTTAGCTTCTGCTTGTCCATTCTATAGTGCAGGAATATAAGTGTACTTGGCAGATCTGGAATCTGTAGTTGTCTGTCATTCTTGCCACTCTAAACAGAAATGCTGAGACTTACCTCAGCTTCAACACATACAGAAGTGCCCAAGGTCTTAACAGCCTTGGCACCTTCCTCCTTAGTACCCATCTGGTCTTTCATTCACTGTGCCTTCTCTCCAAAGCCACCTTCAGACTTTGATTGCTTTATACTTTCACAATGACTGAAGTGGTCTTGTGTTTGGGTATTTTCTTGTGGGGGAGAGGCTATTTCAAATCTTAAGTGTTCTGCTCTGACTCAGGTTTATGTCTTCACTGTATTGCTAATCTGGAAGATATTTTGAGTCCTTTATTAGGACAGACTCACTTGAGAGAGTATAGGAAACCAAGTAAAAGGACCAGATGTTTTCACTGCCTAGGGATGTCTGCCTTAGGAGGACTGATTCTAAAGGATTCTAACTAGTGGCCTTAGTTATAAGATTGTCAAAACTTTTCTTTCCCTTATTCTTAGTATATCTTTTCCTGTTAGAAACATGGAAATTTCAGGTTAGAGTAATCCTTCACCCTTCCCTTCTTTTTATATATGGTCTTAGTACCAGAGAAAGTCACTGCCAACATTTAGGTTTATTTCTTTTTCTGTAAATTTTTTGGTATACTGTGAATAATTTTGTATTTTCATTTAACATAAGCACTTTCTTTTTATAAATACTTTAATGGCTGCATAATGCATCAGATGTGCTGTGGTTTATGTAACTATTGCACTCTTACTGCTCATGAGCATTGAAGGAAATTAAAAAGGATGGGAACTTCCGAATATTAGTCCTGGATTTGAGTCCACTCTAAACCATACTAACAAAATGACAGAAGGCAAGCCTCCTTAGCCTCTCTAAGCTTTGGTTTCTTTATGAAAATAGTGAAAATAATTTGCATTATTCAGGATTAAGCATTCAGCAAAATGTCCAGTAGATGAGAGGCACTCATACTGTATTTTAGTATTTACATTGTTTACATTTTTCCTGTGTCACCCAGAATGCTGCAGTGAACATCTTTATTCTATCTTTTGAATTGTTTTCTTAAACTAGATTCCTAGAAATTAAACAGTCTGAACATTATGAACATTTTTCAGGGTCACCATGACCAGACTGCTTTCTGAAAGGGTTGTGCTGGTTGACATTAATACTAACAATAAAGGTAGAAGTCTGTATAATTTATTTTACAAACTGAAGTGTAACGTGTTGCACTTAACAATTTGTTTTCATGTTGTCCATTCATATGGTGTGTGATGTGTGCATCAGTGCTGTTGAGTAGAGGGGGTCTCACAGCTTACATGCAACTTCTTACCACGTGACTTCTTACCCTTCATGGGCTCCCACTCATGGCCCCACCACCATCATATTAGATTACAAGCAAGGACCCAGACATTTTTTAAATAAGGTTATAAGGTTGCAGACCTCTTTCTTTTTTATTTCTTTTTTTTTTTAAGTTAGAAGTACGTGTGGCAATGACTGAGAACTGCCTAGATTAAAAAAAAAAAAAAAAAAAAGTTGGTTTCCAGCCAATTCCAAAGGGGTAAAACTATTTAGTCACATTTCCCACCTTGTTCTGACTTGAAAGGGAACTGTGCACTTTACTGCAGTTTGAGTAAGATACGTTAAATATGAAAAATGTATAGGTAAATATAAAATGAGATCTGAGGTAGGTTCTCTCATAGTAATTCTATCATTTCCCTATAAAAGTTGACAATTTCTAAAATGCCACCAGGGATTTTTTCCAAGTGGCCTTATTTGGTGGGGGGACAAAGGAATATTTGTCAGAGGGGAAAAAATGTAGTGGAACAGGAAGGAAAGGGAGGGATACTATTTTTCTACTCCAAACTAATTGATAGAGGATTCCTTTGGTGGGAGGAGTGAAGGGGGAATTTTTGCAGTTGTTTTCCATTCTATTGCTTTAAATAATTACCTTTAATTTAAAATCATCAAAAGTTCTATCTTTCTGTCAAAGATTCTACTCTTTATGATCAAAAGTATTGAGGGGAATTTGAGACTCAGTCCTTGACTTGACCCCAACAATAGTTACTGACTTCTAGTTAGCTAAATCACGTGCAGAGATCATAGGTCTAAGATGGGAACCAGGAATCTGCATTTTAACAAATTCCTCAGATGATTGTGTCCATGCAGATGGACCTTACACCACAATTCAAGAAACACTGTTACAGAGAAATGACTCTTAGAGCTTTTGTACTGCAATCTTTTACTGAAGTTACTGCCAAGATGATTCAAAAGGACATGTGAAAGACAGGTGCTTGCTGTACTAGAATCATCTGTCTCTTTCTGGTCCACTGCCTTTGTACCAAAGGTGTCACTTTGAGTTCTCTTTCCTTATGTTAGTGGTTCTCAACCCTAGCTGCACACCAGAATCACCTAGGGTGCTTTAAAAGAAAATGCCAGTATTTGCAATTCACCTCCAGAAATTCTGATTTAATTTTTCTGGGGTGGGGCCTGGGTGCCCCTGGTGATGCTAATGCACTGCCAGGGTTGGGAAGAGCTGATTTAAACTGAGTCTGACCCTAGATGTTTCTTGGTCCTGTTGCAACTCAGTGTGTACCCTCTGCACATGCCCAAACTAATATGTCTTAAAGTGAAATGTAGTTTAGGCTCAAGCAGTGGAGATTATTGTAGAGAAAAACTTTGATAAGAATGGTAACATGGAGCCAGGCATGGTGGCTCACGCTTATAATCCCAGCTACTCAGGAGGCTGAGGCAGGAGGATTGCTTGGGCCCAAGAGTTCGAGACCAACATAGAGGCAACATAGTTGAGACCCTATCTCAAAAAAAAAAAAAAACCAATTATGTCGGTTTTGAGAAACTGATAAGATTATTCATCAGGCTACTCACCTGTGGCCAGATGAATTTAATTCCCTTCAAAATAGTCACTTTGGGGGTTTAGACAAGTCTTTTAAGGATGCTTCAATTTTTCAAAACCCATTTGGCCTTTTTTGTTGTTGTTTTTGACATTGCCACTTTGTTTTTATTTATAACATTGCCATTGCTTTAGAGAGGGCCAGTGTATAGGCCTCTGGAAATCATTGGTTCAACCTAATGTTTTATCTCAAATCTTGTTCCCGAGCTGGGTAACTCATTCTGTTCACCAGAAAAGGCTCTGGTTGGTTGTTAGTTTTGTTTTTCCTCAAACTGATTCCCAATCAAGGGATAAATATTTGCTACTGCCAAAGTAGAACTTTGAAGAGGCAGCCAGAGGATGATGTCTCTGCAGGGTAATAATTGGATGTTAAGGGCTTTCCAGTGGGTCAGTCTCAGGGAAGAGAATCTGGAATGGAAAACCCTGATCGCAATAGGAGGTTGGAGTCAAAATGATTCAAAAGGACATGTGGGAGACAGGTGCTTGCTGTACTAGAATCATCTGTCTCGTCCTGGTCCACTGTCTTTGTACCAAAGGTGTCTGCCTCAGGTTCCCTTTCCTTACGTTAGTGAGGGCCAGTAGAGAGAAGGCCGGTAGGGACAGGATCAGTTGGAGCTCTGATGTCTGGTAATGAGTTTTGGTTTTTCTTTTCTACACTGCGATTCTCTTAATACCTTTGAATGTTTGCTACCTAGTGTTGGCAGCCAGGTATGTTAGTGTGACTTGGGTGTTAAAGGGAAGGCTCTTTATGTTTAGACAAAGTGACTTGATGAGTAAGGGAAATAAGGATAGGAAGGCTGGGGCCAAATCTTAGAGGGCCCTAAATGCCCAAGTCAGTCTAGACTTAATGGAGGCAATAAAGGCCCATCGTAGGTTCTTGAATGGGGGGGGGGTGACATGGATTAATTTTAAATTTTAAATGGCAGAGGCCCAATGAGTTTCTGTCATAGGTTTAAATTATACCAGAAGAGGCTGTTCCTGAATAGTGACTCAAGTACCCCCCTGCTTCCTAACCAGTGTGGGGACTGGTTAGGACCCTATTCTGTGGCAAATTGGTACATGCAGGAGGGGACTAGAAAGCTCTCTGGAGCAGTGGTCTAAAGCTCAGAAGAGTGATAATCAGGCCTAGTGGCAGTCGGGCTTAGCACACACTCCCAAGAATTCTTAGACATATTTGGGAGAGAATTGGCTAACCTACAGTCACACTGGCTGGAAGCTTGAGGTATTTTGTTTGGCTCCTACAGGCTAGCAATTTGGAGACATTGGATTATACCCTTATCATGAAATACTGTTCACTTAAAATATTGGTGTTAGTTCTATTGGTTGTAATAACAAACTGTATCATATGCTTTTGTCCATAAATTGTTATTCATTTTCCCGTTGTCGTTAGCTCACAACCCAGCACCAAGAGCGTACTTTCCTACAAAAGATGGCAAATGCCTGGGGCCTGTCCATGGCAGCTCTTGTGGGGTTGCAGTTCGTCGTTTTTCAGTTGAGTCCACCAGATGGCGCCAGCGTCACACTCAAGACCCACAAAGACGGCTGTGCTGGTGTATTTTTACCACTTGGGGTCACTTAAGGATTACCTGACTTGCTTTTTTTTTTTTTTTCATCTAAGCAAATCACAGATTCAAAGGAATTATTTCTCATTACATTTGACAGAGGCTGTGGTCTTTTTTGTATCCTGAAGGCCAAGAAATGTGCATTAGGATTTTTTTTTCATGAGTTGGCCCCACACAGTTTGTGCTCCGGGGGTTTCTCCTGTCACAGAGTATTTACACGACCACCGCACTGGCTTTCTCCTGGGCCCAGCACTGGGGACTTCTCCATACAAAGAACTTCCACACATGTCAAAATCGCATTTATGCTAATTGCCATGCTCATTAACATCTCCAGAACTTGGAATGCTTTTTCTCAGTCATTTCCTTTGATTCTGCCTGTCTCCGAAAGCCCAGATTTGAATGAAATGAGGTGGAGTATCATGTTAGCAAATCACTGACGCCTGCTAGTCTTTCTGCCACTCATCCAGCTGATCCTAGGAATTATGGCATTGCCCTTTGAGAGGGTGTTGGAGGTTCGTGGAGTGGCCTTCAACTGACTTTGCCCGCCTGGGGTGGGTACGGGTGGGGGTGAGGGGGCTGGGCTGAGCCCAACAATGACCTAGTCACTTCAAATCATAGCTCGTGGCTCCTTATTTGAAAAGCAAAAATGATGGCTGGGCACCCCTAGTGACAGTCTTCCAGAATCTCCCTGCTGACCAAGTGGCTTCACGGGGTTTTGGATTAAGAGATACTGACTGGAAAAATGACCAGACATGATCTGGTTTTTTGTCTTCTGCTTTTCTCCAAAGACGAACTTGGGGGGTGGAAGCAGGGGGCTACTTGAGTCACTATTCAGGAACAGCCTCTTCTGGTATAATTTAAACCTATGACAGAAACTCATTGGGCCTCTGCCATTTAAAATTTAAAATTAATCCATGTCACCCCCCCATTCAAGAACCTGCGATGGGCCTTTATTGCCTCCATTAAGTCTAGACTAACTTGGGCATTTAGGGCCCTCTAAGATTTGGCCCCAGCCTTCCTATCCTTATTTCCCTTACTCAGCAATTCATAGCAAGCCCGGACTCCACACTCCCCTCCATATATAACAATAATAGATAACATTCATTGACCCTTCACTGTATCAGGTGCTGTTCTAAGTGTTTATCTGTCTCAACTGAATCCTCATAACAACCCCAGACGGTAAGTTTTATTAGTGTTTCCATTTCATGGATAAGGAAACTGAAGCACCAAGAAGCTAGCCATTTGCTTAAGATCACATGTCTAGTAATCAGTGAAGCCAGGATTGGGATCCAGGTACTTCTCCACTATTCCCAGCGCATTCTTACTGCTTCTGCTTCTGGGAGACCTTCCCACCTTCCCTTTGCTTGTTGGGATTCCACCCATCCTTGGGGACCTGAGTCCCTGCTGCCTCCTTTGTCGGGGCATGGGAATACCTTTCGTTTGAATACCAGCCATGAGCCAGATATTTGATATTCTGTCTCACGTAAGAACCAGTGTTATCTTTTTTACAGATAAGTAGTCCAAGGCCCAGAGAGGTTTAAGTCCAAGCACCCCAGGTTGAGACTGTTCGGCCCCAGAGCCTGTGCTTTTCTGCTCTTCCCTCTGCCTCTAGGAACGCCTTCTAGCACGTTCCTCGTTGTCTTGCCCTTACACCTTATAATGCAGCTCTTCAGTTTTAAAAACTGCTTCATGACTTTTTTCCCCTCTATGTTTCCAGGTGGATCAAATTCTCTTCCAGTGAAGGGTTTCTTGTCTACGCTTCTCTTTCTCTGCCTACAGTGTGTACAGTGGGCTACAACAAACACTATTAATTAGCTCCTTTTTCATACAGTGGGGAGAATCTGTCAGCGTCACCTGACAGCAACCACAATTCCTCTGAAGAGACTGAGACCCCAAATAGAAAGGCACCTAGTGACTTTTAACCCTGAGCAGGAATTATTATTTCGTGGTCTTATCCAGGACAGGATGGAAGACTAGGGCCACTTTTAATGGGAATATATAGCTTTTAGCTTCTTCATGAAAACCTTGACCAAAATGTGAGCATGATTTTGAGCATATGGGCCTAAAACTCCAATTTGCTATGGCTGAGTTTTCAGTGTTATGGTGGACCGACACTTGCACAGAAATATGTAAATTCATCATGGTTATTTTTGCAGCATTGGAGTTGGCAAACTTCCAAGTCAAGAACTTTCTGCCTTTGCAGTTCTCGGTTATTTGAGACTGGATGACTCACTTTGTGTAACATCCTCTTGTTTTCCTCCTTTTCCTCCCCTGGGCCCCCTCCCACCCGAGGGGATCGGCAGTGGCAGGGAGGGTTATGAAACTCAAGCCGCTGTTGGTGGCGGCTTTTCAGTTTTGTTAGCATAGTGTTGGGAAGCTGCCTTGACCTCCTCTTCTTTTTCCCCCACCAGGCAGGTCACTTCCCTCTTCTGTGTCCTCCAAACCTTTCGTTCCTTCCTTTATTATAGCATTTATCTGCCTATATTTTATTCACCTGCTTACATGTCCGTGTCTCTTGCTGGATATAGTTGAGTGTTTAGGGCAGGTTTGGTTTCAGTATCTCAGTACTCGGGGCAAGTCTGGCCCAGAGAGGGTGATTTAGTAAATGTTTGTTGAGATAAATAGCAGAAAGGAAGGATAGATGGATGGATGGATGAATTATCACAGAAACTTCTATGAAGGAATTTTACCCATCAGCTAGCATAGTTGGGATGAGGACTTAGGATTTGTTAGCTAGGTAGCTTTTATTTTTTGGACAGGAGATCTGCATATCCTGAAAATTAGGCCACGGAAGCAGACAGGCTCTAAGCCTCATCTTTCTCTTTAAGAAGGGTTTGTGTTTTTCAGACTGAAGCTATGTTGGCTTAACCCAGAACCAGCTGGGTTAGGGAGGAAATCTTCCTCACCACCACTGTCCTTGCTACACGCCATCAGTTCACTCTGAGACACAATAGCAGTATCTGTGTGTGGCAGGCTGTGCCTCAGTGCTTTGCATTCTGTATCTCTGCTTCTCTGCAAGGCAGGAATAATTATTTTCCTCTAAGGAGACAGGTTCAAAGAGGTGAGGTAACAATTCAGCCATAATAGTTGGAGACTTCGATACCCCACTTTCAATAATGGATAGAACAACCAGACAGAAGGTCAATAAGAAGAAGAAGACTCGAACAACACTATAAACTGACTAGACCTAACAGGCATCTATAGAAGACAACACCCAATGGCAGCAGAATACACATTCTTCTTAAGTATACATTGAACATTCTCCAGGATAAACCATACTCTGGGCCATAAAACAAGCCTCAGTACATTTAAGAAGATTGAAATCATGCAAAGTATGTTCTCCAACCACAAAGGAGTGAAATTAGAAAACAATAACAGAAAGAACTTTGGGAAATTTACAAATATGTGGAAATTAAACAGCATACTATTAAACAACCCATGCATCAAAGAAGAAATCACAAGGGAAATTAGAAAATATGTTGAGGTGAATGAAAATGGAAGCACAACATAGGAAATCTTATGGGATGTAGGTAAAGCAGTGCTTAGAGGGAAATTTATAGCTCTTGAATGATTATACTACAGAGGAGGAAAGCTCTCAAATCAATAACCTAACCTTCCACCTTAAGGCACTGGGCAGAAAAAAGACAAACTAAAACCCGAAGCATGCACAAGGAAGGAAATAATAAAGATTAGAGTGGGCATTAATGAAATAGGGAATAGAAAAACAATAGAGAAAATCAACAGAACCAAAGTTTGGTATTTTGAGATCAAGAAGCTGACAAACCTTTAGCTAGAAAGAGGTGAGGTAATTTTCCCAGGTGACTCCAATAGTGAGTGGCAGAGCCAAGACACCGACGTAGGACTGCCTGATGTCAAAGTGTGGGTGCAGATTGGTCTCCCCACCAGACTGTGCGTCTCAAGGATCAGGAGCTCGTCTCATTCGTCTGCACATCCCTGGTGCTTTGCTCTGTGCCTGGCACGTGTAGGGGCTCAGGAAATGTTTGCTGAAGTAAAACGAAAAGTAAACCTCCCCCCAACCCTTAGCAACCATCTGTGTGAAATGATAAATTATGCTTCCAATGCAGATCGAGCTGAATTGCACTATTTCTGATGAGAAAAGCTGAAAACAGCAAACTGCTTGTCCTTAAAAATAAACCCTTCAGCTTCAGAGATTTGGCCCAGAAATGAACCGTGTTACAGCTCAAGCCCTGAGATTGAGTTTATTACCCTGGAGCCAGGGGTGATGGCGTTTCTGACTAGAGGGGGAAACTTGATCACCTTGACCTGGCCCCGGGGTGCAGAGTGCGTGCTCTCCCGCCCCGTCCCCCACCCTGGGCCCCAGAGGCTGGATGACACTCACAGAGAGGCCAAGTCTCCAGACCTAGAGATTAGGAACAGGGCTCACCGATGGCTCCCCGGCTGAGCCAGACTGAGCTCCGTGTGGAGTCCAGCTTCCTGACATTTTATAAGGGGTGAAATGTAAAGAATGTTGACTTTAATTAACCCGAGTGCATCTTGATGTGCCCTGAAAGGCTGGGAGGAGGTGATCCCAGGTAGATTATGTAGCAGGATGCTGCCACATGTTCAGGCCGGAGTGACATGGCCACCTGTCCTGGGGGTGGGGGAAGAGCAGAGCCTTCATAAGTGCCACCGCTTCTCGGCCTTGTGACGGCCACACTGTGAGGAGCAGGGTGTAGGCTGTTTGCCCATTTTTCAGGACTAGATAAGGCCCCTAGAGGTTGCCCCAGAACTCACAGCTGGTAGGGAAATGGTTCCAGGTTTTTGGACTCCCACATCTTTTTGCCCCCCAAGCTCCCAACGCCCCCTCCTCTTAGGAGGCTGCTTTGAGGGCTCTGGGTGTGTGAGTTTCCTGGGGAAAATACGTGTGTGGTGTGGGGCCGGGCAGGGGCGCTGTGCACGTTCGTGTGTGGCTCTCCCTGGCTTATCTGCAACAACTTCTTTTTTCTTTTCTTAATTTCAAGGTGATTATTCCGGAAGCCCCAAATGTGAAACTGACCCTAAATGGAAAAGATCTTTTTAGGGCAAGAGCTTTGTTCTTGTGAATTTTCTGCCTCACCAACCATGGGGAATGTGAGCTGGGGGAAAAGTCTGTTCAAGAAGCTGATCCTTCATTTCAGGGGCACAAGGCGCTATTCTGAAGGAGCAAAGTCTCCTCGTTCTCAGCCCTTTGATCCACTCGTTCTGTGCGGCAGGAGGACGGGAGGGGAGCCTCTGGCCCCGGAGCCCTCCTACCTGCTGTTGAGGGACCACGGCCATGGGCGGGGGGATTGAAAATACAGAAATATGTTTTAATTCTACTTTAAATGAACAATCTCTAATTTCTATACTATAAAATGAGTAAAATGATCTTATTTTTTTTTTTTTTTTACCCCCAGAGAAAGTGATGAGCTGGAAGGTATATTTTGGCCAGTTGTAAAAGTCTTTCTCTCCTCTTCCCGGCATCTGTGTGTCCTACTGTGTGCCACCACAGTACCTGGCACATATGCGCTATTCAAAATGTTGGACATGGATTTAAAATTCTCATCTTACAATTAGAATAAAGAAATATTACCAATGAATATTAGTATAAAAATTCGGTAATACATTGGGTCAGCTAGGATTAGGCTATAACACATATAGCAGTGCACTCAAAATAATGGTAGATCTAACAACAAGGATTTATTATTTTCTTTTTTTATTTAAAAAACGCATAGAAGCAGGCAGTCTGGAGCTGGTAAAGTCAGTGCTTCATAACCAGAGATCCAGTTTCCTTCTGGCTTTCTGCTCTGCCCATACGTAGCTCATGACGTCCATCCTCAAAGATGCTGCATGGTCGTAGCTTGCTGCTGCAGCACCAGCCATCACATCTGCATTAAGGACAGTGGAAAGGAAAAAAGGGGAGCCTCAAAAGGGGGCTCCTTACCTGGTTGTCTCCCTTTCAACAGTCTTCCCAAAAGTGTGATGCAGTAACTTCTATTACAACTCATTAGCCAGAACTTGGGGCCACATCTCCAGGGAAGGCTAGAACATGTAGGTTTTGTTTTTTTTTTTTAAATATGGGAATATTGGGGTTCTGTAGCTAAGCCAGAATGGAAAGTTGGAGGTTGAGGAGGCAACTAACAGTTTCTGTGGCACACATGTTACATATTTGAGGGTGGTGTCATGTGACTCTCATGTCCACTCGTGGATTTTTCTCACTAACTTTATTCATTCATCAGTCATTTACTCTTCGTGGACCTGCTTGGCCAAGCACTGAACTGGGTGCCATGTGGACATTAATGAATGATACCCAGGCCCTTCTCTCCTTGATGCTTGGGAAACAGACAGGTAGAGAGAGAATACAAGTGAGAGCCACAGGTGCGGTGATGGAGAGAGCACAGAGCACCCAGAACACCTGGCCAGGCTGGGGATTCAGGGTGGGCTTCCAGGTAGAGGTGACCGCAGTGAGCCTTGAAGGATGAGCAGCAGTTAGTATTTCGAGATAGGCATCCTGACTTATTTAAGCAGGTATGTGTCAACTAGTCCCCTATGCCAGCATGCACCGTGGCAAAAAAAATTCCTGGAAAGACCCTCTGTGCAATTCCTACTTCACTAAGATGGTATGAAGAGAAAATGAGAAACTTAGATTTGCATCAGTTAGGGGCCTTCAGATTACAAATGACAGAAATTCGACGCAAACTTGCTTAGACATAAAAAGGAATGTTTCAGCTCACATGATCGAGAAGCCCAGACTCACAGCGGCCTCGGAGGGGGCTCACTCCGGGTGCACATGGTGGCGATGGGCCTTGGTTTCTCTGAATTTCTTGGCTCTGCTGCTGTCTGGGTTGACTTCATTCTTGGGCTTCATTCTGAGTCCCAGGCTCAAAGCCTCTGAGTCCAGTAAAAACAGAGAGCTGCTTTCGTACAAGGCCCAGGCAAGGTTATGACCACATGAACCATTTGGATCATATGCCCAGTCACGACCAATCGTTCTAACTGGGGGAATTGGTGCACATTGGCCAGGCCTAGGTAAGATGCTCGCTCCACCCATAGAGCTTGAAGCCCCACTGGAAACTAATGGGTAAGGAAGACGGTCCCCAGAGGGAATTTTGAGAGCTGTGGTTAGAGGAGAGGCATGTGGAGACTAGTTACATACCCACTACAGGTATGTATTGGGAGGTATGGAAGGTATTGCTGTGGCTATTCACTGATGAAAATGATAAGGTTCAAAGAGGCTAGATAACTTATCCAGCATCCACAGCAGTGAGTGGCAGGTTGTGATTGGAGCCCTGGTTTCTGTGACTGCAAAGATTATGCTCCTGCTAGCCACTGCCACCTCCCAGCATCCCACCATGGGGTCCCATTGAGTCCCATGGCTGGTGATAGGGGCTGGCCTGCCTGGATTCAGTGGTGTTATTTGCCAGGGCAGCCATGGTCAGCCAACTCCTGACATTAATATGATACTTAATACATCTTTTTTGAATGAATGAATGATGACACTATCCTCAATCTGTGCTGCAAAGTGTAGTGTAGGGTGTGGAGTTGAAAATCATGTGCTTGTTTGAGCTCCATAATATCACAAGAGAGATGGGAAAAGTGAAATTTTCCCTCCTTTTCAAGAACCGTGGCCATTGCTTAACACTCTTTGAAATGTCATCAAGGTGACTTCACCTCCTTTCTGAAGTTCATTTTGAATGTGCTGCTCAGCCGGGTCAGGGTGGGTGCTGGGGAAGCGCTGTTGGACAAGGAGGCACAACTGGACATCCCATCGCACATTTCCACGTCCTGCGCTGGCCTTTACCTGCTTGTCCCTAAACTCTGTTTATAAGATGAGACAAGTGGCACTTCCTTGCTCACATGGCTGCGGGAGTCCCAGCTCAAATGTGGCATTCAAGGCCCTCTGTGATCCGGCCCTACTCACCATCCATTCACTTAGTCACACAGCAAATATTGTCTAAAACCCTACTGCCTGCCCAGCAACTCCACTTGTGGGTACGCAAGCAAATGAATTGAAAGCAGGGACTCAAACGTATTTGTACACCTATGTTCATAAGAACATTATTCACAATAGCCAAACGGTGGGAAAAAACCCAAGTGTCCATCCACGGATGAATGGATAAACACAATGTGTTATATACATACAACAAATATTATTCAACCTTAAAAAGGAGTGAAAATCTGACACATACTACAACATAGATGGACTTGGAGGACATCGTGCCAAGTGAAATAAGCCAGACACAAAACATACAATACTATACGATTCCATTTACCTGTGGTACTTAGAGGAGTCAGATGCAGAGACAGAAGGTAGAACAGAGGTTGCCGGGGGCCGAGGGTCGAGCGCTTACTGGGTGCAGAGTTTCTGTCTGGGCCGATGAAAATACTCTGGAGCTGGACGGTGGTTGCACAACATCTCGAATGACTTAATGCCACTGAATTATACACTTAAAAATGGCTAAAATGGTTTGAAAGAAGTTCTAAGAATGAAATGGAAGTTTAAAACGAACAAAAAACTAAAAAAGAACCATTGTGATGAAAATGTTCCAAAATCATTTGGTGATGGTTGAACACGCAGTTTCCGTGAATTTACTGAAAACCATTGAATTATATACTTGAAATGGGTGAACTGCACGGTATGTAAGTTATATCTCAATAAAAATGTTACTAAAAAACACCTGTGTTCTAGGTACCGTGCCAGGTGGTGGTTAGCTAGTCCAGCACAAGGATTCTCCGGAGTTTGGAACTTTCTTTGGAGATAAATTAAGGTAGTTCATCTAACCTGAAAATGCCCATTGGTGGCAAATAGATCACCCTCCGTGTGGGGACCCATCCCAGGGGTTGGCACTGGTGGGAACTCAAGAAGGACAGGCCTTATGTCATCTAGGCAAGCGGGTGATGCTGCAGGGAAGGGGGACTCTGTGTCTCTGGGAACGTGACAGCAATGACTTTGACACCATGGAGACCCAGAGCCTGGTGGTTCTGCTCAAGGAAGCGATTGAAATGGGCTTTAGAATGTAGAGGAGGAAAAAGCTAGCCCAGTGCCTCACCTTCCCATTGAACACCCCATCCTGCCCACATAGACATATTCCTTTTTTGTCTTTTACAAACTGGGTCAGCTCAAGGCCTGTGCCCAGCCAAACCACACACCATGTACTGGGGCCCTAAGCTCCTTGAACTTGGAGCTCACAGACTACTTCTCTCTTCAGCAGGGGCTCACTGTTGCCAGGGCCAGCCTGGCGCAGTCCAATGGCTTCCTGCTGCTGCACCCAGACACCTGCCTCCTGGTGAGACAGACACCCCTTCCCCAGCCGGCACTGAGCCTCCCTCCACACAGAGCTCTACTCAGGGACAGACCTCAGAGTGATTCCGAGGGAGCCTGCGTCCCAGCCTGCCCCATAGGGACCTCCTCGCTGACCGTGTGGCCTGGCACACGGAAGGTGCCGGGGCAAGTTTGCAGTGTAATGTCGAACACACTGGGAAAGGGACTTTATAAGAGAATTGGCTGAGGAGGAACGAGGGCAGTGACAGGAGGACAGAGGGGCCTTCTCTGGAGTCCCACACCGTGCTCTGGGCCCTGCCGGGCAGTCCTGGCCAGCCCTGTCTGTTGGAGCGTGGGCTACACTTCCTCCCATCATGGGGAGCGCTGCACCCCAGGCTGTCCTCAGGGCTGGGCTCCCTCCTGCCCGATTCCCCAGCTGACCCAGGCACCCTCGTTTCTGTGGCTGACACCCTGCCAGGGCGGCCCCCTGCGAGGCTCTGGTAGCCCCAGAGACCGTCACAGGATGCCCTGGCAGAGCAGAAACAGGATACTCAGCTGGGGACCCCCGAGGGGAGACCAGGGCCAGGAAACACTTCTTCCTGCTGCAGGGACAGCTCGGTGACCTGGAAAGGTGTGGGCCAGAATGCTCGTGTTTCCATGGTGACGTCACCTCTGGTGGGAATCAGAGGCTGGGCACCTTGGATTTAACCAATGTGGCCAGTCCATATTGTCCCAAGGGAGCCCCTGCCAGCTGCTGTTTTCCTGTGCCTGTGACAGGCTCACCTCGTGCTGGGACGGGTGTTTCACCACTGGAAGATGCCTATAACCTGGCCCTTGAAGGTGCAGAGGCAAAGAGAGGGAGGCAACCCTCCACCCCACACAGCGCACCCTCTGCAGACTCCCAGTGCGTGGACTTTGCCCACTTGCATGCTCCCAGGGGTGGGGAGCTCACTTTGCCACAGTTCCACAGCCGGGCCAACCCTGACACCATGGACTCCTGTCATTTCTCTACTTTGCCTCATCCCCAACCCCCGACAAGTCTCTCAATGCCCCATGAAGCCCCTCAGAAATATGCCCCTGGGCTCCTCTTCTCCAGACAGAGCCAGTGCCCCTCGACTCTGCTCTCTTCACCTGACTTCGAAGCCCCCACCTTCCTGGTCACTTTGCTCTGACTATGTTCAGAGTTATAAAAGGTGGAATCTGGACCGGCCCAATGCTCCAAGTAGGGTCTGGCTGGTGTGGAAAGAGGGTCCTCACCTCCTTGCACCTGGACATTTGACTTCTATTAACGCAGCCCTGGGTGGCCTTAAGTATTGGCAGCTGTCAAGGCTTAGGAGCGCTCAGCTGCCGCCCCTCCCACCCCCAGCTAGCGGGCTGTCCTGTTCTAGGACAATAACTGGCTTCTTCAACCCAAGTCCCTGGCTTACCCTGTTAGAGATGACCTTGCTGCGTCTAGCACATCGTGTCGCCGCGGCTCTCATTCTGTTCTTCCCAGTGTTTTGTTTTTCAATTCACGGAGACAGTGGTCCCCCTGCCCTCCTATTTCTGACCGTCTGATTTTTAGGCTAACGCCTCCTCTTTCCTGGGCACTGCCAGCAGTTTGTGGACCCTGCGCCGTGGCACACACTTTGCTGCACGGCCACACCTGGCAGCCTCCTGCAGGGGGTGGCAGGTCAGGGCTGCCCGGGGCACCTGGCGCCCATGGCCTCCCCCTTTCCATCCTGCCCCTCTGAGCCTGGTGTCACCTTATGCCTGTGGAGGACATGAATTTGCTTCTCTCCTACAATCCTCTCTCCTTCACGTTTTAGCTCTGTCTCTCCCAGCTCAGTCGCACAGTCATCCTGCCACCCGGTCACTTATGAGACACTGTCTTCGTGCCTAGCACTCTGCCCGGGCTCGGTGGCAGGGCTGGGTCTTTGCCTTCACTTTGTCATCTCCAAGGACTTGCCACATGGAGGGGGACAAAGTCAGAGACATCAGTAACTCGTGGGAAAGCACACAAAGCTGCAGCGTCTGGCCTGGAAGGGCCAGGAGGGCTTGTCCAGCCACCCGCTCTGGTCACCAGGGAGTAGGGGCAGCCTCAGCCTGGCACAGACCAGCTGTGAACGCACATGCTGGGCCTCTGTTCAGGACTGACGTGCTCTCTTGTGCCACTGTGTCCCAGACAGGGTGCCCAGCCAGGAGGCAAGTGGGAACAGCCTCCCTGCAGCGAGGGGGACCTTCTCATTTTCCCCAAATGGGCTAGAAGTGCCGCATCATCTCTCGCCCAAATCTTTAGGCTCCGATTTGATAGTTTGTGGTGGTTTCTTGGGACCTGCTCCGGCAGTGCCTTTATGCCTTCGCTTTTTTCCCTTTTTTAAAAAAGACTAACTTCCCAGGCAGATTTCCTGCCAGCTCTCCAGCTTTTCTCGATGAAGTTCTGCTCCTGTAAATCATTGACTTAGGTGTGAAATAAATGATGATTGCTGAGAACTCTCCCCAGGTGAGACTGTGCTTTAGACAGCGAGGGCCTCTCTCTAAGTCCTCCTCCGCCCTTCCTTGTCCACCTACCTGCCACCATGGTTTGGCTCAGGTGGTTAAGTCGCACAGCAGCTGTGAGGCCGTTAGCACTGAAAGTCAGTTCTGCAGACCCCAGCTTGGGCTCTTCCTACAGCCCCTGCCTCCCCTCCGAGCTGCTGTGCTCTCCGCAGTGGGACTCGCAAGCTGCCACCTGGAAAAGACATACATAACCAAACATCACAGATATTTTTTAGCTAGTGCCCTTTCTACACCAGGGGCTTTGGACTCATTATCTATTTTTATTGCCCCCAAATCTCTTCAAAGTAGGCTATACCACCTCCACTTTGCAAATAAGGAATGGCGGCTCAGGGAAGTTACCTATAATGTCCCAGAGTCTCACCACTGGTACTCTGGCATCTCCAACTCGGAGCTCATGTTCTTTCCGCCCCACTGCGCTGCCTCCCTGGAAACAGTACCGGCAGACATCCTCCTCCTCCCAGCTCGGCCCCTTCTACCACCCAGCACAGCTGTAAGTCAGGGCCCGTCCCGAGTCCGGCCCGGCGAGGCCAGGCTAGCCAGGGGCCGGTAACGGGAGCCCTGTGGGTGCAGGAGGGAGGGACGCACAAATGCACTCAGCCCTCAGGCCACAGATCAAAAGGCCCAGCAGAGAGAGATGTAAATCACCCCTCAAAGAGAAGCAGTTCCAAATGACCAGTGAACTCGGAGATTCCCACAGACACCCAATACCACGCTCATGCCTCCCTGCTCCCAGGCCCAGCACACCCTGGGAACCTAGGCACACCCAGGCCTCACAGGCCTCATCTCCCCGCTGAAGATTTTCTGTGCCCAAGCCTGGGATGGGGCCCTGCAGTAATTAACACACACACAGTTTGCAGAATGGTGACTTATGGCTGTGTGCTGTGAGACAAGTCATTGAACGGCCTCGAGTAGCTTTTCTGTCTGTAGCACAGGGATGAAAACCATCGCCTTGTGCTGCTGTTGGGAGATGAAACTGAGACCGTGTGTGAAACCACTGAGTGCTGTTGACGCTAGAAGACGCTGGCTCCCTTCCCCACTCTAACCCTCCACAAAATGTTTACAACCATTATCTCATTTAAACATCATAACCTTCCGCAAAATAGGTATTATCATCTCTGTCCTTTGAGGAATTAGAGAGGTTCCGTGGTTAAGCCGGGAGCACCTGGCCAGTGTCAGGAAGGAACCCGGCTCTGCTGGCCTCAATTCGCTCTTCTCTTCCTGCTTCACGTGCGTCACTTTGGCTCTAAGGGATTTATGCCTCAAATTACTAATAAACCTCTGGACAGTTCCCCACCTAGAGTTATGGTGTCAGTAGCGATGCCTCATACTTTGGATTTCCTAGTTGTTTTGAGAGACCGGAGATCAAATGGTTTTGCAAAAATGCAGAGGTGAAGAGTGTCCTCGGAAGGAGACAGTGTTCCCGACAGCCAACGGCCCACCAGTGCCCAGCCCGGACCCTCTGAAAAGCGTGCGTGGAAGGTGGTGCTGCCACAGGAATTTCTCCCAGCCCTTCAGTGACGTGTCCGAGGCTGTAGATTTGGCAGCCAGGGGTTGCAGCCTTCTCTGGGCTTCTGCATTCAGGCAACTGCACGAGAAACCCTGGGAGCCCCTGGCCCCCTCGGTGGTCTTCACACCTCCTGTCGCTGCCCCAGCAGCTCTGAGTACCTGAGTTCTGTGGGAACAGGAGCCCTGGGCCCTGCCTGCAGGGAAGCCGGGTCCCCAGTGGACCCCTCCCCACCCCGGGGGCCTGCTTCTCATCTCCCAGCGCCCCGGGCGGGACCCTCCATCCTGTGAAAGCCGAGGAGGGAGGAATGTCACATGAAAGGTGCCCGAGGAGGCCTGGCCAGCATCAGGCCACCAAATGGCGGGTGCCAGGTGGTTAGCATTAATGGAGTTGCCGCAAGGGGAAGGTTTTATGGGAGGGAGCGGCTGCTGACTCTGGCTGCCCCCTGGGCTGCGGTCACCCAGGGAGCCCGGTGGAGTTGATCTGCTTTCCTCTCCCCCACCCAGGCCCTCCTCGCCTGCCCTCTGCCACAATGCTGGCTTCAGTGACATCGCTTCTCACGCGCACTGTCCTCCAGACCTCCTGGCTGGTCTCCCTCCCTCTGCCACAGCACTTTCCCCAGGACACAGTCTGACCTTCCGCTCACTCCCTGCAGTGGCTGCTCACAGCCTTCAGCCTTTCCGCTCGCCCTTCCTCACCCCGGTGCTGCTGAAACGTCCACCATCTCTGTGCTCTCGGCACATAACCCTTCTAGCTCTTCACACACCAGATAGATGACCAGAGGAAGGAAAGTGAGCCCAGGTCGGTCTTGCCACCTTGGCCAGGAGCCTCTTGGGGAAGGCGTGCTGCTCCCCTTCCTCCCTCGGCAGCAGCTTCGGAAGGGCCAGAGCTCCGGGAAGAAGGTGCCAGCCCCGAGTGGTTGGACGTGGAGGGCAGCGGTGCCAGGATGTCCGTCTCGGGAGCCCTTAGTCTCTCCCTGAATGAACAGCCTGTTTCAGATTCAGTGTACTCCTCACACAGCAATATTTATGAGGTTTCCTTATGCTATTTTGTCTGCTCTGGAATATTTTTGACGTTTTCCAAAACATGAAGTAAAAACCAAATAGTAACAAGAACCCTCCTCCTCATCCCCGTTTCTGCAACATAAAACCCAACCTCCACGGCCGACCTTCACGCTCTTCCTGACTCGGATTTCCTTAACTTCCCCGATTGTGGCCCACCGGGCAGTCCCCATCCCTACACTCTGGCCACCCTGGACCACTAATCTCAAGTCACCCGTCCCTTTCTCTCTGCCTTTGCTTTGGCCAGAGGCAGGTGGACAAATGACGTGACCCAGCAGGACGTGCAAAGTGTTCATGGATGGGACATGAACATGGTGGGACAGGAACACCCATGCCACGCAGAGACATGCGGACGAGCCAGGGAGGAGGCCGGGGCTGGATCTCCGAAGCCCACGATGCCTGGGGTCCCAGGCAGGAGCTGCAAAGCGCTTTTGAGCGAGAGTGAGATACTTCAAACTCATATCTTAGAAACCTCACAACTCTCCAATTCGGAGGGAAGAATGGAGGTCGGGGAGAGAACGTGGGGACTGTTGCAATAGTCCAGGTGTAGGTGAGGAAGGGTATTCAGAGAACACTCAGGAGACATAATCAGCTGGATTTAGCGATGTGGATGAGGGGAGGGGAGGGACCAGGGAGGCTCCTCGGTCCTTGTTGGAGTGACTGGGGTATGAGGAGGAGCTACAGTGGAGAGATGATACATTCACCACGTTAAAGTTCTCCAAATTGCCTCTTAGTAAGAGTCTTCTAAGGACATGTTGTAAGAATACGTATTCTCGAGGCCTACCACAGACCTATGATTTCAGAATATTTGGGGGAAGGGCCTGGAAATCTGCATTTCAAAATGCACCTCGGATGATTCTTACCATCCGCTGAGTTCAGGAAACAAGCCCTCTGCGGGAGGCACACCCTGGTTCACACCGGCACCTCCTCTTCATCTTTCCTCATGCTCAGGGCTGTGTGGTCAGGAGGGGCGTTTTATGAATGAGCTGATCTCCAAGCCAATTCCGATCGTTTCCTCCCGTAAACTGCAGTGAGTATCAGCCATGCCTCTGACTGCTGGGGTTGGTTGCCCAGTCCCACCGCACCATTTGTCCAAACTGTATTCAAACCTTCTCATCGCGTCCCATCACCTGCCTGTCAGGTTCGAAGGTTCCGTTCCAGCGTGGCAATCTCATGTGCTTCATATTTTCAAATGTGAATCGCCAGGGGCTTCCACCTTTCAGTTTTTATGTTCAACAATAGTGAAAAATAATTGCACTTTTCTTTCTTTTTTTTTAAATAAGAGAGGAAATGTTACCAATGGCAAGGTCTTCAAAAGGCCACTTCGCAAACTCAAAATTTACTTGAAAGCACACAATCTTTTGCTGGAGGCCAGGCTTGGTATGTTTCTGATTACACCGGTGACCCTCACCCTGAAAAGCCTTTGTAGATGGGCCTTTTTTCTAGACAACCTACTGATGAGCAAATGATCTAACAGATTTCACACCACATAAATTTGAGCCCAATAAATGGCTTCAAATTCAGAGCTCCTAATTCTGGTTTCGGAGAGGTAGTCCCTTTACAAAGGCAATCATGTAGACAATTAATAAACACACAGTGCTGGGAAAGGGTGAATTCTGCCCTCAACCCCCTACCAAAAGCAAGCTCCAAATCATTAGCTTCAGGAAATACCGGTTTACCATGGCAGAAGCCACGGCTGTGGTCAGTGAGGTCCCCTTGGTCACACATTTCTTCTGCCTTGTCCCTTACAGGAGCCACTAGCCACATGCAGCTATTTAAATCTGTATTAATTAAAATGAAAAGTTATGTTCTTCAGTTGTGCTGGCCACATCTGAAGTGCTCAGTGGCCGTATGTTGCTAGGAGCTACTAAATCACAGCCCAGGATAGAACATTTCCATCATCACAGAAGGTTCTACTGGACAGTGCCGGTCTATTATTCAGGCAAAACCTCTCAGGACCCCATCTGCTTCTGTTTTGTCTCAATTCTAGATAACTGTACTTCCCCTGGGACTGTTTTATTACATTAGTCTAAATAGGTAAAAATGAAGCGAAGTTCACGCTGAAGAAAAATATAGATCGAAAAGAAATCCTATTGTTAATAAGAAAAAAAAAAGGAACTTTGTTTTAAATCTGCTGATGAGCTCGTTTTCTTTCAACTCTCTGCTATTTTGGGTGGCATATTTACAGCTTCGGGGATGAGCAATCGCAATTATTCAGGGCCAGAAAATAAAATCTGCGTTCTCATCCCAGTGAGATAATCCCTCTGTCTGAGACCACCAGGTAATTGGTCCGGCTGCTAAGGGCAAGCACATGTCAGAGGCTGGGAGGGCAGCAAGGGTCCTGGACATCCCTGAGGTCCATGACCCCATGTAGGGGTGGCAAGCGTCGGAGTGGGAGGCTTAGCCAAGGCCACAGAGCTGGCGTGTAGCAGAACTGGTCCTCCTGACCCCTCCTGCCGCTCACTGTCCTCAGCAAAGAGCACACAGCCTTTCCTTCTGACCCTGAGCCTTGGCTGACTCAGCTGGAAGGTGAAGGCAAGACTTGCCCCTGCATGACAGAAGGAGCTAATTCAATGCCAAGCCAAACCAGAAGCTCATGGGGACCACAGAGGTCCTGAGAGACATGCCCTAGATCTAAGCTGTTGTAGGTCATTCCCAAAGATGGTCTTTTCAGCTTCCATGGTGGGAGGTGGGCTTTGCCCCCTAAGGATTCCCCAAACACGAGGAGAAGGTTCAGATCCAGGGCAGCCCAAAAGAATGACGAATGTCCACTAACCTTCATACACAGATGATGCCCACTCATACAATTCCATCCCAGGCATCTCTCGTAAATTCCAGACCTCTGTATCTCACTGTCTGTTTAATATATTTTGGAAGAGGGGCTTTTAAACCTGCAGTCCCCAACCCCTGGTCCATGGACCAGTAGCGGTCTGCAGCCTGTTAGGGATCTGGCCACAGAGCTCCAGCACCCCACCCCGCCACCTGTCCGTGGAAAAATTGTCTTCCATGAAACTTAGGAAGTGGGGTGAGCAGTGGGTGACTAAGCAAAGCTTCATCTGTATTTATAGCCACTGCCCATCACTGGCATCACCGCCTGAGCTCCACCTCCTTACCCCACCCCTGCCTCATCCATGGAAAAATTGTCTTCCATGAAACCAGTCCCTGGTGCCAAAATGGTTGGACACTGCTGTTACAAAGGATTCTTAACCCTAACAAATCTGAAGACTGAACTGACGATCACCCTTCCCAAGTCTGATCCTCACAATGATCTCCACGTCAGTGGACAGCGGTACCACTGTCTGAGCTAAACCAGCCAGAAGTTCTAGAGCCACGTCGACCACACCCCTCCCTCTCTTTTCGCAGCCGATTCATCAACTTACACCAAGCTCTGTGGATTTCACCTCCTACAACTCCCCCTTGTCCATTAATTTCTCTCCACATCCACCAATACCTTGGTCCACACTGCCATCATTGCCCACCTGGGATATTGCTAGAGGCCCTGATTGGTCCACCAGTACCTGCTTTCACTCCCTTCTCACCCCAGCGTATCTCCCTGTGGAAGCCAGAGTTATATCTGAAATGTAATCTAACCTTGGCCTCTCTCTGTTTTCCTGTTTTCAATTCTTCAATGACTTCCATTGACCTTAGGAGAAAGTCAAAGTTCCTTAATTGACTTCAAAGCTTTCCATGGCCCCCCTTTCTGTATCTAGTCTCACCTTTCACCATACTCCCCCCAATTTCAGATATATCCCTTGGCATCCGTCAATATCTTACAACCTCATGTTTCTTTCTCCTGCAGAGCCTTTGCTGTTTTCCCTTCCTGAATCACTCCTCTCCCAACGCTCGAGTTCTTGGCCCATTAACTCCATTCACTCTTTTCATCTTAGCACAAGTATTGCTTCTTCAAGGGTATCTTCCATGACCCTCCTGCCAAGATCAAATCCCCAGTACAGGTGTTCAGAGCACCATGGATCTCTCCTTCAGAGCCCCTAGCCCAGCTGCAATGTTGCATCTATTTGTGTGACAATTGGACCAAATATCTTTCTCCTCAGCCAGATTGTAAGCTTCATGCTGACAGAGATCATGCCTTTGTGCTCAACAGAGAACCCCTGGTCTGGTGTACAGTGAGCACTCTGTAATATTAAATGAATGAATGAATGAATGAGCTGCATTATTGGATAGCTCAGACCTGGCTTTGAATCTTGATTCCACTACTTTCTTAGTGTGTGAACTTGGGTAAATCATTTAATCCCTCTGAGACCCAGTTTCCTAATAAGTAGAAGAAGGAGAATCTAATGTCTCCTTCCTAGGGACTTACAGGGACACATGGAACACTGTGATGGAGTGTTGGACACTGTGATGGACACATGGACACTGTGATGGAGTGCCTCCAGCAGCACAGTATCCGGCACACAGTTGGCATTCAGGAAATGGTTACTGTCATCATTCAAATATTCCTCCTATTTGGGAATCTTTTCCAGTGGACGTTTGGGTATCCTACTCAATATCCTTTTAAGTTCTTTGTTTGTTTGTTTGTTTAAATTGGTCTGTGTGTCTGTTGTTTGCAACTAAAAATCCTATCTGGAATGTAGCTTGAGTCCAGACTAACAAAATAAAAGCATCACTGCCCAATTTTACACCACTACTGCTTCTATCGAACTTTGAGTGCTTACTCTGTGTCAGGAGTCCTTCCAAGAACTCTACAAACGTTAACCTAGTCAACTCTATGAGCATGTCAACCCTATGTGATATGTACTGTTATTATCCCTTTCTTACCCAGATAAAACTGAGACACAGTAGGGTTAAATAACTTGTCCAAGGTCACACAGCTAACAAGTGCCAGGGCCAGGACTCAAACTCAAGCAGTCCTTGCTTTTAACCATTGAACTTTACTATTTATATTTTGGAGAATTTGCTCCCAAGGCAATTAAAAGGTGAATGAACAAAACGCTTGCAACAGTTACAAAAACCAACCCCTATCTTTACCACCACCACCACCACCCCCACCACCACCAAGATCTAAATTATGTAAGAGAAAAAAAAAGATGTATGCTTATCACATGCATAGAAGAAAGACATAAAAGGAATATGCTAAAACAGTGATTATCTCTGAGTGATAGAATTTTGGATAGTTAAAATTTTTTTGTTTTTGTTTTTACCTATTTCTCACATTTTCAACACTATAAAATGTGTTACTAGTATCATCTAAAGAAACAAACATTATTTTTCTACAAAGAAAAGTGAATTCCTAATTCATGAAAAAAATAAAAAGAAAGGAAGCAAAAAGAAAGGTACTGTTGTAATCAAATCCAAACAGGGAAGGACGAGAGGGAGCATGTGGGTGGTGCCGATCTACCTGAAGCTCTGTTCCATGAGACCCATCCTTGTGGGCCTGTGCTCTGGGCCTGTGAGATGGCTGAAATTCTCATTTTTAGGCAAAGCTCTCCAGGAATTTTTAGTAGTAAATAACCTTGGGCCACAATTAGCCCACTCAATACTGAGCAATACTAGGTAGTAGCTGAACATGAGCACCATGTGTTTATGACGGTGGAAAGACCCTGGGCTAGGCTGGAGAAGACATCTGGGGCTCTGGCCTGAGCTTGGCTACCCACTTGCGATCTGCCTTGGAGAATCTCTAGCCTCTTCATCTGCCAAAGAGGAGCAGCCAGAGCTACTTGATCACCCTTTGAGAACTGCTGGAAGTCACAGGAACAACAGCAAACCTCACTATTCTAAGTGCTTTACATAGCTTGAGTTTGGAACAGTTGAAAACACTAAATCAATGTAAGTTGTTAGCTTGGGGCATTTTAAAGGAAGCGGCTTCTTGGGCAATGTTTTAGAATGATCAGTGATTAGGAAATAGGTATAAACCTAGAAAAGGCTGCACATAAATAAAACATTTCCACCTCTCATTGAAAAAAAAAAAAAGTTGTTTCCACCAAGAAAGCAGGAGAGTCCCCAAACAGGAAGAGATACTCCTTATACAATAACGTGGTGATTTTGTGTTTATAAGTTCTGCTCCAGTAATTTGCCTTTCAGACAGGAGATATATCATGGAATTCGGTTTATGAAAATTACTTGGGCAAAGCAACCTTGAAACTCCTTCCTTCCCTCCCTCTCTACGTCGTTCTATTCATCTGAGCAGAAATTTGGCGGAAGTCTTGTTTGACTCACGCTCCAAAGTTGAGTTAGTGGCCTTGATGGCATATTGTTTCCAAGGCTCCCGGGTAGAAGATACCTAAAAAGGTCACCTGGTTCACCTCTCTACCCACTTACCCTCTTCCAACTAAACTACCCCCAACAGATGGGATGTGGCTTTGTTTGCACAGACCTCCAGGGAAGAGGAGTCTCTGGCTTCTCCCCGGGAAGCCCTCATCAGTCCTTAATCAAAATGCTTCGGGTCCGTGGGAGAGCTGCAGCAGAGCCCGGCTTATCAAGGTGGGATTTATTTACTTACTGTCCAAATCATTTCACATCAGATTGGCTTGTTGCTCTCTCCACTCACCGGCTGGAGAGCAGAGGTGACAGATCACACCATTGCTTATTTAACCAACCGTAAACAGGACTTGAAAGAAGGGAGTCTGCCACATGTAGCTCATCTTTGGAGAATCTGACATGCCTCAAGTTGATGGCAAACTTCTGCTCGTTATCTGAAAACACTTATTCTACTTTTTTTCTTTTTTTTTCCCCCAGAGGAAGATGTTTAACTCAGAAAACTCCCTAGTTTTCCACCACTGAGAGTGTGGATCTAAGCCAGAAAGTTGCTCCCAGCCCAAAGGGCCTGGGATGTTGAAGGCTTTCTTTTCCACATACACAGATGGACTTAAGGATAGGAGACAGCTCAGTGCGTTTCATGACACTCTCAGTTTATCCAGTGTGCCCAAACCTCCTACCCTGGCTGTTTAATGGTGTCTTTGATTATCCTGGACTGCAATAGGGTTAAGTTGTAATGGAGATGTAATATATTGATAAAGGTGTGAAGTCCCACAGTTCATGGAATAATTTCAATTTCAAGTTTTCAGTTCTTTTTTTTTTCTTGTTCCTTCCCCAATACCGCCAAATAAAGGATTAATGGAATGTTGACCTTTTACACCAAGCCAAGGACTGTGATAGGTGTTGGGATTTTAAAAAATACATTATTTAATTAAATTAACATGACAGCCCTGCACGGTTTACATTATTGATGCAGGCGAGGAAACGGAGGCTAAGATAAGCCATGTATTTTGCTTAATCACACGGCTATGGTTTCTCATTCAGTTGGATTTCAAGCCCGCGTCTCGTAGTGCCAACACCTGGCTCCTTCTGCTGCCTCTGTCATATCTGCCAGACCTTGGGAACTGATCAGTGTCTGGGGAGGTGACGTGTGGGCACCAGCAGCGTCTACAGACATGGGGGCTGGGGCATGAAGTGGCGGGCATCTGAGACGCTGAACAGTTAAACTAAAGAGAAAACAAAAATTAGAATAAAATATGCTGAAATTACCTGAGTTATGACAATAAAATCTAGAGGGGAAGGTAAAATAAATAGCAAAACAGAAAATGAAATAACCTATGCTCTACTTAGTAGCCGTTCTTGTTGGGAGCTCACCCCATTAAAAAGATTTGAAAATAAGGTCATCTACACACAAGTAGCACTGAAGAGTGCACGTCGGCCTAGTTTTCCACTTTCTAGAACCAGCAAACACTATTTTAATGTTGCAACTTCCCCTTTTGGAGGGAAATAAGCCCTTTTGGCTAAGAACGAATGCATCAACACTGTCCGCGCTCACAGCAATGGCCGTGGGAGCCGGGGGAGACTTCTGGGTCCCCTCTCCTACTGGCTCCCCAGGACACAAAGCAGAACAGGTGCTGACCACGCCCTCAGCTCACCTGCCGTGTGGCCTGATTTAGCACATCTCATTTAACAGCTTGTTGAGACCTTCTTGGGGCCCTGGGAACACACTCAAACCAAACGTACATTCCCAAATCACTGGGGTGATGGGAAGAGTACAAACCATTCATTCCGTGGTCTCAAGGACCAAGTTTCAAATCTCTGATGTACATACGTGGTGTAACCATAAATTTCCTGGATTCATTGTCTGTCTATAAGATAAAGACAACAGTCCCTACATTGGCGGCCTGCGGCAATTAGGTGCCCGGGGCATAGTATGTCGTCATCAAACATAAGCTCTCTCTCACCTTTGAAAAATGATTAGTCTTATCAGAATCTGAAACTTTGAATGAAAAAATGTGTCTGTGTTCCTCCACTTTCTACCAAGTTCACAGCAGTTTGTCGGGTCCTCAGTAAGTGAAACACAGAATTACTATACAACCCAGCCATTCCACTCCTAGGGCTATATCTAAAAGAACTGAACACAGGTGTTCAGACAAACATCTGTTTGGGAATGCTCACAGCAGCACTATGCATCAGCCAAAAGATGGAAACAACCCACGTCCATCAGCGGGTGAATGAATAAACAAAATGTGGTATATCCATGTTGTGGAACAGTATTCAGCCATAACAAAGACTGCAGTACTGACCCACACTGCAACGTGGATGAACCTTGCAAACATTCTGCTGGGTCTAAGGTTCATCCACGTTGCAGCGTGGGTCAGTACTGCAGTCTTTGTTATGGCTGAATACTTATCCACATCGCTAAATCCAGCTGATTATGTCATTTATGGTGTGATTCCATTTATATGAGATGTTTGAAATAGCCAAATCCATGGAGACAGAAAGCAGATTAGCAGCTGCCAGGGGCTAGGGGAGAGAGAGAGATGGAGAATGACCACCTACTGGGAGCAGAGTTTCCTTCTGAGCTGATGAAAATGTTTTGAAACTGGATAGTAGCGATGGCTGCACAGCATGAGTGTACTAAATGCCACTGAATTGTACACTTTAAAATGGTAAACGTGGCCGGGCACGGTGGCTCACGCCTGTAATCCTAGCACTTGAGAGGCCGAGGCAGGCGGATTGTTTGAGCTCAGGGGTTCGAGACCAGTCTGAGCAAGAGCGAGACCCCGTCTCTACTAAAAATAGAAAGAAATTATCTGGCCAACTAAAAATATATATAGAAAAAATTAGCCGGGCATGGTGGCGCATGCCTGTAGTCCCAGCTACTTGGGAAGCTGAGGCAGGAGGATCGCTTAAGCCCAGGAGTTTGAGGTTGCTGTGAGCTAGGCTGACGCCATGGCACTCACTCTAGCCCAGGCAACAGAG
>CM052437.1:9430706-9450957 GCA_028533085.1 Varecia variegata
CGGTGGATGCGTAAACACCGGCAGGAAGGCAGGCCGCCTGAAAGCTTCCAAAAGCCCCTTTCTGTCAAGTGAAAAATGTCGGTGACTTGAAGTCACAGGGCCAGGCTTTTAACAACCCTCCGCATATTTATTTAACCCAGTAAATACGTTTATTAGCAAGGCCGCCTCCTTTGTAGAGCAGGTAATGGATTCCCCATGTGTTTCTGCTTTGCAGGCTGGGCCGCGCGGCTCACACCTCGCGCTGCTCCTGCCTCCGAGGTTAAGACCTCGGTGCGTTGCCACTTTCTGCCCGGGCCGGCGTGTGTGTAATTACAGCCGCTCCCAGAGAGAAGGAAATCCCCCGGCCTCGGCCTTAACTAGCCCCGGCGTTACACTACCAAAGGGCATGTCTCGGAAGGGGGAAGAGAGAGGCAATAAAGCTTTCACGTTATTAACTTTTTCCTTCTGAAAAGAAGCCTGAAAAATACCACCGCACCACATTAAAGGCCGTATGTGAGAGCCGCCACTGCCTAATGAGGGGCTCGGACCCTGGGCCACATGCGAGGCCTTCGAGGGCCCCTTTTAACTGAACCTTGATGTCGTGCCAGCCCTGGGGGTGCAGGCGTGAGGTGGGGAGGGGGTCGGGCTGCACCCACCCCAGCTCTGGGTTGAGGTTTGCACCTGACTCAGGGGACATGGCCGAGCTTTGGGGGCAGGGGCAGCTTTCCTATCCACTTGTCTGTAATACAGAGTTCATGGCCTCACCAAAAATAGGCCGTGATCTAGAACCGCTGTGTGTAGTTGTCCAGGCTGGGCACTGGCCAATTCCCAGGAGGGTGGGGAGATTCACATCACCTATGTTGTGAATGAAATCCCCACCCCCCAGATTCCTGCGGTATAAAAGCCCTGCTGATGCATCGTAATCCTGGCATGGGAGAGCCGGCAGGGTCTGCTGCACCATCACTGTGCACAGGGGGAGACTGAGAGCCAGGGAGGACAGGATCGGTTGGTATTTCGTTTGCCCTGGCAATTAATAAGGCACTTATGCACACCTACCTCATTTGACTCTGTTTGTGGCAGGCCTTAAGAATCCCATTTTACATATGGGTAAAGTGAGAACCACCCAGGGAAGGGACTTGCCCACCTACACGTGGCCAGGCACAGCAGCGGCAGGACCCGGCCTGGGTCTCCAGGTATCTCCTCCAATGGTCTTGCCACAAGACTGTGGGCCATCTAGGAGGCTGGTCCACTCATCCCCTGTCCTTTATAGGTGAAGGATCTTCAGGCATCTCCACATCATCGGTATCTGTGTGTCCCTGGGAGGCAGCTGCTCTCCTCCACCTCAACAGATAACCCTGGGTTAAAATGCCGGCTCTGCTAGCTGACTGCTCCCAGGCAAGGCACTGACCTCATTTGTTCATTCATTCATTCAACAGGTATTTACTGGGGGCTGCCACGTGTCATGCATGTATTGAGGCACCAGGGATGCCGTAGTAAACAAAGCACACGCCAAGCCCTGCAATGTAAGCTCGCGAGAGCACTTTGATCCATTCTGGGCACACAGCAAGTGCTCAGTAACGGTTGGTTAGACCCTGCAGTGTTGACCTCTATCTTCCCATTCTCCAAGTGCTCTGTAGGTGCAGCCATGCCATGGTCTGTCCCCAGAGAGCAGAGGAGGTGCTCAAGGTCTAGCTCTGGGCAGCTTCAGTCCTTGGAGCTGGCAAGGGAGGCGTGGGAAAACCACCCGTTCGTCCCTGTGCTTACATTTCCTGGGCCAGGGTGGCTGAACGTTGTCATGCTTGAGCTGGCGATAATGTATCCCACCACTAAGTGTTCCTAACATCAATGCCTGTCCAGGTGAATGATTTCCCTGTTATATGGAGCATTTCCTCTACTAGGCACTGTACATCGTTTATTTACAGGGTCACAGAAGCAAGAGGGGTGCTAGCATCCTATGTGGAATGGGGGTGAGGTGGTCTTGGGAACAACCCAGGAGGAGATGGCAACCCTTCAGTTGAAGTGTCTGTGTGAATCTTCTCTAGTGGCACCCAGCACATAGTAGGCAATAAGAAAAAAATACTACCTATTTTTATGTTTGTTATTGGAGGCATCAAATTCCAAGCATAGAAGAAACATGTCTTTGCTTGCAAAAGACTCAAACGTCTGCCAAACTCTGCTCCGTCATATTTTCCAAGAGGGACTTTACAGGTAAGATCTAGGATATAAAGGCTTGGTGGTCCTGGGGTGAAATCGCTCCCCCCTCTATAAGTACTCATGGCAAAACTCTGGTCTTCATTAGTCTAGAACAGCCCCTGCCTTTTCCAGGAAGTTTTTCTGACATTTGAAAAGAAGAAATCAGAACAGGCATGCTAAGGCTTTTATGCTAGGATTCTCCAAGGTAGCAGCTGTTTGCATGTTTGTCTATCAAAGGCAGCATGTTGGCACAGTTGAGGTTTGGGAGATGAAAAGAATTTGTGGGTAGCAGGGAATAGGTAAATGCATGGATCGGCTTCTTAGAAACATGCTCAAAAGAAAAATGTTAAAATCAAGTGCAAAGAATGTCTTCCTCCACCCCACCTCTCCCCCTGCCCCCCCCCCCAAAGTCTGCTCATGCTTAGACTAGATTCGAATCACTCTAGAAGTAAGAGAACGTGAAGCTGTGATGCTTTGGGAAACATTACAGTGGCTTTTGTTTTAGTGCTCGGGGAACGATACAACTTTATGGCATGGCGTGGGGGCTGGGGTGGAGTGGGTAGAAACCAGACAGCAACACAAATAATTTCAAATGCTAAGTGGAGAGACAGAGAGGAGTTTGGGAGCAGCAAGTCCTGGCTGGGATATGTGAGTAGCTTTAAGAGCTGTTGTGAATCCGTTGTTAGAAAAATGGGGAAAGACACTTCAGGCAAAGGGAACAGCCAGTGCAAATGCATTTTGGCACAGAGGAGCCTAGTAGGTTTAGGGGATGTTAAGTAGGAAGCTGTGGTTGGAGAAGGAAATGGCAGGAAAGAGCCAGGTGAGGACGGCCTCAAAGGAGTTGATCTAATAACTCTAATTGTTGGGCAAGTATTGAGGATTTTTTTAAGGCAGGGTATGTAATAAAATGTTTAGAAACATAGGTGAGAGGTGTTTTAGAAACATAGGTGAGAGGCTGCTTCCACTGTTAATCTGATTTGATAAGTGAGGAAGCCTCTGTCAACAGCAGAGATGTAAATGCCGGTGAGTGGCTAGCTGAGGAAACACTCCCCACGCAACGCCAGAAGCACACACAAAGCCGGCCGAGACGTGGCTGGATTTGCAATGGCTCTTTCTGTCCTGTCTGGGGACAGCCTGGGTCTCTCTCCTCCTCTTGGGAGGCCGGCTGTCCTCATGTGAGCAGACAAGTCCGATTTTTTTGTGCTTGAAAACCCTGCCCTTGTCCATCCCAGGCGGCTCACAGCTTTCAGCAGAGGATTACTTAGAATAACAAGTTAATGACTGTCCTTGGATTAGCCGAGGTTTGCTGGTAGAGGCAGGCATGCCCAGAGTTCGTTTCACTGCAGTCTGATGGGGGTGGGTTGAGAAAACACGTTGAAAATTCCATCCTAGGAAAAAAAAAAGAAAAGAATTCTTCTCTCAGTCAAAGCAGCAACACTAGGAGTAGCCTGTGAAAGTGGTGCTTCGTTTAAAAATATAGAAGCAGCCGCAAACATCTTCTGAGTGTGGCGGAGTATCTGGGGGGCAGACATACCCGGGGAAATGAGGAGTGGGCGGTGTTGTTCTTGGGGTCAGACGATCTGGGGCCCCACAGAAATCAGCTGGGGGTTTAAGTGTGACTCTGGGGTGGGGAGACAGGCTGGGGAGTGGGGTGGGGTGGGGCAGAGGGAGGCAGAGGAGGGCACTGCTGACTCTGCTCCGTCAACGCCGGAGACCACCAACAGCCCGGTCCTGGCCGGCTCCCTGCTCCTAGCTCCCCCGCCAGCCCCGGCTGATTCTCTTCCAGATTTTGAAGGTGTCTAGGCTCACTCATTCGTTCACTCAGTAAGCATTTGATGTCCTGGACTTATTAGGGGTCTACTGGGAGGATCAAATGGCACAAAACCTCTTTGCCAAATGCTAACTCTGAAACATGCAAAGCCTGTCAAGGGCACTGCTCACTATGGAAAAAACGTAGATAGAGATACCACAAGTGGGGCAGCCTCACTACACACTTAGGGCATATCCTGGTCTTAGCAAAGCCCCAAGGCATTGAGGAGATGGAGTCAGCTGGTGCTCTAGGAGCTGGGAGTGACCAGACCTGGATCCTGAAGGACAGGCAGGAGGAGGAAGGTGGCAGGAGGCTGGGCAGGGGAACAGCCTCCCTGGCTCACCCTGAGCCGGCTCCTACGGCCCACGGCTTCTAGCTTCACCCCAACCCAGGCGATGCCTGCTCTAGGTAGGAGGTGGAACATGATGTCAGATCTCTCCCTGATTGTAGTCACCACGATTGCAAATGTCAGGATTTTTTTTTTTTTTTTTACTCTTGAAAGCTCAATGTTTAGAAAAAGCTTTATTGAGGTATAATTGATATACAAAGAACTGCCCGTATTTAATGTGTACAATTGAATCAATTTGGACAGTGCAAACAAACACCCATGATACCATCACCAGAATCGTGGTGTTGATAGAAATAGCCAAAACCTGCCAAGGTGTCCTGTGTTCCCCACCAACTTTGTGTGTGTGTGTGTGTGTGTGTGTGTGATAAGAACACTTAACATGAGATCTACTCTCTTAACAAATTTTCAAGTACACGATACTGTACCATTAAGTGTAGGCACTATGTTGTACAGAAGATCTCTAGAACTTATTCATCCAATATAAGTAAAACATTATACCTGATAAACAACAACTTCCCATTTCCCTCACCTCTCAGCTTCTGGCAACCAATATTGTATTCTCTGCTTCTATGAGTCTATTTTAGATGCCTCATATAAGTGGAATCATGCTGTATTTGTCCTTCTGTGGCTGGTTTATTTCACTGAGCATAATGTCCTCCAGGTTCATTCATAGTGTTGCATATGGGAGGATTTCCTTCTTTTTTAAAACAGAATAAATATCCATTGTATGTATATACTACATTTTCTGTATCCATTCATCCATCAATCCATCAACAGACATTTAGGCTGTTTCTATATCTCAGCTATTGTGAATAATTCTGCAATGACACAGGGGTGCAGAGATCTCTTTGAAATCCTGATTTTAATGCTTTTGGATATATGCCAAGAAGTGGGATTGCTGGATCATATGGCGGTTCTATTTTTAGTTTTTTGAAGATCATCCATACTGTTTACCCTAGCTGCTGCATACAAGTGTAAAGTGTTCCAATTTCCCCACATATTTGCTAATACTTTTTCTTTTTGATAATAGCTATCCTAACAGGTGTGAGGTGATAGCTCACTGTGGTTTTGATTTGCATGTCCCTGGTAATTAATGATGTTGAACATCTTGTCATAGGTATTGGCCATTTTATGTCCTCTTTGGAGAGGCTCAGAGGTTAAGTGACTTGTCTAAGTTATAGCTCAGTGGCGGAGTGGGGACTGGAGCCCTGTTGATCTGACTCTGGCCCATGTCCCTCGTTCCTGCTCCACGAGGAAGGGGTCTTCGGGATTGAGCCGGGAGGTAAGAGCAGGGGGGCAGTGGGCGAGAAGGCTGGGGGGCAATCCGAGTACATGCAGCCAGAAGTCTGGCCGGAAGGCCCGCAGAGGAGTTTGCAGGGATGCAGTGGGACACGGGGATTTCCAGTCCCCACTGGAAAGGAAGATCTGTACTGGAGCGTGGGCTCAGGCTGTCCCCTGAACCCTATCCTTCCTCCCTGGCCTTGCTGGAGAATCTGGCTCTAAAACCGGAAGTTCCTGAGGGATGCGAGTCAGGAATAGTCTGCTGAGAGTTGTATACAGGAAGTGAAAAACACAGGTAGAGCTGGAAATGGTGTAAACAGATGACTCAATGCTTTTCCCTGGTCTCCTCGGGGCCAGATTGACCTGGCCACCTGGTGGGAGACCTCAGCCTTGAGGGGCCTCAGCTCTTGGAAAGAGCCACTGAGTTCTCTGCTGACGGCCATCTAGTTTTGAGTCCTTCCAGGCCGGGAGGCTGGGAGCATCCACTTCATGATGCATAGTGTCTGTCAAGGTAGCCCAGCGGGCAGTAAGCACTCTGGTTTTGAAGCCAGAGATACCTGGGCTTGAATCCCAGCTCATTCCCTCCTTGGCTGTGTGACCTCAGGCAAGTTGCTTAACAGAGCTGGGCTTCAGTTGTCTCATTCATCACAAACAAAGGGGGCTGGAAGGTGGAGGGGCATGGGTTGTAAAATCTGTGTCACAGGATTGTTCACTTTTTTATAACATTTTTTATTGAGTTACTCTGCATAGGCACTGGGCTAGTTGCTGGACATTTTGAAGGATTCATGAGATAATAGATCACATAGGTTCTTAACCAATGACGGCTACTTTTCCTAGCACAAAATAGGGCTTAATAAATGTATTTAGCATTGCTAGCCTCTCAGGTGGCCCTCGCTGATCCTTACTTCTTAGTATTTACGTTCCTGGGTAGGCCCCTCTCACACTGAATAAGGAACAGTCTCATATTATCAAAAGAATAAGCAGAAGTGACAGTGTGTGACCTCTGAGTCTAGCTCATAAAAGCATTGCAGGTCCTGCCTTGGTCTCTGGGACCACTTGCTCTGAGGAAGGCCAGCCACCAGGCTGTGAGGATACTCAGGCAGCCCTGTGGGAGGACCCACGTGGAAACTAAGCATGGCCCCGGCCAACTTGCCAGCCATGGGAATGGCCACCTTGGAAGCCCCCCTGGAGCCTTCCGAGGACTACAGCTCAGCCACCATCTGACCATAACCTCAAGAGAGAACCTCCAACCTCCTTCAAATCCCCAACCCCCCAAGACTGTGATAGGTAAGATAAATGACAAAGGCTGCTCCGAACCACAAGGTTTTCAGATGATTTGTTATGCAGCAATAGATACTCATGTTTAATACAAACCTCCCTGGACCTAGAAGTTGCCCCCCGACCAGAGGCTCCCTCTTTGGCCATTTACCTGCCAACCCCAGTTCTGGGGCCACCCTCCCTCCCAGCATCCCTCCTCTCTGTTGGCTTCCGGGCTGCTGAGAATACGCTCAGGGCAGCTCCCACTCCACTCTCCCCACACCGCCTCCCCTGGCCTCAGTACCGTGGCTCCCTGGAACTTGAGCGTGTCCACCACGCCTGCACTCTGCTGGCTCATCCCTCCATCTCTCCCTCAGCACCCTCACCTGCTGCTTCTAGGGGAAAGCGGAGGCCGCCAGTGGGGCCTGGTCCTTAGTCTCCGCTGCCCCTCTCCACTTATTTCCTTACAAGTCTGTGCTTCCCGATCTGACAAGTGGCTGTGACCACCACACGGACCGACCTGGAGTCCCTCCGCGGCTCTCCTCTCGATGCAACCTTAGCTCCTCTGATGGTTACGGAGCCACATGCCCCGCCCCGCAATACTGCAGTGATTCAAATGTGTTTAATCTCAGGTGATAGCTGTTTCCACTTGATCTTGCTGTTCTGAAAGATTTTGAGCAAATGAGGATTGGGGAGGGCCTGGCAGGGACCCTGTGTCAGGGAAGGTGGGTCCCCTAATCATGCAGAGCATCTTGGGCCACATGGAGGAAATTTGGAAGTGCTTCTGTAGGTAATGGGGAGCCATCAGAGGCTTCAGAGCCCGGGAAGGAACATAGAAAAATATTGAGCACATCAATGGTTTATTTCATTAACGATTATCAGCAAAGTGCTAGGAAGCAGGTCTTTAAACACCTTTCTCTGGACTTATTTATACCGGTAAATCAACCTCTCGTGCACTCTTTTTTGCAGAGGTCAAGGGGAACTTTGGGCTGGCCTCCCCTAAGCAGCCATGCGTGTGCACTGCAGTGACGTTACAGGGGTCTCTGGCGTGCTCCGTCACGTCTACAGCATTGGAGGGAATTGTCAGAACTACCATCAGATGGTCACGGGTTTTGGTCCTTGGAGAGGCAGAATAAGGCAGAGACAAGGGTTCAATCCTAACTCTCCTGCTGACGAGGAGCAGACTTGGGGGAAACCCAGTGTCTCCCTGAGCCTCCATGTGCATTTACAGAATAGGGATAATACTGCCTACCCAAGGAGAGTGGAGGGGAGACTGTGTACAGAGCAAGTGGATCGTAGCGGGAGTCAGTCAGAGCTACTTAGCATCAATCCCCATACCAAAGTGACAGTGGAGGCAGGGGAAACCCATACACACAACATCTAAAAAAATTCCTTTAGGAAAAAAAAGAACAGACAGGAGCATTGGAGAGGAAGAAAGGAATTAGTGCTGTCAACAGCAGGTCAGTTTGTCTTAAAACCTTTCAAACTATGGAAAGGACTAAGAAATGTGTTTCCTGGGGTGGGAGGCAGTGTCGGAGGGGGCTGTGCACCCCTGGATCGTGGGGAGGGTGCACCTGGGGCTCGGGAGGTGGGCCAGGCGGGGCCAGGCGGGGACACCAAGGGCCCGGGAGCACAGAAAGTGGGGAGAGATGCGCCAGCGTGGGCCAAGGTGGACGCGTACGCCAGGTGAAAGCAGCGAGGCACGAGGACCCACCGTGTAGGATTCCGTCTATGGGAAACGTCCGAACAGCCGGTCAAGAGTGACAGAACGTAGATTGGTGGTTGCCAAGCGCTGGGGAGTTTGGGGAGAATGGGGAGTGACTTCTAATCTTTCAGAACAGCTGCACAACTCTGTGAATATACTAAAACCCACTGAATTGTATACTTTATGTTTGTGTGTTCTATAGTATGTGAATGATATCTTAATAAAGTGGTTACTGAAGAAAAAAAGATGCAGGAGACCCAAGATCCAAGAGAAAGACATACAGAACTTTAGGTATTTGCCTCGGAAACACAGCAGGTTCAAGGAAAAATTCTCCAGTGCAACGTGCTCCTCGTCCAGAGGGAGTGGCTGAGACCCAGAGAGGCCGAGTGACTTGCCTGCACTCCCACTGCTGCTTGTGGCTGCAGGAAAAGCAGTACCATATACCAACCCCCGGTGCCAGGCACTTTCTGTGAGTCCCCACGTTACATAAGAGTTCCATACACGCCACCACCCTGCACAGTGTTAGCCACATTTTAGATGTGAGTGACATCCATGGGGTCACAGGACTGACTGGCAGAAAGGAATTTCAAATTCTGGTTTGACTCTGTTGTTTTAAAGCACTGAATTCCCTAAGAGTCAGGTTTTTTTTTTTTTTTTTCTTTTTACTGCAATGCAGTAAAAACCCCAAAACCTGACCTAGGCTTTTTTCTCCTAGTCTCTCTATTGCAGATAGCTGTTGGGGCTGAGGTCAGATGGCCATGAAGCTACAATAAAAGGCCCCTGAGCTAAGCAGAGGAAGTCTGACAGGTAGTTTTGAGTGCAACCAGGCAGGACTTGGGAGATACTTGGGCTGAATTTGCTTTTGAATAGGTGGTTCATGAAGCCCAGAGAGGGGAGGAGATTCCCCCAGGGTCACACAGTAAGACAGTAGTGAGGGAGCTGAGATAGGAACCAGGCCTTTGGACTCTCTGTCCAGTGCTCCTTCCGTGGCACCCTGTGGCCCCCCTTCATCGAGCCAAGAGTGGGGAAGAAGAAGGCAGAGGCTGCTGAGTGTGTGGGGGTGGAGACCAGGGGAGGGGAGACGGGGAGGGCAGCTCTGGGGTCCGAGGGTGCTGTGGTCCCTCCATGCTCTCTGGTTCTTAAACGATGGTCCCCCCTTTGGGACTAGGGGAGGGAGGTTGCTGATAAAATCTCCAGCAGCACATGGCCTTAGAGCTGCTTGGGTGGCGCCTGCCCGCGGCCCTGGAAGGTTCCGCTCAGCTCTCCCAAAGCCTCAGGGCAGGAAAGGGAGGTGCCATCCCCGACAGTAGATGGTCGTGGGGTCAGGCTGGCTCTGGCTTGCTGTCTCTAACTCACCGTGAAGTCTTAGACAAGTTCTTTCTCAGTTGCATCGTGTGTAAAACAGGACTGAGTCCTACCCGTCTTTGTGGGCGGTGAGGATTGGATGAGTCTGTCTGTGCAATCTGTGCGCTGCTGCCCTGTGACGGTGACACGGGTTTTGCAGCACGTGGACTGCGCTCCGGCTGCAAAACGTTTCCTACCACGGTGAGGGTTTTCACGCCTCCTGCAGCCCAGGCCCCTGTGAGTGAAGCCGAGGTTCCCAAACGGAGGGAACAACCTCTCCCAGGATAGAGGATGAAAATGCAGCCTCCCTTCACCTGGCAGCTGCCTCCTCTGAGAGCGCAGCCCCAGGCGGCCCAAGGGGGAAGAGGGGAGGCAGCTAACGTCATACATCATCTTATCCTCACAATCTTCAGAGCCACGATTATTCCCAGTCTAAATTCCTTTATTCCCAGTACGGTTAAGTCATTTTATTTAGTCTGAATTTCTAAAATCAGTGAAAATATACCATCATTTTAATGGTATTTTCAGTGATAGAATCATCCAACATCCTTTACCAAAATGAAAACTAAAACAAACAGAAAAGCAGGATTGGGAGAATATTTTAAAAATCATAATATTTTAAAAAAAGAAGAAACCAGAAAATTAAAAGTGTTTATGCAAAGTCTAAGGGCATACTTCAAAAATTTCAGTTGACATAATATATTACACAACGATAAATGACAAACAACCTTTTATAAGCAAATGCAATTGAGAGTGACCTACAGGTATCATGAGCTATTCCTTTATAAGAAATTTTATCCCAATTATCTTTCTTAGCACTAATTGTGATGGCTGGAAAAAGAAACGGGAATATAAACCCAAAGGCAGAATTTTCATTCTACGCTGACGAGATGACAACCTTCTAAGTTCAAGGATAAGGCTTAGACATCTTCCTTTGCTTTGCAGAGATTAGATTGGTGCTTTCTACTTAATCCCTCGAGTTTTGGAGAGAACTAACATTTAAATATCATTCAGTCCTCATCGTCTCCACGGCCGTTATTACTCCCATTTTAAATAAATCTATATTCTGAAAATTAGGATGCCAAGGCTCAGCGAGGTTGGTTAGGTAGTGTGCCCAGGGTCCCTCGGCCAGTGGGGAGTGGCGCTGGGATGGAAGCCCAGCTCTGCACGAGCCCGAACCCCGTCCTCTTCCCAAAGCCGCCCAGAGCAGCGGATGCTGGAGGCAATATTTGCCCACAGTCTGATTTTGTTCAGAGCTGGCTGTGGGCCAGGCCTCTGAGTTTACTGAAATGTTCTGAGAGTTATTGGGGGAAATGGAGCTTTGAACTTACCTAATATAACACGGGCTGGTTCTCAGGATCATAAACATGTTTCTGAACCTAATTAAAGAGTCTCATGAAAAGGGCGAGAGCAGGACTGAGACATGACGGTCAGTCTAAAAACTCCCCGTGGGCCCGAACGGGAGCTTTGCTTTTCCCAGACTCAGGGAGAACCAGCCCTCTCTGGGGGCAGAGAGTTAAGAGGCTTTCGAAAGAAGAAAAGGCTCTTTTACAGTCCTGGCTGGGGACCTGGGCCGTAGCGAGGCGGGAATGTAGGAGGCATAATTGGGGCTTGTAAAACATTTCCAGACAAAATCACTTAATGTGTTTTGGAGAGTAAAAAGCAACAGTCCACATAATCTATAAACTTGGGCAGTTTTCTACAGAGCCAGTAAAGTCCGTCGGGGGATCAGAAGGGACAGCCAGGCCGGTGCTCACCGTGCCGTGACAGCTGCAGGTGGACCTGGCTCTGAGCTCGGGAGCCGGGAGCAGCCAGACGCTTGGGTTTGAATTCTCAGTGCTCTTCTCACTCCCTGTGTCACCCTGGGCAGGTTATTCACCCTGCTGGACCTCAGTGTCCTCGTGTGGGAAATGGAGATAAAATAGCTCCCCTTATAGGTTTGTTGGGAGGGCTAAATGTGCTACTTTATTCAAAATGCTTAGAGCTTAGAACAGCGCCTGGCACGCAGGAAGTGCTTGTGTGAAAGTTGCTGCCTTAGCGATGGGCTATCCCTGGTTGAGGCAACACTGCATTTCCCACAGAACAGCCCACACCTGTGAGAGTTTCTAGAGCCCTCCTCCTGTCTTCCTTGACTTCTTCCTCCCACTTTTCTCCGGGCTTCCTTTCTGCCAGCATCGATTGCTCCAATCCATCTCCAAAAGCCCCCGGCCCAATATAGTTCTTGCCCCTGTTTCCCTTCCTGCATCAAAGAACTCTGATAATGCCCATCCCTCTCACTATGAAGTTCAAACTTCTGGGCCCTTTTGACCCAGTTTAACTTTCTGGGCCATGTTCAGCCACGTCACCTGTGATTGTCATAGTGTGCCAAATGTTTCCAGGTTCCCCTCCTTCTAGGCAAACGGTAAATTTTGCACTTTGTGGCTCCTTGGTGGTTGGCTGGGGGCCAAGAATTAGTTTTGGCCAATGATTTGTGAGCAGAGGTAACCTGTGGGTTGTAGCTCCTTTTTCCCTCTGCCACGACAACTGGGGCAATGGTCCAGACCAGGTGTCAACAAACCTTTCCTGTTAAGATGCTCAGCTTTGCAGGCCATATGGTCTCTATTGTAGCTTCTCAGCTTTGCTGTTGTCGTGTGAAAGTAATCATAGATAATACACAAGTCAATAAGTGAGACTGTGTTCCAATAACATTTTATTAAAAAAAAAAAAAAAACAGGTGGCAGATTGGATTTGGCCCATGGCCATAGTTTGCTGACCTCTGTTCTAGACCAGTCTGGCCAACAGAACTCTCTTCAATGCTGGAAATGTTCTATAATATCTATGCTGTCCAGCATTGAACATACCAACAGCCTCATGTGGCAGTGGCTACCATATTGGTTGGGCAGTCTGGACAGCAGCTGTTCATCAGACAGGGTCCTGGAGCAAGGACAACATGGAGAGTCACTGCTGACTGTGATGGGCATGTATCCTGTCCAATTCTTGATATTATAAGCAACTGAGATTTGGGGGACATTTGTCATTGCAGCATGATGTAACCACTCCCAAATTACACACCCTCGCTCCCACCCCCATACATACGATACATAATTCATTTGCTCTCTCCTAAGCATTCCCTGCACACCAGGCCTCCAGGCCTTTGGTCACACTGTTTCCTCTGCCTGCGATACCCTCTGCTGTCCCCAATTTCACTGGCAAATGCTGCATCAATGTTTAATGTTCAGCTCAAATGTTATCTCCTCTCGGTGGCTTTCCAGTGGCCTCCATACCACCTCCATATGTATGCTAAGAGTCACCTGCAGCTTCCTCAGGACACTTTGCAAGTATAATGTTGTAATGACACAATTTGTTTTCTTGTGTTTCCCACTAGGTTGTGATCTCTTGGAGGAGCCCCTATCAGATCATACTTCAGTATCTTCTGAGTGACCTCAGTGTTTGTTGAATTGATTTAATACACTTCAAACCCAGGCTGTGGTGGCCTCTTGGGGTCCTTAGTGACTTCCTCTGGTCCTGGGATCAACTTTGGACCATTTTCCCCTGTCTTGTTCTTGTTCTCCTGGCCACAGTGGTACTCTTCATTCTTGGAAATTCAGACAATGGCGACACTACAGGATGAGGAGAAAGGGAAAAAAAGAGATATCTTGTTAGTCTTATCACATGGTGGTATAAAAACTTCAACTTGATTACTGTTTCCTAAAAATGGACTCTCCAGTAAAGAGCAACTGTGACTATAAACGCAGTTGTAGCCCTGCTAATGGCTTCCAGCGCTGGCCGCAGGCTCCTGGAGTGAGTGCATGGCCAGACTGGAATGTATTTGGGAGACTTTATAGTTCAAGGCCTTACTCTTAAAATTTCTTCTCAATAGGGTATGGCTTGTCAAAAATGCTATTTTGTTCTTTTCATCATTTTCAGTCTATCTGACAAAAGACATTAGTATTTTCTGTACAAATATGGAAACACCACCATCAACATCCCTTATATATGTGCATCTTTTTGTGATTAACAAAACACTTTCTAACTATGTCACCTTGAGCCTACAAATAGCCTGGGGAAGATGGCAGGGCGGTATATACAGCATCTACTCACAGAGAAACTATAGCCCAAAGTAGAGAGGTGATTTACCCCTAATCACAGCAAGCTTGGGCCCAAGTGGGTCCTTCCACCTGGACTCCAATCTCTCGGCCCTCAGACGTATCACGCTCCAGCTGCCACCACGATGTGTGGCCCCCACCATGGCACAGACGGTATCCAAGGGCCGGGAGGTCCTTGCCCAATCCTTGCCTAATCACAGCAATTCCGTGTCCTTTCCCTTTTGGAGACCTTTCGTCAGAGAAATTTAGGGTTTTCTTTGTTACTTTTTGAAAAGCAAGGCTCAGTTCATTAGCAGTCTGATACTTAGAAACAGTCAAATTATTTAAAAAGAGTTTGCTAATTTTTGATAGTTCCTGCAAGAGGAACAATAGACCTAAACTTCCTTCAGTACCAGAAAGGATGTGTTTTATAAAATGTCTGCCTGTCAGGGGATCATTCTTACTCCCAATTAAGTTTCAGTCTGCCTAAAGGCTACATCACACTCCTCCTGTGAGGGGCTCACCTGGTGGCAATGGAGAGTTCTGGGCTCCCCGCTCCCAGCTTGCAGCCTCTCCCACCCCTCCTCATCCTCATCTTTGTTCTTCGGGCTTAGTGCTCCACTGCCCCCAAGAACAGGAAGAAATGACCAAGTGCACCACCCTACAAGGATGGGCTGTGATAACATTTCATTTTGGAGACTAAAGAATCCAAGATGGTAGAAATAGCAAAATGTTGAATTTCTTTCAGCGTTAGTGTGCAGATCATGAAATTTCTTCATTCACTAATGGGTGATCAATACCATCCAAATAGGTCTACTGAAGATGGGAGAAATTCCTACAAAAACAATAAATAAGTGAAAATGTTAAATATGGGTGGAGTGAGGTAAAACATACAGGTGTACATTATAAGTTGATATAATATTAATTAGAGCATACTGTGATTGTATGTACTTCATATCTACATAAAGATATATGTTTCAAAAGAAATAAAAAATTATATTCATAAAGATGTTTATGAAAGTATTTGCATAAAAGCAAAAAGCTGGAAATGATTGAAGTGAGCTATAATTGGGGAACAGCTTACTAAGTTGTAGTAACTGTAGCCATTAAAAACAATAATTATGAGGATAATTCCGACCATAATCTGCAGACCAAAAATGTTAATGACAGAGTTAAGCGCAAATAGTAGAATTCAAACTGGAACCTATGCTGCAATTGAATTTATGAAAAATGTTGCCTCTGTGTGAACCAGGAGCAGAAGTGAAAATGTGAAAAAGAAAATAGCATGTTAGGATGAGGAGCAGGAAGACAAAATATATATATATATATATATATATATATATATATATATTTTATACTCTGGTTTCCTGAGATTGTTTGTCAGTGTACCCAAAAACAAGAAACCACTTTTGTTATGAATGATTAAATTACTTGAATATGAAATATGTTAGATCTGATTCCTTAGGGTTTAATTAAAGTAAATTGTCTTACCAAAAAAAAAAAAGGGGTGAAGATTCTTGTACATAATGAAAAGAACAGAAAATAACATAATAAACAAATATTTGCCCACTACCTAACTCTGAGTATTTTGCTATACTTGCTTCCAATTTTAAAAAGAAATAGGATGCTATAGACACAACTGAAGCCCTTTGGGTATTAAAAAAAAAGGAGTTTTTTGTTTGTTTAATATCTTAATTATTTTTGCTACATCATCTTTTTATGTTAATAATTTTCAGAAGGATGAATGATGCAACTTTAAATAGGCTTTGGTTTCCCTATTCAGTAGGTATATACTATATCTCAGTAGGTATACCTCAGTGGGTGTATATTAATACTATATGTCTCTGTATGGACATTGGATAAGTGCCTTTAACTGTCTGATCTTTGGTTTCCTCACCTATACAATGAGGGAGAAAAGATTATGTGTCCCTCAGAGGATAAGGACCCATGAATGGTGCCACAGAGGTTACTGTGAGAATTTCTAAGGAGGAATAGGAGTTAGCCAGCCCAGGTTGGGACAAGCCTTCCAGGAATAAAGAACGGCTTTAACACAGGCCCAGAGCACAGCCTGGAGTGTAGGGGAGGAGACAGGTGACCACCGAGATCCAGGCTTGGTTTACATGTGGTGGCTCTCAAAGTCCTGCCCAGCCGGTGTTCCCAGCACCAGCTGCCTCTCCCCAGGTCCCCAGGCCTGCGTCGTTCTCTCCTCTGGCATCTCCTGGTCTCAGCACGTGCTTCAGTGGAGACTCCAAGAGCTGCTGTGGTTGTCTGTGTCCCCGCCTTTGTCCTCTGCCGGATGGACGGCTCCCTGAGTATGCCTGTCCCCTGCACCCAGAATGGAGGAGGCCTCCGTCAATGACTGTTCAATAATAAATGGGTGAGGTGGGGAAAGTAAAGGCTCCGACAGGCCCCGTTCCGCAGACTTGTCGTAGAAGTCGACATGCTCCCTGATCCAGCAGGAAAGAGGATTCTAAGTTCTCTTTCTCCAAAGTTAATCCCAGATGCCCCACTGGAACCTGCTCGAAGACGGGATAGAGAAGGTCCTGTAAGAGAACTTCCAGCTGTTTCCCCAGGTCAAGGCATTTCCCTCCCCCTGTCTACCTTACTGACACCTCTCCCTGCCACCTGGTTCCTCCTCTGAGGCTGGAGCCTGGGAGGCCAGTCCTGACCATGTCTCTCTATTGAAAGCACAGGCTCTGGGATTCAGAAAAGCCACACAAAGAGTGGAGACTTTCCTGTCTCCCATACCAACCAGACTTTGTCCACTGGGTAAGATCCTGTGGTCAAGAGACAGAACCCTAAGCCCGGCTCTGGAAGCAGAGAGATCACAGTGTCAGTGGGAACTGGACAGAGAATGGAATCCTGTGGTTTGGATCTGGTCCAAGTTACCTATTGTCGAATCACCAATGACCCCGAAACTTAGCGGCTGAAAACAGCGCAATTACTAATTTTGCTCATGAACTGATACTGTGGATAGTGCTCAGTGGGGACAGTTCATCTTTGTGCCATAGGGCATCAGCTTGGCTGGGATAGGCCGTTAAGATTCTTAGAGGACTTTTTCTCTATCTGAGAGATTCTAAGAGGCACTGCCTAAGATCTTCCTGGGGTCTTACCCAAAGGTCTTATAGCCCCATCCTGTATTTATGGATTTGGCCTGAGTCCCTTTCTTTGAGAATTATTTGCTTTGGGGAAGACTTGCAAATGAAAACCTTTGATTTTGAACCCAGCAAGTTCTGGCTTGTGAGCTCGTCTCTCTCCTCTCACATTTTATCATAGCTGGTGAGACAAAGTCAGGTGGCACTTTCGATATTCTGCCTGGAAATCTTAGCTGGATCATCAAGATCCTTAGGCACCTTCCTACTGTCCCTGTAACTGCAGGCTACAGTGTGGCCACATGTTCTACCACTATATAACAAGGGTCCCCATCACTTTCAGATTTCTATAACGTTTCCATGGTTTTCCCAAACACCCTCATTGACAGGCTTCTCCAGGCCCTTACAGATTTCAATAACACTCTCTCTGACACCCTTTAGGCTGCCTGGACCCAAAGCCAGTTCATAAGTTGTAGGATTTTATTATACTAGTACTCGACATCCAGTACAAATATCTATTGTGGTTATTTACTGCTGCATAAGATTCTACCCCAAAACTTGGTGGCTTAAAACAACAACAATCATTACTTTTACTCATCTGTCTGTCCTTTGCACTGGTCTTAACAAGGGCAGCTCATCTTTTTGATGTATGGTATCGATGAGGGTGGCTCAACTAGGGCTGGAGAATACATCCCAAGAGGGCTCCATCCGCACGGTTGTGTCCTCTCTGCACGGGGCAGGTTGGGCTTATCATCACCACATTTCATCTTAGCTCTAAGAAAGGAAGATGATGTGGGTAGGACTGACCTAACCACATGAGCTCTTTAACTTTGAGTGCAGAGGCCAGAGACAGGGTAAGCTGAAGTGTGAGGGGGATTTGACCTGAGGGAGACTTGCCATTGCTGGCCTTGGCAATAGAGGAGGCCGGTAGCAAGAATGCAAGTGGCCACCACCAGTCAGCCAGGAAGTGGGGACCTCAGCCCTACAGCCACAGGGATGGAGTGGAGCCACAGCCACGTGAGCTAAGCACTGCCCCGAGTTGTGGATGAGAAAGTACCTGACACCTTGATTTCAGCCCTGCAGGCACCTGGGCAGAGAACCCTGTCATGCTGTGTCTAGACTTCTGATCTATAAAACTGTGAAGTAATAAATGGGTGTTGTTTTAAGCTGCTAAATTTGTGGTAATTTGTTAAACAGCCAAAGATGACTGTATTAGCTTCCTAGGGCTGCCTCAACAAATTACCACAAACGTGGTGGCTTCAAGCAACAGAAATGTCTTCTTTCAGTGTCCCAGAGTCCAGAGGTCTGAAATGAAGGTGTCAGCAGGGTCACACTTACTCTGCAGGCTTCAGGGAAGAATCCTCCCTTTTCTCTTCCAGCGTCAGGTGGTTTCAGGCTTTCCTTGGTTTCCCATGGCCTTCTTCTCCTCTTGTATCTGTGTCTTCTCCTCTTCTGTCTCTTAAAAGGACACTTGTCATCAGATTTAGGGTTCACTGAGAGAATCCAGGGTGATCTTCTCACCTTAAGATCCTTAATTACCTCTGCAAAGACCCTTTTTTAAAATAAGTTCACATCTACAGGGTCTGGGTACTAAATGTGGACATATCTTTTGGAGCCACCCTGCAATCCACAGGCATAACTAACACAGAGGTAGGTCTCCTTATCACTCCTTTACAGAGGGGAAACCACAGAGCGAATAGGCAAGTGCAAGTTTTTTGAATTCAAGTCCAGTAGATTTCCCTCTATGCCACAGGTGCCCGCTTCTCCCGTAGCATTTAGCACAACATTGGAGAGAGATTAGAGCTGAATAAATACTTGTTGATTAATTGAAATTCCAAATTAGTCACGAGTGAAGCTGTGTACTGTGTTCAGAAGAGGATTCAGCCCGGGGAGGGGGAAATTATCTCTTTTGCAAAATCTTTGAATCTGTCTAAAGAGGCCCAAGTTGGTGAATATTCCCATTCTTGATTAAAATGATTAAGGGTCCTTATGAAACAAGAGGCTTGGAAGCTTTCCAAAGAGACAGCTTCCCAGAAGGATGAGAGATAAGAAACAGAAGTGGGAACCTTCCCTTTCCTCGTGTAGTTCGGAAGCAAATTGACCTGGGATGGGATCCAGCTATGTCACTTACCAGCCGAGTGGCCCTGGCTAAGTCACTTAACCTTTCTGAGTCTCACTCCACTGACCTGTGAATATAACAACATACGTATCTCACCATGTTTTCAAAGAGAAACTGAAATGATAGGAATAATAATGCTCATGGAGGTGGTAAACACCATCCCAAACACTTTTCATGTATTAAGTCATTTATGCCTCATGACCACCTATGAGGCAAATATTTATAATTATTCCCATTCTATAGATGAATAACTGAGACAGGCAGCAGTAAGATCAAAGGTTGACAGCTACCAAGTGATGCAGCATAGTCGGGATTGGAACTCAGGATGTGTGGTTCCAGAAGCCACCTTCTTAACCATTGCACTGTACTAACTATATCGGTTAGGGGTTCCTTAGAATAACAGAACCATGGTGAGTGATTTAGAATAAAGCTGTGTAAGGCACTGGGTTTGACCTCGGCAGGGTCGAGAGGGTGGGCATGAAGCTGAGGACAGCAAAGCCACACTTGAACTGGCACGGAATACAACAGCACCAGCCTTGGACACTCACAAACTTGGTGAGGCAGGTGACCTTCAGGGTGATCTGGTGTTTTCACCACACAGCTGCACTAGCCCCTGGCCCAGGATGGAGAGGCTGGAGGAGGACATGCGGGGAGCGGGAGCAACAAGGGAGACGTGTAGATTCACAATAGCACGCGTGAGCTGCCGCAGCCTTGGGAAGGGAGTCCTGGGAAGTGTGGATGCGGTTCAGCTGTGCTGGCCCAGGACAAAGTCAACAGACACTCAGATGCAAAAGCACCTAGAAGGGAACCTGAACCAGTTAGTTCTTTCCGTAGGACTTGACAAATATTAGTTATTTTCTTTCCTGCCATTCTTGATCCAGGAGCAGAGGATGAGTTGGTCTGCCAGTCTGGAAGGAGAGTTGTGAATACGGGGTCCAAACATCAGGGCAATCGGGGGTCAGCGATGGTGGGAGCGGTCCAGCCTCCTCCTAATCTCTCCATCTTTCTCCCCAACCTCTGAAATAAACCTACCCTAGATACGTAGATGGTGCTTCCAG
>CM052437.1:9451457-9462140 GCA_028533085.1 Varecia variegata
GGGGTCAGCGATGGTGGGAGCGGTCCAGCCTCCTCCTAATCTCTCCATCTTTCTCCCCAACCTCTGAAATAAACCTACCCTAGATACGTAGATGGTGCTTCCAGACAAGTCTTTTTGTGACACCCCCTCCTCCACCTCTTGCCCCTCCTAGGCAGAAATTCAATGGATGCCCCCACTGGATGAGGACTCTGGGCTCTGGCAGAGCAGCGAGGCCCAGGACTCGCCCTTGAGGGGCTGGCTTAGGGCAGGGGAATCTCCCTGAAGCAATAGGGGAAAGTGGAAGATGAAGGTCTTTAAAACAGGGAATGGGCCCAGTGGGGTGTGTGGGGTGGGCTTCAAGGTTGGGTCTTGAAGCTAAGAGCTCAGACGAGGTGTAGCAAGTGCAGGAACAAGCAAAGCACAGAGAGGGATGGTGAATGTCCGGCATGATGGCCTCAGCAGCTGGGCTGACTTCCAGAGAAGCAGGTATGGCGTGCAGGTGGGTGCGGCTGGCGTCAGGCCCACGGTGGGTGGTGCACATCCGCACGCCGTATTCTTGCTGAATGGGAGCGAGCACCAAGCCTGCCATAGATCAATATCATTTCCTGCATATTTCACCAGATCCAGGCCTGAGCATATTGGGAACATCTCTCTCTGTGTCACCAATGATCACACCGTGACCCTTCCCAAGAAAAATATCTGGGCACTATTCTAAAGGTTTGCATACATTGTGCCGGTTAAACCTTTTCATAACTCTGCAAGGTAGGAATTATCATCAGCGTTTTACCCAGCAGTGTTTACAGAGTTTCAGAGCAGTGAGCGACGGGGCTAGCTAGCTAGGGTTGAACCTGGCCTTCAAAGTCCCTGCCCGCTTCACTGCAAGGAGGAGGAGTTTTGGGCTTTGAGGCTTTTCCACCTTTGAAATTCTAGGAAATATGAGGCTGGGTCTTTAAAAAATTTTTTTTCAAGTATTCAAGTGAGTTTCTTAGGATCTGAGAAAAGGAGACTGAATTGTTTCTTCAAAAATGAAGAAATTCTTTAGAGGCTATATGCATTATGGTTTTTCCTCTTGAAGCTTTTCAATCTCAAATTCAAAGCAGAACGTTAACAATAAACTCTGACTTTCTAGAAATCAATTGCAATTGCCTTTTTGTTGCTTTAATCGAACCACTTTGCAATTATTGAAGTTTTTTTTTTAATGAGCATGTCTAACTTCTCTCACATGACAATTGTGATTCTTCTTTTGAGAAGAAAAACAGATCCTCAACAGGTGCTTTTCGCCCAAATCACAATGCACCCAGAAGGGAAGGAGTGTGATTAATGGAGCACCCTGCTGCAAATGCACAGGGGACGTCTGTCCTCGTGCTGGGACCCACCCTTGGGATGCCAGCGGGGAGCACCAGAAACCAGCACCCAGGGAGCCCAGGATCATCTGGCTTTGTCTCTTTATTCTGTTTCTCATTTGTTGTTCTATTCACTTCAGCAATTCTGCATTCAGAAATGGGTATGTTGAACTATTTCTGATATTTGAAAAAAATACACTCCTTCTAACAAGAATCTTTGCCTTTGGGGACCTGGGCAGCCGTGATGCGCCAGCGTGTGTGTTCCTGTCCAGGGTGTTGAGATGACATCTGTTCATTCCACAACGACTTACTGATGTAGCCCAGACGCAGGTCCTCTTCTTGGTGCTCAGCGCACGGCTGTGGGCAAGTGTTGCCAGCTCTCTGCCCTCTCGGAGCACACCTTCTAGCTCAGCAGAGACAGTGACCATGCTCGACTACAGCTCCCACCACGCTGGTTCTCGCCTGCCACAATTGCGGACATGCCAGAAGTGTAACAGTCGCAGAGGGACAGGCACGTGAGGATGGAGTACCCCCCAGGGCCTGGGTTGCTACCCTCCTAGCCATACCAGCTAGGAGCTGTCATCACCATCTTGGAGATGAGCAAATGGAGGCTCAGAGCAGTGGGACCACTTGCGCTAGGTCACAGATCCCGTGGTGAGACTCCTCAAGCAGGGACAGGCATTCCTGAGACCTTTTCTGTCTCCCATTCTCTCAAGCCTCCCTCCCAGCCTTGGTGGAGGAAGGTGCAGGTGAACAGTTCCAATTTCCTAGCTTGCTCTTCTCCTCCAAGGCCAACGCTTTGTCAAAGAGCCTGTTCCTTTGGTGTCAAATATGCACTTTCTTTTTTCTGATGGAGAATGCTGCATCCAGGGTACCTCCTGGGCCAAAGTGAGTGTCCTACCGCTTCCTCCTCCTGTGCAGCACACACTCTGCCCACTGGCGCCTTGATCCATGCACAGCTCTGGTGGCAGAACGGGGTCACTGGCAACATGGAGAGAGGAGACAGAGGCTCTGGTTCCACAATAATGCCCTGGAGTGTTGCTAAGAGACCTCCTATCCTAGCAGGAGAAAAACGAGTTCTTGAAAGCACTTCACCTTGAGGCGTGACACAGGACCGGGTTTCTTCGTCTTCCCACCCCTGCCATGTGACAGACCTGACACCCCAGGGGTGAAGCCGTGAAGCCTGTAGCAGATGCCTGGCTGGAAACCAGGGGCAAAGCAGCGGGGGCGGGGGGGGGGGGGCGGGGAGGACTTAGGAGACAGGACCTCTTGGGGAGGGACAAATATATCAGGGGGAGACAGGGGACAAGTCTGGGCCCAGCAAGGATCAATGAAGTTGCAAGCGTGTGATTCGCCTGTGCTCCGCAGCCTGGCGTGTGTAGCACCCCCACCCCGGTGTGTGCTGCCCAGGGCGGGAAGGCAAGGTGCTCCGAGCCAGGCTTTGACAAGACAGCCTTGTTTGTTGGCAGGAAAGGTTTTCTGAAACAGCTTCCATAGCAACTGAGGAGAGCCGGGAGAAGCGCCGGGAGCTCCTGGTTGCTTAGCAAACGCTGGCTGCTGGTGGGACCACGGCGGCTCCGCACCTGCCACGCGAGGGAAGGAGGCTGGGAGAGCGGGCGGCTTGGGAGGCTCTGCACATCGTCCCCGTCTCGCGTTTGAGGCACTTGAGGGAAGAGTAGGAAGGACGGCACCTGGCCTGCAGCCTGCCTCCCTCCTCTTTCCACAGCCCTGGGGAAGGGACCTCATGGTCCATGCTGTGCGTCCAAACTCTGTCCACCTTGATCCCCAAACAGTCTTTCCCTGGCCACTCCTTGAACCCAGGAGTGAGCATGCCAGCGGCTCATCAGCCATTAGGGGAATGGATTCTGGAAGCAAGCTCAGAGGAATCTGGGCGGTAGGGCATTCTGGGGTCCTGGGTATGTGGAGTATGGTCCAGGGAGTGAGGGAGGGGACAGGCTCAGGGTGGATGCATTTCCTTGGCGCAGGGGGAGGGGTGCTACTGCAGGGAGGCCTGGTGGGCCCTCTACAGCTTGTGGGGGGCAGAGCCCCAGTCGCCTGAGTCTAAGGGGTACCAGTTGTAATCTGGATGCTTCATCCTCGTTGAGCAGTAGCTTCAGGCTGAAGTTTGGGATTTGGGACCCTCCCTCTTACAGCGCTGTAGTTGAGTGGGCCTTCCAGAGGTGGCTAATGCCAGGTGGCTGGCCCGCCAAGGAGCAGTCGTTGGGACAGCATCTATTGCCAGGTGGACTCTCCTGCTCCCTTTCTTCATGCTCCTGTGCCACTTACCTGCTGGGTGACCTTGGGCAAGTCGTGCGTGAAACCTCTCTCAGCCTCAGTTTCCCAAATTGCCAAAGTCTGCCCTGACTCTGGCTCCCTTTGCCCTTTATCCCTTATCTGTATCTAGCTCAGCCTCTTTAGCTTCGTGTCAGAAAGGCGGCAGGGCCGGGCGAGAGGCTGCCATGGCAGTTGGTTTTAGTCAATACATTGTCTTTGCAGCCCAGAGCCTGTGCGTGCTGAGCTCGCTTGTCCTTGATGTTGGCCTCCTTTGAGGTAGGAACCATGTCCGACTCACGTCTCCATCCTTAGTACCACGGACAGGCACCCGCAGTGAATTTCCCTGGAGTGAGAGAATGAGGGAAGAGGGCCCGCTGGGGGAGCCCAGCATGAGTGGTGATCTGCGGGCCAAGCTGGGGCAGAGAGCGGCAGTGGTAGTGGAGTCAGAAAGCTAAGCCCTTGACAGTTTTTGTCCCTTGGTATTAGACAAGGGGGTTCAATGCTTGCAATATTCCCTTCACCTTTCCACTCTGCTTCTAATCAAACGAAGCTCCAAGGTATATAGAACTGCCAGGCCAGGGCCAGTCCCAGAAAACGACAGCCACACGCTGGCACTTGGGGCAGGGCCAGCGTCTGTCCCCAGCTGCATGGACCATTCTTCATCAGCACCAGGCCCTGCGGGTGACACTGAGGGCTCCCTCCCCTCAGCTGCCTTGCAGGGCCGGGCAAGTTGGACTGATGGCATTTCTCAGGAAGTCATTCAAATGACCACCTCGGCAATGGTCTCCAGGACACGTAGTCGGTTTACATAAAGATACGTTCTCGTGAGACCTGTTCCAGGTCTTGGGATGGAAATGAGGAGAAGCCCACAGAGGACTCAGAGCAAGCAGGAGTTGGGGTTGGCTTGAGCGGCACACTTCAAATGCCAGCGCTGCCCCCGGGAGCTGGCCTCCGGAGGGGTCGTTGTACCTACTCTGTGGCTTATCACGAGGCTTAGACAATCATGCAATGTCCAGACTTCAGGAAGTGCCTGGCAGCTCTGATGTTCAGCTCCACAACGGCCATCAGGCTGTATAAAGGTAGAGCCTGTGGGAGCCACATCTGCATCTGACCTCTGATCTGGGCTGTGCCCAGGGGACGGTGGGCCTGGGCTGGTGCACATGGCAGAAGGCAGGGACATCCAGGTGGCTTCTTAAAAGATATGGAGGAACCCTAAATCATTGTTACTAAGTGAAAGTGCCAATCTGAAAAGCCTGCTTATTGTATGATTGTCCGGAAAAGACAAAACTATGGAAACAGTGAAAAGATCAGTGTCTGCGAGGGATTGGGGAAGGGATGACTAGGCAGAGCACAGGGATCTTTAGGGCAGTGGAAATACCCTATAATGTCCCACAGTGGTGTCTACATGGCACTGTGCATTTGTCCAAGCCCATGGGATGCACAACACCGGGAGGGAACCCGCATGTCAACGCCAGGTTGTGGGTGAGGATCACGGGCCAACGTAGATGCACTGATTGTGGCAGTCGTGCCACCTGGGGCGGGTGTTGACAGTGGGGACGCTGTGAGGACAGGGGAACGAGGTGTACCTGGGAATTCTCTTTGCTTTCTGCTCAACTTTACTGTGAACCTCAAACTACTCCAAAAAAATAAAGCCTATTTAAAAAAAAAGACTTGAGCTTTAATTACGGAAGAGGATCTTTCCCCAGCCCCAGTGCAGCTGGCTGTGCTGACAGGCTGGGTCGCCCTGGACAGGCAGCCCTGACAGCCGCCGCTCCCAGGCTGGCATGCGGAAGGATCTCTGTTGTGGATCCCCCGCTACTTTCGTTTGCTATAAAGAACACTGGGAGTGAATTTAGTGGTTGTGAAATTTAAAAAGGCAAGTGCAGAGCTGGGAGGCATTTCCTTAAGCACAAAGTAATGAAGAGGCCGCCTGCCCGCCCAGCACGCGCACATGGTTAGCGTTAGCGGCAGCTGCAACGCGGGCCACAGCCCCAGAGTGGCCCCGCCCCAGCGAGGCAGAGTCCCCTCCCGTAGGGAAACCCTGACAGAGGCAGGAGGACTCCTTTCACACAGAGTCTTGGGGCACTTGGTAGCACAAGATCTCGTCCCTTATCCAAGCAAGTCGCCCCTCCACTCATTCTTTCAATAATTCAGTTACTTTTTCATGTATTAAACAGTATGTTTGCTTTTCATTCCATTGTCACCTATTTACCGAGGACCCACCATAGAGCAAGGATGGGACATGGCGCTAAGGACACTTAAATGAATGAAACTCCTCCTTGGCGGAGCTCGTGCACGTGTGTGGAGACAGTCACGGAAACCAAGCGTTACAGCTCAGCAAAATGTGAGCAATGGTGTACAGATTCTCCGAACGCAGCTCGGCCCAGCGGAAGGAAGGCCTGGCCACTGCTGCCTGGAAAACCAGGGCAGGCTTCAGAGAAGGGGTGACCTTGAGGGACGGGTAGGCACAGATGCAGGCACAGGTGCAGATAGGTCTGGACATGGGTCAGTCAGTGTGGCTGAGGTGAGAGCAGGTGGCCCCCGGCCCTCAGGAAAGCTGAATTTAAGGTGTTAGGAGGGTCGTGATCATATATCACAGAGATCCCCGCATGCCATGTGTAGGAGTTTGGATTTTGTCTGGCAGGAGACAGGAGCCAAGGTCAAGTTTTTACTTCCACTCTCTCCAGACCAGAGATGAGAGCCTTTGCCGGCCATTCCCCCGTGTTTCAGCTCGCCTTGCCAGTTGCCCCTTGCGTTAGAAAGTCCTTGCGGGTCTCTGAAGACTGCAGACTTTGAGGGTCCTTCCACAAGGTCTAGGCACCTCCTTAAGGCTGCAATGTGGCTGTGCCGTCCCTGGCCCCTCACCTGAATTCTCTGCTGCCTTTCGATTGCCCTTCCCGAGTAGCTCCAAACCTTTCGGACTCCATCTGGGAGCCGGCCCCCAGGATCAGGGCCTCTTCCCCAGTGGGGCATTACCAGAAACGTTTGCTCAGGCCAGAGAGCAAGACTTATTATTGCCACCTGTCATCTTTCTCTCCGTTGCTGCGCTTTAAAACAATAACTATTGTCGTTTTTCAAGGAAGACGCCACAGCCCATGGAGCTGTGGAAACCTTGGCAGGCCTGAGTCATTAGGGCTGGACCCTGACGGCCCCGTGTCCCAGGAGGCACTGGCACGCCACGTGGTGACAGCCCAGGCCTGCAGAAGCACGTGTGTGTCTGTGTCGGGACCCTCCTCATGTCAGAACCAATCAGGTTCAAGCCCTGGGGTGGGTGTGGGAAGAATCCATCCCTTCCCTGCTTGGACGGCCTTAGAGCCGGAGCAGCGTCGACCCTGGGCCACTGTTAGGCTCTAGGTACAGTGCCCAGGGTCTATAAGCTGTTTAAGAGCCTACAAAAACGTTTGAGGCCTGAAAAATTTGCTTCAAAATATATATAGAAAATAGCAAAATTGTATTCAATAATTATTTAATTGGAAGTCTACAAAACATACCAACAGTGAGCCACAACTCAACCAGTTTAGAATTATATACATAATTTGGGAAGCCTGGTGATCTGTAGACGTTTCCTTACTGTGAAATAAATCGAGCAGTTTCTTTTGAAAGGGGTGGAGTTCCCAAAAGCAAGGGTGGCCAGGCCTATGAAACACTGGAAATAGTCTGGAGCCAAGGATGGGAGAGACAGGGACAGCCCTGGGGAGGACTCAGGCATGGTGGTGTCCACTCCTCCCTCACTGCGTAGAATGCAAGTAGGTTTTGTACTCCTGCTACTATCACCATCATTGACATTGCTGTACAGATTCTAGCCTATTTCCAAATATGCCACCACCACCGCTGCTGTCAACATCACACTACTGTGCCGCCACCACCACCATTGTTCTACCTCTGCCTGGCTCCTCTCACCCCCATGACTGCAACTTCTGGAATTCCTACCCAGCCACCACTGTAACTTATAGCACTGCCTCTGTTACCAGTGCTGTTGTTGCAATAACATCATTATTGCCCTTAATTCTGTTATTCACTCACATGTAAATAACACTTTCTAGTTTCCAGAACTCTTTCGTACCAGTGAACTCACTGGGCCCGGTCACACCCTGGTGAAGCATCAAATCCCTGGCTGACATGGGCCATCTGGTCCCCGTGCTGTTTAGAGCGCATGGCCTCCCAGGGAGCTGCTGGTGGGGTGGGCGGCTCAGGATGTCCTTAAGGCTCAGCCGCATCTCACTGGAGAGAGCCCTGTCCCATTCCCCAGCGGACTGCAGGGGACTGCGGGAAATCTCAGGGAGCACCCGGCTCTGTGCTGAGCATCAACTGTCTCTGTGACAATCAGACGTCTCTAGAGTCTGGAGCTCTGGAAAGATCAGAGGCCCCCACGTCCTCTTCAATGTGGGGCAGACAAAAGAGCACCCAAATGGTGACAAATTCTGCAGTTCTTGGGAAGTCCCCGCTATGACTTGTCTTTATTATAGTCTCCGGTGCTGCTGTACCTCTTGGCTCACCTAATCAGAGCCCTCAGGTATGCGTTAGAGCTTCTGATTAAGGCAGAGACAACTGCTCACACAGGGGAGGTGACTGCCCAAAGTCACACAATGAAGCACTGCTGGAACTGGCACCAGAGCCCAGGTGGCCACTCTCTGAGGCACAGCCTCAGGGCAACAGCCTTTGCTGGTCAGTCTCCCCTGAACAGAACCCCACCTTGCCAAGTGTTAGGAGGCCAAGTACATAAGGGTAAGTCGGGCTGGTCCGCACTCCCCAGAACAGAACCTTGACTAGTCTAAGAACCAGCAGTGCTAATTTTATTTCCCTGGCTAAATTAAGGCCTGGCCATCTGATGCAATTCTGGCAAATGAGAATTTTGGGAACTTTGTAAGGTGGTTCTGGGAAAGGTTCTCTGAAAGGTTTCTTCATTCTTAAAAGGGGACATAAGGAAAGTTGTGCTTCCTTCTGATCTTTTGACACTATTGTATGAGGCTGTGATGTTTGGATCTTTTGCAGCCATTTTGTGACCATGAAGGGACAAGCCTGAGAAAAAAATTCTGTCACTGAGGACAGCACAACAGAAAGACAGAAGGAAACTGGGTCTGTGTTGATGTCATTAAACTGCTGAATTAACCAACCCTACAATTGCCCTACCTTTAGACTTATAAGAGATAAATATAGTTTTATCTTAGTTTGATCTTTTATTTTTATATACATATATATATATATATTTTGAGACAGGGTCTCTCTCTGTCGCCTGGGCTAGAGTGCAGTGTCATCAGCCTAGCTCATAGCAAACTCAAACTCCCAGGCTCAAGCTATCCTCCTGCCTCAGCCTCCCAAGCAGTTGGGACTATAGGCATGTGCCACCACACCCAGCTAATTTTTTCTATTTTTAGTAGAGGCGGGGTCTTGCTCTTGCTTAGGCTGGTCTTAAATTCCTGACCTCAAGTGATCCTCCCACTTCGGCATCCCAGAGTGCAAAGATTACAGGCATGGGCTACCATGCCTGGCCTATTTTTATATTTTTTAATTGTTTAAATCACTTTTTTTGAGCTCTTTTACTTGTACTTGAGAACAATGAAAATGCTAAAATGACAAGTATTCCATTTATTCTGGGCCTATGCCCATGTCATTCCCATCAACAGAAATGGGAATATTTTCTTATTCATCTGGTGAACTTTCCCTAAAAATCAGCCCAGATGTTACTTCCTGTAGAAGCCCTTCCCTGCATGTTATTGTCCAAAGAGTTTATCATTTCCTTCTTTGCATGCTCACTGTACCTAGCCCATATTTGTATCTGCTGCACTATATATTGTAATATACTTGTCCTCTCTCTCTTGCCACCACTCTGTCTTGAGAGAAGATGCAGGGTTTTAGTCATCTCTGTTTCTCCAGCTCTTAGGGCAGAGCCTGGCACAGAATAAACCTCACTAAGCGTTTGACTGAATTGAATCAAGTGGCACAATGCATGAGAAGTTCTATTAACCATAAAGCAAGAAACAACATGAGACAGTATTAAGTTAACAAATGAAGTCACTAAAGTGTTAATTGCTTTTTAATACGCTTCATTCAACTAAGCAGATACTTATTTAGCCATTGATGTAGCTATCTGCGTAGCGAAAGAAAAACAGATGTTTTCTGACAATATCTTTCTCCCCTTCCAAAAACCAGTTTTAGGGACAAGATCGTGGACCAGCCTCCCACTGCATAGTGACCCCTCTTCTCCCCGAAAGACAGCGGATGTACTGAAAGGGAACTCCACAGACGTTCCCCGGGAGATCCACATTTAAGCCCCGCTCTGCCCTCACCGGCCAGGTCACACCATGCCCTGCGCTTCACTCCTCTGTAAAATGAGGGTGACCACTCTGCCCAGCTGCCGTGAGACTCCTGGGAGGCCAAGACCAGGAAAACCTCTGTGTCTGCTGTCAGATGCTGTGTGTCCTTTGCGGGACAGTTGTTAGCACCCACCAGCAGGGCTGCACTCGACTGTTTATTCCGATATGCTCCATCTGGGGCCTTGCTGAGCCTGGAGGCACAGCCTCCCCCACTGCACCCCCCAGGCTGACCAATTCTACGGGTATCAACGACTCAGCTGCAGGCAGTCATGCCAACCGATCCAGGCCTCATACCCCAACTTCACCAGGCTCTCATACTCCGGGCCACTATCCACCTGCTATAACCACCCCAGAACCAGTCCCCGATTGCTAGGGACAGCCCCTGTGTCCCAGAGTCCACTGAAATTATTCACACTAGCCCAGCCTAAGCTCATTTACCCCGCCTTGCCCAGTCCTTCCTGCCAAAACCACAACAAAGGCTCTTGCCCACGTCTCCCCCTTGCTCCCTCTGCCTCCTGCTCGACCCTGGTGCTTCCCCGTGTGGCCCGTGTGGCTTGGCGTGGCTTGGCGTGGCTTGGCGTGGCACGGCGTGGCGCCCCCCCCTTCTCCTGGGAACTGTAACAAACTGCCATTTCAATGGCCATCATTTCTGATCCATTGTCCTCACCGTATCTGAATAGTAATAAGACCTACATTTAAAAACAGCCGTGTAGGCCGGGCGCGGTGGCTCACGCCTGTAATCCTAGCACTCTGGGAGGCCGAGGCGGGTGGAT
>CM052437.1:9462240-9476140 GCA_028533085.1 Varecia variegata
CCATTTAAAAATCTTGGCATGTTGAGAAGGAAGGGAGGTCTGGTTGTGAATTTCATTTTTTCAAACACTTGATGCCAAACCCCAGATGCACTACAGAGAGCTTAGAATCCCTAAAGAATTTGACCAGAGGCTTTGGGAACCTGGAGGGAAGTGGGAACCGGGATATCTAACCCTGGTTTTTTGGTTTTTATGCTGAGAGCCAAAATCTACGCTTTGGACTCACACTTTCCTGGGAGGCTTGACTTTAAAGGCCATTTAAAACCCATTGAAAGGGAAGGAGGGTGCTTGGGAGTCCCATTCCAGCCTGGGAGGCTGAGAGCCACTGTGCCGCCAAGCAGAATGACAGGTTCTCCGAGCAGGAGCATCTGCACAAGATCACCTTGCTCCCTGTGCCTCCTGCTCGACCCTGGTGCTTCCCTATGGGGACCATGTGGCTTGACCGTGGGGCTCTGGGACTTCTGCTCTGTGGATGGAGGGCAGGGAGGAAGCCTACTGGGCTGCTGTCTCTGGGGGTTCATCGGCTTCCCGGGGTGGCCAGGGAGCGGGAGTGGCGATGGTACTCTTGAATTTAGTCTTGAAGTTGGAACACTCTCCTGACCACTGGGCATGGCCTTCCTGGTGCCTGGAAACTGAGGTGGAGCTAGTTTGGGAAGAGCTTCAGCCCGAGCCTCCTAAACAAAGGCTGATGCTGATTCATTTTCTCCTGGATCTTTGTTATAAAGTAAATATCAACCCAAATGGCAATTTGGAACAGTGGTTCAGGAACTGAGCTCATCTGGGCCTCAGGAATCCCAAGCCAAATTAAAAAGCATCTGGTGCTTCTTGAAGTGGCTTATCCTGGTTCCCCAGGGGCCCTCACCAGATGCCAGCCTTGGGGGGCTTCCAGGACCATACCCCTCCACGCCCCCAGCGTGCCTCTGCTGTGCCTGCGCTCAGCTCCTCGAACCTCTCCTGCTGCCCTCAGCCGTGGCCGGGGCCCTGCTGGAGCCTGTATCAGCGACAAGCTCCAGCCTCAGGCCTGGTTTCAAAGCGCATCCTTGGAGGGGAATAAACATGTTCTAATCAAAACAAAACACTTCCAAACGGGAGTTTCCTGTTGGAATTTCCTGGCAGCTCCCAAGGCAGTGTGATTATGGAAACACTCACTGATTTTTTCTTCTCAAGGGGTGCGGAGGGCATACGACAATGATAGTCTTCACTTCCCTTTCTGGACACAGACGGCAACTGCAGTTATCAGAGGAGCCGCCTGAAATGGGCTGGTCAAATCCTATCACGGCAACCTGGGGCTCCGGCCGCTCCTGGCACTGGGAGGAATTAACAGCTGCCTGCTGACTCGCCTTGGTCAGGGGGCTGCATTTTCCTCTCCTAGAAACTGGGGCCTCCTAGGGTAACCTGTAAGCAGAAATCTGGGAGTCATCTTAAAAGCCCCGTTCCTGAGCACACACCATGGGTGACAGGGCCCTTTGCTTCTACCCTCTTAAAAAGTCCTCAGTTGGACCCTTCTCTGTCACATTGCCGCAGAGCAGACCCTTGCCATTACTTGCCTGGATAATTTCAACAGTGTCTTAATTGGCTTCACGAGCTTCCCCTCCAATGGACCCCCCGACACAGAAGCCGGGGTGATCTGACTGTGCCCCAATGCTGCCCTAAATCCTCCTTCGTCCTCAGCCTGCGTCACGCCCCAGACTCACCAGCGGCTTTCTCCCGTGGCGTTTCCCCGAGTAGGCTTGCCTAGGTCCACTTACCCTATTGGTTTACTAGCGCTGCCGTGACAAAGTACCATATGGAGTGGCTTAAACAACATTTGTCATCTCACAGTTCCAGAGGCTAGAAGTCTGAGGCCAAGGTGTGGGCAGGGCCACGCTCCCTCTGCAGGCGCCAGGGAAGGGTCTGTTCCAGGCCTCTCTTCCAGCTGCTGGTGGTTGCTGGCAATCTGGTATTCCTTGTCCGTGGAAGCATTCCCCTGATTGCTGCTTTTATCTCCACATGGCATTCTTCCTGTGTGTCTTTGTCCAAATTTACCCTTTTTATAAGGACACCAGTCATATTGCATTGGGGCCTACTCTAGTGATCTCATTTTAATTCGATTCCCTCTGTGGAGACCCTATCTCCAACTAAGGTCACATTCTGTGCTACTAGGTGTTGGGACTGCGATATATGAATGGTGGGGGGCACAGTTCAACCCATAACACTTTCATTTTAAGACTTCTCTTTTCTGACCTGTCCTCTGTCCTCCTGCTCCTGCCTGGAAGAATTGGCCACTTCTACTGGATCATGTACAAAAGACCATCAGAGGACCTAGAACTTGGCTCTTGGTCTATGTGCATGTTTCTCTTACTTATTAGACTGTGAGTTCCTTAAGGACAGGGAGACTGCATTATTTCTCTATGTCCCCAGGGCCCAGAACAAGGCCAAGTGCACAACAGGTGCTCAGTGTTTGCTGGATAAATGAATGACTGAATGCATGAGGTTCTTTGAAAAGATGTGAGCTGGCTAACATTCCCACCTGAATTCCCTCTAGGCCCCCAGTTTGCCTCTGGGGCTGTCAAATCTCCTTTCCACCAACCACTCCCAATTCTGGCTGAGCCAGCTGCATAAAATGCAAAGCTCACTGTTACTCCCCAGTGTCGGTGGCTCCACATGCCTACTGAATCAAATCTGTATTCCTTATGCTGTAGTTATTTGTTAGCAGAATTATTAAACAGATTATGACACATCCATGTAAGGGAATCCTATGTAGTTGTTCAACATGTGAAAATAATGTTGTATTGGGGGTTCTTCAGAAAATGTGCTCACATGATTTATGGAAGTTGAGAAGGTCTACCATCTTCCATCCGTAAGCTGAAGAACCAGGAAAGCCAGTGGTATAATTCTGGTGAGTGTGAAGGCCTGAAAACTGTGGGGGTGGGGTGGGGGAGGGTACATGTGTAAGTCCCAGAGTCCAGATGCCCAAGAACCAGGATCTTCTAAGTCTGAAGGGAAGAGAAGATGTATGTCCACCTCAACAAGAGAGAGAGAGAGAGAATTCACCCCCCTTTTTCTTTCTTTCTTTTTTTTTTTCCTTTTTGTTCTATCTGGGCCTTCAATGGATTAGATGATTCCCATCCACACTGGTGAGAGTGGGTCTTCTTTACTCAGTCTACTGATTCAAATGCTGATCTCTTCTGAAAACACCTTCAGGGACACATTCAGAAATAACGTCTTGCCAGCTATCTGGGCATCCCTTAGCCCAATCAAGCTGACACATAAAATTAATCATCACAAATGTCACTGACAAAGAAAATGCTTATAAGCAGGAGCTACAGTCAAAATAGTTAACAATTGGCTAATCCTAACTAACCAATCAAAACAGAGTGTGGCCCAAACAGCTTCCAGCAATAAATAACCAATGTGACAATTAGTAACCATTGTCACCCTGGTGTCAGGATACAGAATTGATTATGTGGTATATGGTAGGCAGAACTTTAAAATGGCCCCAATGACCATCATCCCTGGTGTTATTCCTGAGAGCGTGTTATGTTCCATAGCAATAAACAGATTATCCAGGTGGGCCTAATCGAACCACATGTGCCCTTGAAAAGCCAGTCATTTTCTCTGGCTGGTGATAGAAGGAAACATCAAAGAGATCTGAAGCATGAGAAAGATTTAACATGCCCTTGCTGGCATTGAAGGTGGGGGGGATCTCAAATAGCTACTGGAGAGAAGCTTCTAGAAGCTAAGAGAGGCCCCTGGCTAATAGCCAGCAAGGAAGCAGAGATGTTGGTGCTATGGCTGAATTCAGCCAACACCTTGAATGAGGCTGGAGCGGATCCTTCCCCAGCCTCTAGAGAAGAGTCCAGCTGCTGACACACTTTGACTTTGGCCTGCGAGCAGAAAGCCCAGTTGAGCCCACCTGGACTTCAGACCTAGCAGAGCTGTGAGATAATAAATGGGTGTGTTTTAAGCCACTGAGTTTGTGGGAAACTGTTATGCAGTTATGCAGTAATAGAAAACTAATACAAAGTGAGATAACCACTTTAAAAAAAATAAATGTGAAAACCAGAAGAAAACACCAACACATTAACAGTGGTTGCCTTTGTGATTGTTTTTCCTGCTTATTGTACTTTCTAAGTGCATTATACTGTGCATGCTCTACTCTTACAATGAGCAAAAATCATATTTGTCTCAGCCTTTTTTTTTCTTATTACGATCTAAGCTTCTCAAGGGCAGAGGCTGTTGATCTTTAAGTCTTAGTCAATAGATATTTTAATAAACAAATTCAGCTTTCCAAGACAACATGGGTTTGCATTTCTAAACATGATCTGTAATTCTAACCATACCTCTAAAAATTTTGTATTTTTATGCCCAATTTATAGGTGTTGAAGTGACTAATAAATTGGAAGAGGCCCCAAGTGGTTGGGTCACTTGATCTGAGGTCCCACATCCAATGCACAAGACTTGTTTGGCCTCGGCCTTTTCTACCACACCTCATGACCCTCTCCCTCCTGATCACATCTGCCTTCTATCTTCCCTGTCTTCCAGAGGCTTCTTCTTTCAAGTTGGGGTTGGGGTTCCATCTGAATTACCCTCCTGAAAATAAGCTGGGCAGAGAGTGTCTTGTGACACAAATTCTTCTCCCCAGTGGCTGCTTCTTTTTCCTGATTCATTTTGTAGACCAGAGAGGCCCCCAAATTCTGCTCTTTAACATCGCATTCTGCTTATCAGCATTGCTGATGCTGTTCTGTGTCCAGCCTGGGGCCAAGAGCTGAGCAGCCTGAGGCAGAAGACCAGTCCTTGTTCCTGGGGAGTCGCAGCCCTGTGAAGACCAAGTAGTATAGCTCCATTTTCCAACTTCCCCACCCGTCTCTGCTCCCCAGACCGGACTATAGGCACAGGGGCATGTTTCATCTCTGGTGATCCCTCCCCGGTGGCTAGTTAGCTGTGCCCTCCAGAAGGCTGAGTTTCCCTGGTATCTTCACAACAGTGGAGCGAGCAGTTCAACAGTTGCTGACTCTCAGACGGCCCTTAGGGGCCCTGTGCAGAGTTTGAGAGAGGGCGAATACCACTCCCTGACTCACCATAACTCTCTGCCTGTGTTTATAACAGATTTTAAACAATTCTTATGCTGTTGACCACCCCCCGTGAAAAGGCAGCTGCACAGCCCCCCTTCCTGAGCTGACATCCCTGTTTAGAGAGGGACATCCGGGTTTTTCTTTTTCCTCTCTCTCCTTTAAAGCGAGGTTTGAAAACAGCATAGAGCTCTCCCGGCCCAGAGCCACAGCAGGCCTTTTATCACGAGAGACCCTGCAAGGACCATTTGGAGAGCCCACTTCCTGTCCAGGGAGGAAGTGGCTAGGTCTTGACCTCGGACATACTCTCATTTCCAATCATTTTCCAGCCTGGACTGCAGTGATTCAGTTTCCATTTATAAAGTGAAATTAGGTCCTGTTGAATACTCTGCATGAGGGAGGGGGTAGGAAGGAGGAAACGAGAGCCCCTTCCAAACAATTCTCCCCTGTTTAGCTTGGAGCTGGCTCGGTTCTGGAAGGATTTCCTGATGTTCAAGGTGTTAGCAGCCTCTCTCAGGAAGGGCCCTGCTTCATTCTCTTCTGCAATTTAAAACAAAACAAAACAAAACAAATGTGCTGGAGCTGCCACGTGACTCTGCAGAGGCTTGGCTATAATTGAATCTCGTGTTTTTACAGCACTTTGTGCTTTTCAAAGAAGTGTCACACATATTATCTCAGCCCAGCCGCACAACACATCTGGGAGGGAGCGGAAAGGCATTATTGTCCTCATTTAACTTTCTTTGAAGAAAAACGTGTTAATTCTAAGAGCTTCTGTGGAAAGGGTGCCTTTTTGTGGTCAGGCAGGGAGACAGTGGTGGTTCAGAGGACATGGCCCAGATAGGGGGTCAGGAGACCTAGTTTCTGTTCTCCATTTCCCTGTGTGACTCTTTGGACTTTGGCTTACTCCCCTGTGACAAGGGACAATGAGATAGAGGGGAGAGTGCAGACTACACGTGTGGGGAGACAGGATTCATGGCTTGGTGGCGATCATCGGATTGCCTGGATAATTGGTTCTAGAGGGGCATCTCCCAGGAAGCCTGGAGGCATTCCTAGAGAACCGGAGAATAGGGACGCAGGGGCCCACTCCTTCCCAAGGCTTGGGGACCAAGGGACTGACAGCTGCATGTTCCCCTTAGATAAAGTGGGGTGCTCGAGGGAAGGCAAAGAGGAAGCAGAGCTCCGAGACCAGGGGTTGAGAGAAGTCTCTGTCCTGCCAGCAAGGACATACAGTAGCACTTGGAAGGGTTCTGGGGAACAGGTGAGCTGGCCAGGTGCTGAGTAAGTGGCTCTCACATGCAGAAGAAGCAGAGACCACAGAGAAGGGCCACCAGTGAGCCCTCCTGAGGGAATGAGCGATGAAAGAAAGAGGATTCAGAAATCTAGGTCACCAGGTACTCCGAGGCCCATGGTATTAAGTAACTTTCCATAGGCTTTGCAGCTAGTAAGTGGTGGATTTGGGGTTCAAAGAGATTTGCTCAGTTTCCTCTCTGTGCTCCTCTCCCCAAATCTGCTGGGGTGAGAATGATGGATAAATGTGCTTTTCACGTGTGCATTCATTCCTGGAGAAGGGGTGACCAATATGTCACTGTGGGGACTCTTTTATGGCCTCTTATATTGTGCCACTAAGTCCATCTTCAGAAGGGCCAGCCCCTCAGGGACAAGGTCTGTGGGTCCCAGGGGTTCTGTAGAGAAACAGAACCATTAGATACATGGGTATATTTTTTAGGAGAGAATCCGTACATATTTTCATCCAATTCCTAAAGGATTCTGGTTAAGGGTCTTTGTTCTGGGCGCTTCCATATCATCTTCTTTGACCTGTGTCTTTGGTATCCCTCCTGTCTGTTCCATTCTGTGTTCTTGAGTTTGAACTGATGGCTGGTTTGTTCCTCATGCAAGACCAGTCCTGCTGAATTCAGAAAGAATGAATTATTAACCAGTAGCCAAGTATCTCAAATTGACTTCCTAGATTTCTAGAAAATACCCCTAGTATTTTCTGAGCTCCATAATGGATGGTGGGATAGAGAGAGACATGGGACACTGGACAGGCTCTGCAGTGACCTGCATGCCAGCTGGGAAGGCAGAGTGTAGGCCGTGCAGTGCCAGTGACCCTGATGGTGGTCAATGGACACAGGGAGGACAGTTAGTGCCCCCTGGAGAGGGGTCAGAGAGGTGCCATAGAGGAAACTGTCTTGAGCTGTCTTGAAGGATGATATGAGATTACAGCTGGATCACAGGAGAGGAAGGGCACTCCAGTCAGATGTGTCAGCACCTGCAAAACCTCAGAGGTAGAGAACAGCATGGAGAATTCTAGAAATTCTCAGTAGCTCAATATACAAGGCAACATGGCATGGAAGGAAAGGGTGGGAAGTGACGTTGGTGTGGAGGGCAGGGGCAGAGCATGGGGGACACCTGAAAGGCTTTCTCCTCCAGATGTACTGGCGGTTGGGGTCCCTGTCTTAGGAAGCGTGTGGAGGACGCCCTAGAGGGAAAGAGTGTGTAGGCAGAGATCCCGGCATGGGGTGTGGCAATGGTGTGGGTGATGGGTGACACATGTCAGTGGGAAGGGGGGGACCAGCGTGCCAGATGTTAAGAATGCATGGTTGGCGGTGTGGTGGGGTGAGGGGAGAGGAGGTGTTTAGAATACCTTGTGGGGTTTTGTCCCAGGTGATTGGATCGAAGATGGAGCCATTCTCCAAAGACAGGGAACCCAGGGGTTGCTGCAGGTTTGGGCTGGGGCAGGGACACACCCCTTGAACATCTGTGGTCTGCGTTCAGCTTTATGTCACACCTCATCCAGCATTCCTGGAATCAGAGTTCATCTTGATCGAACACATTGGGATATCTCCATAATGGTTGCACTGACCCATGCCAACAGTGTCCACCACACATGCCAAGTTTAGCTCCCATGCACCAGCCCTACAGACACTTCACAGAATAATGTCCCTGTACCAATGTCACCCTTAGCTCATTTATCCCAAAGTCATCATAGTCTCAGCTTCTAATGTTCACACCCTGCATGGCTACCTGAGTGGAATTAAAGTGCATTGTGTATTGCTAAAGCATGTGGCCAGATTCCAAGGGCAGTTAGAAGGTGGGAGTGAGCCCTGGAGAATGGGCTGGATTCAGGTAGGAAGGAAGGTTGGAAAGGATTTGAAAGGCCTGCCTTCTGCCCCACCTGCCCTGAGGGAGCCAGGACAGACAAACTTGGGGGAATTCTGCCCACAATGACGACACAGTCTCCCGGGATATGTGATGCCATTTCCAGCAGAATGCAGAAAGCATCTCAAAATCATTTGGCTTAGGATTAACCTACAATTGCAAGAACTGATTGTTATTTATTGATTGTTTTTGTCTCTAAACTGTAAATAGAATAGAAAATCCCCCAATTCATTAGGGTGGCCCAGGAGCCTTGTCTGAATTCATGAAAAGTTTAGAAGACAAACGTCCTCCACTTTCTTCGTAAGAAACTACAAGGTAACTGTTTAGATGTGATCATTTCTGCCTTGTACAGAGAGATCCTATAAATTGTTTATGACATTCATCCATACTCATGTGCAGACTTTAGTGTATTCATTTTTAGAGTTCTGTAGCACAGCTATGTTACAATTTATTCGTCTATATTCATATTGTTGGATCTTGAAGTTTCCCCCTCAGTTTTTCCTCTCAAGGCCAGATTGGTTCAGATCTGTTACACATGTCTTGAGGAATCCATATGCAAATTTTTTTCTTTGGATATCTATATATTTCTAGGAATGGGACTTCTGGCTTATAGAGTATATCCGTCTTGAACATTCCTAGATATTGCCAAATTGTGCTCCAGAATGGTCGCATGCATTTGCAGCAATATAAATGAGTTCCCCTTGCTCCACATTTTCACCAACACTTGATGTTGTCAGCCTTTTTAATTCTTGGGATTAAAATGGGACACTTTTGTGTTTTTACTTCACAGATGTCATTTGATTGAGTCCCTGTTGTGTGCACCTCTCCTGTCCACACTGTCCACAGACCATACCCAGGTGGTGCTGTACTATGTGCCAAATTGAATGTGAATTACCAGCCTTTATTGAGTGTTTGCTTATGCTGGACTCTCTCCTAAGTTCTTTTCATAAATTATCTCACTTATAACACTAACCTAAAAGCTATTATTATCTCAGTTTTACAGATTTTTTTCTTTATTTGTTCAATAATTCAGCAAAATATTGAGTGATTGCTCTAGGCCAGCCACAGGTAGCTTAGAACCTCAAGCTTCCTAAAAAGGTGGCATCTGAAGGCCATGGGATGTTTTAGGCTGTCCAGATCCATCCCCCTTTCCTGATAATGACTCAGTTTCTCACTGGGGAGTCACCTTTCCCTAAATGTGTGGTCTTGGTAGAAATTCAGAACAAAACCTCCCACTCAGGATGCTGTGAGCAGGCACTTCCCTGTCCTGCTCCAGTACTGTGGGGAACATCAAATTGGGCACTATCTCCCAGGACTTCCCAAGCCTTGGAGCTCCCATGGCTCATGCACCAGTCCCCTGTCCTTTACGTGAAGCTCCTGACATCCTTCTAATAAAGTCCCTTGTTTTAAGTTCCCCAGAGTTGGTTTTGGTGGCTCACAAGAAGAGCCCTAACTGATGCATGAGTTTTGGATGCAGCTCTGGACCACATATCAGCAGGAATGAGGAGCCCAAATGACTGTGGTGACCTTCACTGCTGGACTTTTCCTCCTCCTGGATCTTTAAACCATCCTGGGAATCGAGAAGCTCCACCCCTGCCACCTTTTTCTAAGGATGGTATTATCTGGGAAGGTCCAGCAATTTACCAGTGGTTCAATCTGCACGCAGAGGGCCCCATGGAGCCGCCTCCCTGGGTGCCTGGGCCTGGGGGGAATCAGCCGCTGCGAGAAGGAGTCAAGCCCGGGTCACCCTGGCTGCAAGCTCTGTCCTGACTCAAGGTCAGCCTTTTGGGGGCATGCACTTCCAGTTGGTGAAGGCGTCACCTTTCCATAGACTACTGCCAGTGATCTATTAGACCCAGAGATGTTTTTTCAAGTGCAAATAGGTTTTCTTTTTTTTTAATTTCTAAGGGCAAAATAGTTTTCCCTCGGGTATAAGAGCACCCTGTAGGCCTGGGGCCCAGAGGCAGCTCCCTGCTTCTGCTCTGTGTTTACCACGTGGCATTGTCCTCTGTCCCGTAACTGACTCCCTGACACAACCTGATTGGGAACTCCCTGAGGGCAGGAGATAAGTCGCTTTCAGCACAGGTTCTGGCACGGAGATTGACAGCTGAGTAAGTGAGTGATGCTCCACACTTGCAAGACACAGAAGATAAGATTGGACCCAGAAGTTCTTTGTCCCCAAAGGAGGTGGTAGTTGGGAAATCTGGGCCCTAGAACGTTTGGTTGGATAGAGGTTTGCTGAGTAGCCCTAGATGCCAGCGCTGAGCTGGGTGCTGGGAATACAGCACTGAGAATCATACAGTCTTTGACCTTGAGCTCACAGACCAAAGAGAGAGACAAATGAATACACAAATAATTTTTGTGGCTGTCACGGAGATATCAGGAATAGATTTTCAGAGATCAACGCTTCATTTCACCGGTGAGGAAACCGAGGCCTAGAGAGGGCAAGGACTTTTGTCACGGGGTCAGTAGCAGGGCCACAGCTCAAGTTCACACATCTCTCCTCACAAGGCAGAGGCTCTCCAGCACAGTCTGCTCTCCCTGGACCCATCCATGAGTTGATTCAGTCGTTAATTCTGATATGTGTCGCATGTGCCAATGCGAGTCCTGCTTTGTGCCCTTGCTGGGGACACAGAGAGGAGCAGGCACACGCAGACCCGGGCCACGTCCGTGCGGGGCTTGCAGCTGGTGGGCAGACAGACGTGCCAGGGACGTCTTGAGCGATGATGCCGTTAGGATATCAGGCTGGTGAGGGACGCGGGCTGCTAGCACAGCCAGAGGGACCTCGACCTTCACTCACTCATTCATTTCATTCCTTGAACATTTAGTGAGTCAACCACATGCCAGGCATTTACCCAACCTTCCTAGCACGTCAGTCTCCCGCTTTTGCACACATCTCAGCTGAAAGCCAGAGACATAAAAATTTCTAGTGACGGAGGGCATGTGCGTGGACAAGAGCAATCGATTCTGGAATGGAGAAATGATCAGGGCTTTGTGACGGGAATCTAACCGCTTCTCTTCTCACCTTCTGGCGCCAGTGGAACATTCCTTCCTGGCTCCAGATGATCACATCCTCGTATTCCTGTGGCAGAGGGAACACAGGGTGGCTGCTGCTAGATTTATGGCGCTTGGGAACAACATTGAGACCACAGGGATACAAGGGAAGCGAGCTTGGTGCCATCTGCCTGGAGAACCCCTGGCTGGGCATGGGGCAGGAGGACCACCTCTGCCGGTTCCCCTGAGTGACGGCTTCCTGACCAAGAGTCCTGGGGACCAAAGCTCTCTGCAGACGGTCCTTGGGAATCCTAAATGATAGCAATGACCAGGGCAGCCATGGACCTACACAGCTTATGACCACACGAGGTCTCAGGCCCCACCAGGGGAAGCCCTGAGCCGAGGGCGACCACCTCCACCCTGGGCTCGGGGGAGCTCCCCTGGAGGGAAAGGGACTTTGCAAGACAGGCCGAGGACAGGTGCAAAGAGAAGCGAGTGTCTCCCGGGGGGAGGGGATGTGTGCTGAAGGCGTGGGGGTGTTGGGGAGGGAGGGGCTGTAGTGGGAGCCCATCTGGTAAGCCACGAAATGGCTGTGAAATCCAGAGGAAGCAACTGGCTCTACCCCGGGCTTCGCAGAGATCAGGACATCGGGGTAGGAATTTGTCAGGGTGAGAAGGGGAGACGTTTCCAAGCAGAGAGAACAAACTCCCTGGGCCAGGTGGTTTCATTTGAAAGGGTGGGGCCGAGGGCGTGGCTGGTGAAGGGCGTGACAAGGGGAGACAGCTGGAGGAAGAAGTCAGGGAAGGCTTGACCACGAGGCTCAGGGTGGGCGTTCTCACCTGTGCTTGGCAGGTGGGAGGCCAGTTTCTCACACCAGCGGGGAGCAGAGCCTCGCTCTCAGGGCTCTTTCCAGCCGTGCTTCCGCCACTGGGTCCCTGGCCCACAGCTGGCGGGTTCGGGCTTTCTTCTGAAGCTGCTGAAGCTTCCTGAAGTTTCTAAGCAGGGCCCTTTGGCCTCTGTTTACCTGGCCCTGGGCCCTCACCTGCCCTGCCAAGCCCGGCACTCTGGGCTCTCCTCTTCACCCCGACACGGTGCTGGCCTCCTGTCACCCTGCCAGACTCAACGCCCCGGGCGCCCGTCCAGCCGGGACAAAGCCGGGGCCCCTCCTGCCAGGCCCATCCTGTTGCCACTCGGGGCCGCGGGAGACGGTCACCCTTTTCCGCTCGGCACGCGTGTGTTTATGTTCCTGCCCCAGACGGCCCCACGCTCCTCCCGGGCCCCGCTGGCTTCCAGAGCATTTATCAGGGCCTGTGTATGTTTTTCTTGTGTGGGATTTGAAATGATTTCTTTAAACAAGGTCTAAACTGGGATTGATTTCCTCTCTTTATTTAGAGTGGTTTGTTTTGTAATATGGTTCTTTTAACAGTCTAAATTGTGGGAACTTGGGAGAAAAAAAAGGAGAATTTTCTGACTTCATATAAATACAAATGACTTTATCTCTCTTTGAAGACTTCCATGTCTTTTCCTTGAAAAGGCTGGAGCCAAATTCTTTGGGGGTCCTTTTCTTGTCAGAATTGTTATGATGAGAATGATACTCTCGCCGTGAGACTTCCATTCCGGGGCTGAGAATTAAAAACAAGCCTGGCCTTTATACAGTGACTTGTACTTTCCTTTCAAAGCACATTCATAGCTATTAATCTGATCTGCACAACGTAAAATTCTTCTTTAATTTGATCTTCATGATAGCTCTAAGAGATGAGGAGGGAAAACAAACTCGCCCCTGTCACCAGAGGAGGAAACGGCTTGTCAGTCAGGTTGTGGGCCTGGCCTGGGGGTTACTGGGTCACTGGTTGAGTAGCTCAATCATTTGTGTGTTGACTCAGTAACTAGTTTTCAGTACGGAGTCTGTGCCAGGCTCTGAGCTGGAAGCGGCCATGCAAATGAACCGTTCGATTTTTCCCATTTACTGCTTGGATGAATCCTCTGGCCTCCAACGACCTGCAGGTTGTAGTTCCCCTGCCTGTGCTTGCATGCCTCCAGAGACAGGGAGCTCATTATCTATCAGGGTAGATCATTCAACTGAGAATGACTCACGGGGTTGGAATCTGTCCTTTCCCTGAGCCTAGATCAACTCCCTGCATGTTTTACCCACACTTCCCCCCCACCCCCAGGTGTTCCTGCTCCCCCACAGCACACAGGACCATGGCCCCATCCTATCCTCTCTTCTCTGGAGGAAACAGTCTTCGTTCTGCATGCGAGCCGGCTTGTGTTTTCTGAATGAGCTCCAGCTTGGTGCTGACCTTCCCTTAAGGTCCCTTATCACAGGTGACCTCACTAGCCTACCCTGGGGTGGGACCATATCATCCCTAATCCTGGGCGTTATAAATTGATCAATGTGGCACCTACTGGTCTTAGCTTACTTAGAGTCACCCCGTTCCTGCCGACCCACACTTTCTACTGGGGCTGGTAGACTGGACTGAAGGGGCGGATCTCACGTTTAGAGCTGCTTTGTTGAGCCCCCCACCCCCGGGTGGGGCTACCCCCAGCCTTTACAGATCTGGGGGATCCTAACTTCATTGTCACTCAAGGTGGCATTTCTTCCATCGGTGCTCCCCCGACGTGTTTGACCAGCCCCCCACCCAATTCCTTGTCCAAGCACTAACACTGCTGCAGAGGACCGAGCCCAGCCGAGGCCCTCC